>CM039731.1:25662737-26262737 GCA_022539455.1 Dendrobium nobile
GTGGCGTATATTTATTACGGACATATATTGTTATAGTTAATTGTGTGTTAGTGTGGAATTTGTGGGGAGATTGAGGTGGTTTATTTGGGGTGGGTGAAGTTGGATTTTTTGGGTGAATTTGGGGTTAATAAGGGGTTTGGTGGGGGTTTTGTGGGTTGTTGGGGGGGTTTGTGGGAGTTTTGATTGTGATATTTAATTTGGGGTTAAGGTGGGGTTAGTGTGGTGTTAGTATGGGATTTGTAGTTAGTTGGGGTGGAGGTGGGGGTGAAGGGGGGGAAGGAGAGTGGTGTGGGGGTTTTGGGAGGTGAGGAGTATGGAGGAGGGGGAGGGGAGAGGATAGTAGGGGGAAGGGGGGGGGGATGGTGGATGAAGATGGGTGGAGGGTGGGTGGTGTTTTGTTCGGGTTGTATCTAGAGTTTTGATAATATTCAATGTTCTTTGGGAATAGGAAATTTGGAATTTTGGAAATTGATCACGTTATTAATGCAACAACATATCGCCTCGAAAGAACGAACTATCAGATTACCCTAATATAGGTCTTGAATTTCTAAGTTTATAACTATGTCTAATTTCATGTAGTCAGACCAAAGACGGAAACAATCCGGATATGCTATCCGAAAGATCATATAATTAAACTCATCGATTGTCTGACTATGACAATTAGATAGAAGATCATTTAATCTCATAATCAGAACTACAATAAATAATTGATATATCTATCCGAGAAAGGAACAAAGGTATCAATTATTATCGATCATTCGTAATAATGCGCATCATGATCGTATTTTTTGATTTTCGCCAAGAGGCATTAATTGAAGAATTTGAAAAAGTTTAATTTTGAACAAATTAGATCTGAGCTTAATCTAAATCTCCTTACAACGCGCAAGCCCGTAGTCCGTAGGTTAATTATCATCGTAGGAGATAATTACAGAGGTTTTCCTACGAGAACTACTCGGATTTAATAAATTAGCGATATATTGATTTTTATTTAAATTCAAGTTGTATATATCAAAGGAAGAGTTATGGATTTTTTGCGACTTATCTAGGGGGGATGTTCAAGATATTGATAACACTTATTTTCGAAGCTCAAAAGGAAGAAGGAATAGTTAGGAGAGATGTTTTTGAAAAGTTCTGATATTACTTCATTCGAAAACCCCTATCTATCCTAAGTGATTAGGCTTGTATTGATTGAAAAGAAAAATTTTTACGTTTTGACAGTGATCAATTTTATTAGAATTTTGGGAGTTTCAATTCCCGAACAGTGTGAGTCCTTATTGGCACCGAGCCAGCCTCTAGAACCTAAGTCAAAATTGCGCAGCACTAAGAGTTACGCAGCCCCCCCTGGAACCTAGTAGTGACAATGCAATCGCAGTCTCCCTGGCATGCTTAACCTTGGAGATCGTGGGGAAGTAGAGGAGCCACCACTGCTCATACCACCATAAACGATATTTCAAAAAAAAAGTATCCGGTCTTTTTAAGTGGTAAGCTGTCAGGGACATTAATTAGAAAATTTTTAGAGAAATGGTTCGACATCTAGAGCAAAACCTATATTGTCCCATTCAACTATTTATGTCAGGGTATTTGATCGACTTAAATAGATGACCAATTAAATATGTAGACACCTTTTAAATTTGTGTTAAATAATTGCGAGACATGTATGCCTATTGACTCGATTGAAATGCAGGAATTAGTATGTAGCCGCAGTTGTAATAATCTTTGGCTTAGAAATATGTTTTCATCTAGGAGATTGCCATATAACATCGCCTTTGACAGATCGGCACCCCTCACTAGTTCAGTGGCCTGCCAGACACCGCAGGCGGGGAAGACTGCCTAACAGTGCGTAGATAAAGTATAATATGTATGCATACAGAACCCTCGGCGAACGTCCGAGCTTACATTCTTAGAGACCGTTTTAGAGTTTATATCTTATTCTAAAATTTTTATTTAATTAAAATTAGTTAAGAATTTTTTATGACAGACCTACCTTTCTAAAGAGCCAAATTCGATATCTCCAAACTAATCAAAGAAGGCGGCATCATATAAAAAGACTAAAAAGGCAGGAAGATTATCTAATGCCACAATCAATTAAAATGAATTAACTACATTAAATATATCAAATGAATTTAGTCAATGGCAAGTGCCCACTTATTATTACAATCAACAGACAACATGACTCAATGTAAGTAAATGCTGCCCGGCGCTCCATGACTACAACACCGCGATTTCTAATCCTAAAATAAATGAATTATGAAATTGGGCTTCCTCTCTGTATGTCCATTTCTTCGTACTTCTTACCAACATACCGTATCTCGTTTCCGCGTCGGTCCGGATCCCAAATGGAAAATAGAGACTCCCCCTAATCGAGATCGGGATGTTATCTTTTCTCCTTTGTATATTTGAAAAGGAGATCCTAATTTATATATCCAAATGGAAAGAAGACCCAGAATCTCCCACCTTTAGGTAATGCTAACTTCACAACTACTTTGGAATCAAGTTGGAATCAAATTTCCCAAATTTACAATATTTTGAGCCAATTAACAACCTTTATACAATCACATTTACATCTCAATTAATAATGAAAATCTAGACTCGATCCTCCCCCCTTCCCCCCTGCAGGTGTTAATCCTAATAATCAACAATTATAACTCAATCCAAGCCAGTTATAATATAGAAAATTAAAATGACACTTTTTTTAGCCACACCGTTGTCCATGCTCTTTTTATTTAAAACAAGGGGGTCTTCAAGCCGCGGTCAGGTACCTTGTGCCAAAAGAGTTTATATTATTTATTTTTTTATATGACTTGCCCCTTTTTTATTTAGCTCTGCCTTGAGCATGGCCACCTGCATAATGAATTGCACACAATATTTTATATCTTATTATTTTATTTCTTTCCTAAACGTACTATGTGGTAGTAGTCTAACGCAACAATCAAATACAGGGTGCCCAGCAAAAGCAAGTAAATAAACATAACAATCTACCACTAGCAAACAGCATGCAGTCGAAAGCTACAAACATCCGGCACACAGCCCAGGATAAAGTTAAAACACCGGCCTATACCTAAAACTAGAGTCTGGTGATCCCCCCCCTAGCACAACATCTAAAGGTGTGTGAGGTAGGTCGTGTGGTTTTGAATATTCCTTAAATAAGATGTATTAATTAAGGTTTCTTGCAAGTTTGATTGGTTTGGGAGTTTAAGGGATTTAAGTTTTTTTTGAAAATTCAAATATTAATGGCTTAATGTTAATTCAAGACTTACTTAAATATATGTTGATATCACCTTTTTGTTTAGCACCGTGGGGAGGCCGAGAAGTTTTTATTTCGCCTTCCTGGGGCTAAGTCAATAGCCTCGTAGGGACTGGTGGTTAACCCAGCGTATCACGGTATAATTAAATAATTTTAGGTGATTAAGGTTTTAGAATTAATAATTACATATACTTCAAAATCTTGGTTCGGGTGGGCGACTGGATTTTTCAGAGTCGATCTATTAATTTAAGTTGAATTATCCAGACATGATAATCGATTCGTGGCGTTTTGCACCAGGCTCGAGGAAACCTGCCTCGGGCGAGTAGGACACTTAGCCACCGCAGGCCCGGAGTAGTCCGAGAGGGCCGATAAACCAAAGTAAATGTAATTAAATTAAGTTTTTTAAATGAGGGTGATAATTAATAATTAATCTATTCTTTAAGTTTAACACCCCTTGGAATCCATTCGTGGCTTGTGCCGCCAGGCTCGAGGAAACCAGCCTCCTTAGGACACTTAAGCCCGCAGGCCGGAGTAGTCCAGCCTATAAACTTATCTTTAGGATGTTTTTGTTGTGCTTTAAAAGGTTTTGTTGAAAATTTTTAAACAATAAGTTTAACATTTTCTAGAATTTTAGGATGAATTTGAGATTTATTGAAATTTTTTGGAATATATTAATCATTATTAATTAAGGGTTGAAAATTGACTTTTTGATTAAGTCAAATTCTGGAAAGTTAGAATTTTATTAAAAATACTAGACCTTGAACTAACGATCAGTTAGAACAGTAAGTATGTTGAAAAATCGATTTTTCTACATTTTATTACAAAGGTTTGAAATTTTTGAACTAGTTTTTGAACTGTGGTTGACCGATTTGTTGACTTTTTAATCTAGGTATTTCTGGAAATATGATATTTTTAGATAAATACTAGAATTAATTGTGAGTAAAGCAAGTGAGTTTGCGGGTATTTGTTAGATTTTTCTACTGAATTAGTAGAAGATTTCTAAAGTTCTAGGTATTAAAGCTTAGCAATTTTCTGAAATTACTATAATAGAGGCTTTTTATTGTATATGACTCCAAATAGAGTCCAACAGGCACTCCTGGAACATCCTCCAAAAGGTCAGGGTGACCTAAGGAAGAGTTTCCCAAGTGTTTGGGGATAATTTGTTTGAATTTTTAATATTTTTTTTTTTTAAAAAATATACTAATAACATATTGATTTTGTGATTAAAATTAAATTAAGGGCAGAATTGTAGTCAATTCAAGGCTTTTAAATTTCACATTGATTAGCACAATGATTCTGGTCAGTTAGAGGAGTTTTATGTATTTTTTGATTTAAAATGAATTTATTACATTTTCTTGAAGTTTTAAAGGGTTAATTAAGGAGTTTTAAGACTTAGAAAAATTAATTATAGGGCCGTAATGATTTTCCAAATTCAGTGCAAATTTCCTAAATTGGCTGTACATGTCACTAAGTTCAAGTGTTTGAAGTTTCAACTCAAGGGAAGTGAATCCTAATTATTGGAATTCTTCCTAAGTTTTCTATCACATAAACCCTTGAATTATTGTCCTTAATTGTGTCACTAATTTAATGGGAATTGAATCAAAGTCTACTAACCGTGACTAAGCATGAAATTAAACACACAATGACAATCAATTCGTCTGATCAAAGGAGAGCCATAGACTAAGTGCAAGTGTGTGCTACTAAGCATGCAATAAATAAGGCAATTAAATTAGTGAATAATCAAATCATGATTACTCACTAATCAAATCCCCCCTTCATTGCATTCAATTATGCTTAATCTGATTTGAAAAACTCAATGAAACCCCTCAAAAAGTTAGATTTAAAATCGTATAATTTTAAAAAATAGGTTTTAAAATAGATATATATATATGTATAAATAAAATTACAGTATATATACACAAATTGTAATTTAAAATAAGATCATATAAAAAAATATTATCAAAATATTGTAAATATCAATGAGAGATCCTCTGTTATTTAAATAATTTAAAATTAATTTTTTTTGAAAAATTTGGATTATTTTTTAATTAAATAATATTTAAAATGATTAAACAATCAATATTTAAAATTACTCAAAATATATAGCTTTATTTTAAAGAATATTTTATTTTTAAATTGAAGGTCTTGAAAATATGAGCATTTTGATATATAATACATATTTATTTGATTTTATTTGAATATTTAATGATTTTTTGAAGTTTTCTGATAATTAAATGATTAATTTTTTATTAAAATCCTTTTAATTACCCGACGGCAATCATTGGACAGATGGCGCAATCTCATACGGGCCGATCGTATATGCGGAGAAGCGAACGCGGCATGGCATTAAATGCCAAACATTGGGCGGCGCGCGGACGCGGTTACACCGATGACCACGTCAGCTGGCCGTTGACCTCGAACGTTGGATCAACACAAACCCCAGCACTTACGCAGATACCAAGGGGCCATGAACGATCCTACCCACCCAAACCAACCTGTTCGCGCCTCTGATATAAGCGGAATCGACGATCTGATTCTCTCTCTATCAAT
Source organism: Dendrobium nobile (assembly GCA_022539455.1). Classification (NCBI taxonomy): domain Eukaryota; kingdom Viridiplantae; phylum Streptophyta; class Magnoliopsida; order Asparagales; family Orchidaceae; genus Dendrobium; species Dendrobium nobile. The sequence continues at coordinate 25,668,532 of CM039731.1, forward strand.
TGACCGCCCCAACACTCCCCCGATACACACACACACAAGGACCAGAGAAATGTCGTTTAGGCAGGATGCATAAAAAAACCAAGATACTCGAAATCCGCCCGTTCGAAAATGACACGGATAACTCGATCTCTCGCAATGGACCGTTGATACAACAGACTAACATACAACAGGCCAGAAGCGCGCGTGAGTGCGCGAGCGAGCATACCAAGTCCCGAACTCATGCAACCTCCGAGACCCAAACAAATCGAGTCTAACACCTCCGCTTCTCTCGATATCTTAATCATTTCACTCATCAAAATTTTAAACATATATATTCAGAATCTATAAGTCTCGAGCAACATCAGCGAGTGCGCGCGAGAGCGAGAGAAATTTAGCACCCCGAGTCCGCAGGAGTCCCCCTATCTCTTCCTATACTAAAACAGAGAGCGACGCTCTCTCTACCACACACTAACCAACTGCGACGATGTCAACAAAAGTTAATTAAAAACTATGTGTCCTAAACTAGGTTTAAGGATTTACATGTAAATAATGGACGGATTGAACCGTTTAAATGGATGGTTGAGCTTGTAGATTGTCCAAGTGAAGATCCCTCAGTTGAATCCACGTCCTGAATGCAGCCGATCTAGCGGTAGAAGCGTTTGAACTGGTAAATGCTTCCGGGGTCGTTGGGCCGGAATCCTACACCGGGCAGTCTTTGGACGGGTGGGATATTTGGCTCGGGAAATGAAAGAGAGATGGTTGAGAGGTTTGATGAGCAGAGAGCTCAACCTGGTGGAGACATTGAGATGGTGAGAGAAGCTAGGGTTTGCAATGAGGCACAACTTGACCTTTTGCCCTATTCAATTCCCCTCCAGATTGAATGGAGGGCTGGGGATCAATTGAGTGAGCTTCCAGTTGAGTGACCATCTGTCCAGGAGTGGTTGGGTAAGCCTGGGTAATCAAAGGACAAAGGTACATCCTAGTGGAAAGTCTATTTTGGCCTATTGTCCAATTGGAATCAAAATATGAGGCCAATAGATGTTGATCCTAAGGGCTGGGGTTACTCTAGGAAGCTTCTAGAAATCTTTCCCCCAGTATAATGAGTGGATTAAAGGATCATTAGTTTTAAATGAAGGTTTTTGTCTAACAACCCACATTTGACCATTCCAAAGCATAATATGACTCTTGACCGCTCCCCCATGCCATAAATGGCACTGAGGGTGCTTGGGAGGAGGCTTGGAATTAAAGAAAGTGCAGAATGGGATTGAGGAGGGAATGGGCTAGCAAGAGGCCAAGGCCAAATGGGGACTTAAGTTAAGGCCCTCATAAAGAGCCTTAATGACATGTTACCAGTACAAGACACAGGTTACCAAGGGAGAGGTGGCAGCCAAAGGGTTAGGGCCTGATTTTAGGGCATGGAGAGGGTTTGACAAGAACTTGGAATGGATTAGGAATTTAATTCACAGTTAAAGGCATAAGGTTGTTTGGTCAAACTATGTTGACTGGAGTCAACTTATTAGATCCACGGGTGGGGTTGTTGGTCCAGGAGTATTGATATAATCATTAGAATCCTGGAAGAAGTGATCCAAGGGTATAATGGTCAAAATAAGCTCATTGGGCCCTTCATGGGCCCTTAAGCCAAAATTAAATGACTGAGTCACAAGTGGGTTTAAAGGGGTCCTGGAAATGGTTCAATCAATTTCACACACACACACATTTCAAGCGTCAATGGAAGTGATCGCGAGAGCGCGCGAGTGAGCTTATAGGATAGGTCATTTAGGTCCTTTAATACCGAGCGAGAGAGTGTGGGTGCCTTTAATGGGTTCATTTGGTTCAATTAGTTGATTGGTCAACCAAGGTGACCCAGGGGCCCGGAATGGTCCAACTAGTTTGGGTTTTGATATTGGAAACTTCGCCTGGAGGTCGTTGCAATCCCTATTTCGGAGTTTCATTGGGGTTTTAAAATTCAGCATTTGGAGCCTAGCCATAGAGGGTATGGGTTTGGTCCATTTTGGACCACATGGTCTAGCTGGGGGGTAATAGTTTGGTAACCAAAAAAAATTCAGTTTAATTGTTCAACATATCTATTGACAAGAGTCAGGAACGTGAGGCGAGAGGGAGCTTTGGTGAGAAGGCTCTAAGTTGCATAGAAAACTTCAAAGTGAATAGGTCCAGTGGCATAGGCTGCTGTAAATAATTGAAGGTTTTAACAGCCTATGGATTTTAATTAAGTTTCTGAGGTTAGAGACCTCAGAATGGGCTCAAATTGGAGGGTTGCATCCAGAGACAATGTCCTAAAAAAAAAACCCAGCTCGCGACGAGCACACACAAACTGAAGACATCTAGAAGTGAGTCAGGTCGCGACGAGATGATTAGGTTTTGAAATGTTTGAAAGTTTGCTTGAAAAAGGCTTTAGGACTTGCCTTTTAGCATTGAACTTTTGGTTTTAGTAATTTTGGATTTGGAATGGGTTTGGATTTGATTGACTATATGTCCCTGGATTGACTTATGATCTAGTAGATCTAAAGTCGACTCCTAGCAGGGTCTTAAGGTCTCGAATAGAACCTAAGGTCTGAAGTCCTAGAAGGATCTAGAGCCTAGAGTTTGATGAATTGGAAATAATCTTATGGTCAGAATTGGTCCAAGTGACACTCATAACAAAAAAGAGGTCAACACAGGACCCCTCCATATGTGTAATAGAATAAAATTCTATTGCACATATTGGCGTTGACCGAGATTAAAGATTATGTCTAGAAATGTTGAACCTAGGGAAGAAGATATCTAAACCCAACAATGAATAAAGTTTGGATGATTCGTAGATAGGTAGAAGAGTATTTCCTAACTAAGAGATCCCAGATTGAGTTTGATACTATTGCAGTGCACGAAGGGGCGTACGTCTACCACTAGTGATTTAATCCTAAGGGAAGAAGAAAACAAACCTTAAGGAAGAGAAGGTGACTGAACTATAGTGGGCCTGAAGAGGCTTAAATCCACTACTATGATAGTCGAGATCTCTAGGAGAATAAGGAAGCACGGGAACCACAACCTACTTCCAAAAGGATTGGATTGTGTACTGGGTATTCAATGACTACTAGCTAGAAAGCACAGGGACCTCACACACTAACTAGGGGAACTAGCCAAGGAGATAGTCTGCCCAAATCTCTAAGGATTTGGCAAAAGCTATCTATCCCGAAATTTGATTTAATACGGTGGGGGGAGGATGGTGGCCAACGAGGGGCTTAGCCCACCACCAGCAGGTCTAATCCAAGGAAAGGAAGCACAGGGACTCACACCTAACCTTACAGGAAAGAAATGACTTGACTATGTGGGGCCCCAACAGGCTTAATTCCACTTTTAGTCATCGAGATCCTAGAGGGTAGGAAGCACAGGACTCACACCTACCCTAACGGATCGAATTTTTGACCAGGGTATTCAATGACTAACCTAAGCTAGAAAGGCACTGGGCCCCGGGGGGGGGGGGGTGGAGGGGGGTGGGGGGAGCGGGGTGGGGTTGGGGGGTGGAGGTGGGGGGGTAGATTGTGGTGTGGAAGGCAGTGAGAATCACAAAGGATTCCGCAAAGCTATCTAACCCGAGATTTAATTTTATAATACGCTAGATGGTGCACTACGAGGGGCTTGGTGCATATCCAAACCCCACTAGCAGATCTAATCCTAAGGAAAGGAAGCTTCTGGACTCATACACCTAACTTAAAGAAAAGAGCGTGGTGACTGAACTATGTAGGGGCCCAATAGGCTTAATTCCCACTTTTAAGTCGTCGTAGAATCCTAGGAGGGTAGAAGCACAGGGACTCAACACCTACTCCTAACGATCGAATTTGTACTGGTATTCATGACTAACCTAGATAGAAAGCTCTGGGACTCACCATCAAACTAGGTAACTACCAAAGGAGATAGTCTGTTCCAGAATCACTAAGGATTCGACAAAAGCTATCTAAACCTCTAACCTACCCAAATTTGATTTAAATGCTAGGAAGGTGCCACGAGGGGCTGCTACCACCACCAGCAGATCTAAACCTAAGGTAAGGAAGCTCTTGATTCACACCTAACCATAAAGAAAGAGTAGTTTTAGAATCAAAAAGCATTAAATACGATTGATCAAGTTCAGTTGGAAAACAAGTATCTTTAATGCTTCAAAGACGCGCTAACAACAAGCAAGTATTCTTAAGGCAACGCCCACAGTTTACCAGGAAGCATTGGTGATTTCCTTTACAATCCACTAGCTGATACGAGCCCTCATCCGTAGAACTGTTTACCACTACGAAGGGTCCTTCCCAAGTTGGTTCAAACTTTCCAACGAGTTTTCGTGCGCTAAGATAGAGGCCTCCGAAGAACCAAGACCAAGTCGCCTACTTGAAGAGTTCTAGGTCGCACTAACTTAACGTGAGCTGAATCAATCGGGCTTTGTACAACTCTAGATTTTGCTGAGCTTGAAGACGACGTCCTTGTCAAGGCTTTCAAGTTCTCACCTCCAAAGCGTAGTTTGGTGCATTTTGTTGATTGTAATCTGGTTCTGAATGCAATTCTTGAGCGAAGGGATTTAAACTTTCGAGAGGGAAGTACGGCCTCGGATCCATACACCTAGTGCAAACGTTGTGGATTGAGTCGGGGTTCGATAAGTGGTCCCTGTAGGCCCACAAAGCCTTCCACCAAACCTCGACAACTCCCCTGAAACGTTTATTATCATTCAAGGGTCTTTTTGTATAATTGAACTAAAGTTTTATTGAAGGCCACAGGCCAAACCATAGCCCGTGGGTAATAGATTGATGATATCTCCAATCAATACCATGGTGAATTGCAAAATTATTGATATTTGTAGACATGAAAGAGGCCCCAAATCGGATATGATTCTGCGCGGAACGCGAAATCTATTATAGATATGGTCACGAAAAATTTCATTACATGGTGTGATGTTACCTTTCTTAGTGGGACTTCTATCTGCCCACTTTGAAAAAGTAAATCAGTCTGCTGCTTAAAATGAAGCGTGTGAACCCTTCGAGGAAGGAGGGTCTATTTGGCCCGATGTATCTCGTGCCCCAACATTCGAGGCCACGAGGCTACGTGGATGCAACACGTAGGCGCTGATGTTTAAACCACACCATGTAACTTGCACTGATGACAACATTTTGCAGTTTTCATGCCAATCGTTCAACTCAACGTGGTGCAATAGAATCCAAGTCTCTGATCTTTATTTTCATCATTGACCCCGATTGATGAGCACCCGCACCGTCCAGGCATGGACCTCGTTAACATCTTCAGGGCCCATATTTGTCTAAACAACGGAGCCACATCTGACCAAACGATCGTCGGTACAACTATAATTGACTAGTGCGTAGGAATAGGGCACGTTTCTTGATTTGATGGCAAGTGAATTCTCGCGATGAGCTGCCTTCACTCTTGAAGGTAATTCAATTATTACATAGCCGGTGCCCCCTCTCTGAGTTCACCCAATCTGCTTCTTCACAACTGCTGAAGAGTAGAAAGGACTTGGAAAATTTGTTGTTATTAATGTACTCCCAAATCTGATAGGAGACAGAACTTGACGGCCCTGCACCCTATAGGGATGGAGTCTTCTTCTCTGGACTAGGCAAATTCCTTTGGCAATCTTTGCGAGGGCATCCGCCGAAGAATTGGCTTCCACGGGAAATCCTATACATAGTTACGATTGAATTTGCTCGAGCAAGTGACAGGTGTAACAGATGGTATTTCAGGAGTTTTAGGATTCAAAACTTATAGGTTCCTGCGCAATCCTGGGTTGATCACCAGTTGGGAATCACCAAAAATTTTAATCTCTTTAATCTCCCATCAAAATTGTAAGTTCTCAGGCCAGTTACAGATACAGACCCACTCTCAATGAGTACTCATGCTTCATTATTCGTACGCGGTTCTGTAAGTGGTAGAAAAGTACATCCATGTTCCTTCCCCTGTCTGGTGTCATGAATACCAGGCCAAACTCACCGGCTTTCCCGGGAATATTAAATTCAAGTGAGTTTACTCACAAAACACACACACAAGAGGACGCCAGCACCATCTCAAAAATACACCTTTCCCCTTGATTTGAGTAGTGAGTGTGCAGACCCTCAACAAAACATCCTGATTTGCTCATCAGGAAATCAACTGTTAGAGGAGATTCGCGCCAGGCAACCGGGTGTGCCGCAAGGTAGGTCCACCAACCAGCGCGTCACACGCGCGATACCACAAAGCACGCAGGGGAATGAAAGTGATTTCAAATGTGGAGCAATATCATAGACCAACCGAGCCAAAACGTCCTGACAACAGTAGTCTGGTCATAAGGTATTGCAAGGGTTTAAACTGGAAAATCAAGTTGATTTGATGAAAAGCATGTTAATGTCTTAGTTTTTGAGCTGCAAAGACTAAGGCAGACAATGTTTCTCATCGTTAGGATACCAAATTTCCCGTTGGTAGGAAGTCTCGACATAGTAATAGAGAGCGTTTCTCTTCCCTTCGTCATTGACTTGAGCAAGGAGAGCCCCGAGAGACTCGTCAAGGGCCTCAGTGTAAAGTATTAGAGGTCTCCCCCCCGGAAATAGGGCCTGCCAAGACTGGTGGATTTTGACAGGTATTTGTTTGATATTTTCAAAAGCAGATTGACAATTCTCGTCCCAAATGAATTGGCCCGGGGTCCCCTTTGTAGGCGAGGACCGAGAATGGTTTACATCTTCCGGAAAGATTGGAAATGAATCTTCTTATATATCCAATCAATACCCTTGATGAACCTTAGTTGAGTAAGGTCTCCTAGGAGGCCATATTTAAGATAGCTATCGATTTTAGCATGATCAATTTCACTTCAACGGTGGTCTTACTACGAAACCATAGAAAAATTCCTGGACGCGACACGAAGGCACTTCAAAGGATACAACTGCAGATCGTAGCGACGCAACCGCTCGAAAGAACGATTTCTTACGTCATAAAGATGAGCCTCTTTGACTTTATTTAACTCTTGACAACAAAACATCTTCGATATAACATTCGACGTGATGTGGATTAAGTCATCAAAGATTCGAGTCCTAAGCCCGCCTGTAGTATGCACCGGCATTTTTAAGGCAAATGGCATCCCATTATAACAACCAGATCCTATAGGACTTCTGAATGCAGATGTTCCTCTCATCTTCTTGGGGCCATCTTGTTATGTGATTATAACCAGACGAGCCATCCATAAAAAAGAAAACACAAGCGAGGAGGCGAATGTCCACCATTAGTTTCTGGAATTGCAAAGGAAATTCATCCTTAGGACACTGCCTTATTCAGTCTCTATAGTCAACACGACCAGATTTTGCCCATATTCCTTTCGCACGTGGCACACCTGGCTACACAAGAAAGGATATTGCTTCCTCCCGGGGATAATCCGGCTTTCGGCCAGTTTCTTAAACTTCAGAAATGACTTGTTGTTGCAATCTCCAAAGCATTCGTCGCGGCGCTTTTTTTGACAGGATGGCATCATGCCGGATCCAAGTTTAGAACTGCTATATCGGCGGACAACCCGGCATTTCGTCGTGTGTCCAAGCGAACAAGTCCTTAAACTCGGTAGAAAGTTGAATTAGATCCTTATACTCGTCCTACTCAACAAAGAACTTATGAATGTGGGGCGAGGGTCATCCTCTGTTCAAGGTTAATTTCTTTAAAGTTCATCAACTCTGTCGATTTAATTTCTTCTTCACATTCCAGGGGGTGCATCCCGAATTTGAGACGTTCATCATTGAATCATCTAAGGTCCTCCTCAACAAAGCCTGTCGAGCGAAACGACGACTTCAGTAGGACACTTTCAGACTCAGATGGATGGTTATCCGTCAAACAATTTCATCATCGTCAAACGAACTAAGAACCAAAGAAAAGCCATACCGACACCGTCCAATTTATATTAAATTTGGAATTCCAAATACTTTTGGTGGTATCTAGCTTGACCCCTTAGTCCATTAACTTCTCGAACAAAAACCATTAAGAGACAGAGCTTTAACACCAAGAGGAAAGTAGCCCGAAAGGTAATTCCCATTTAATTCCGTTGAAAATTGCCTCTTTCAAGGATTACATCACCTTCCCGTTCCTTGAAGAGGAGGTGCCATTGGAGAACCTCTGGAACTTTCCTATTACTTCTCCATCTAAGTTAGGGAATCCTTATTACTAACCCTGAGGACTCTGTCAGTGGACAGTGGGTAAGGCTAAGAGATTTAACTATCCCTATTAAGCTTATTCAATACATACTCAGTTTCAGGCTCATCATTAGAGTATAGAATTGTTACCCTCTTGATCACTAACCGCATCTAAAGAGAGATCAAACTTTGGAGAAGATTGGGTTATTGTAAGTCAAAAGCAATTCTATCACCCTTCTTTCTTGATTCTTCATCAAACTTGTTTCAAGTACGATATACATTGGGGGATTTCTCTTTTCAAACGGAAGGGCGAACCTCGGGCCGCGTGCTCTTTGGGCCATCCTACCCACTCTTTGAGGTAGGATTGATTGGAGGCCTAAAAAACCACGCGCTCGACGTCCGTCTTCACTACGAGAAATCGTCTCCTTTTTGATTCTTGACTTTTTCTTTTCTCAAATTTTGAATTGCTTTTGAACTTTGATTTTCTTTCTTTTCTTCCGTAACATTGATCTCTAACCTTAGATTTGGTAGTGGACCCTTTTGGAACATAATATGCAGCATCCACGGTAGAACCCGATCTCGTGAATAGAGAACGGTTGCAAACACCCCCTGATTTCGACTCAATGCCATCTCGTTGATACTTGATGACTGATGTTAGGGTGTGAAAGAAACCATCCTATACTCATGGATCCCAGGGCCTACTAGAAGCGCATTAAAAGGACGTAGCCGAATCAATTATATGAAATTTCGCTTCAGTTTTTAACTCTCCTATCTCTAGAAGAGTGTGATCGAACCTAAAGCCTTCTCGCCTTTTCATGGAACTCCGCGAGAAGCCTAACTTGTCGGTTGAAGCTTTGCTAGTACAATTCTAAGGTAATGCGAGAGTCTTTATGTTCATCACGTTGACCGGATGCACCGGATCAACATGAACTCTTGATAATTTAAACTTTCCCACATTTACAGTGATGTAAAGTAGGCGATTGTGGTCGTCAGTTCCTAGGAGTAGAATCTTCATCGGAGAAGGTAATTCCTGGATTTCCTTGAAGTTACACAAAGCTCTTCCTCGGAAGTTGAAGCGAGTTAGCTAAGCAAATCTCTGGGTCGAGAAGTGCTTTAATTAGATCCCTCCCTCATCTATTTGAAAGGACAAGGGGCGTCGTAGATGCTCAACTTAGCAGCATCTTTCCTAAGGTGGACTAAGAAGTTGTAATCGCGCTTGGAACATTAACATCGGGACCCGTGGATTTGATATTAGAAATTGGGTATGTTGAGTAGGAAATTGAATCGGATCGGTGGAAACAAATTGTTTTCCCCTTTCCTGAGGGGGAAGCCCTAGGGGGTAAGACCTTTCCACCACGCAGTTGCACTTGCACACTATTACATCGAAGGACAAACTACGGGGAGGTCTAACGCTTCCTTAGGGCGTTCATTGTCATTTTTCTGAATGAGAATCTGAATCAGAAAATCTACACGACGGACTCCTTGAAAGTTTATTTCCAGGGGTATCACCATCTGATAAGACATCAACTCATCTTCACCGAAAGGGGCAAATCCGGAGAGCTGAGTTTTTGACTTCTTGATGTCCTCAGGCTGCTCCGAGGGTTATTTTCAAAACGGAAGTGTCCTTCAAGATTTCCCATTCTCCACACTAATCATCAAAACATTTGCAGAAGGATTTTCTTTTTATTAAATATTTTGACTCTACTATGCCCCTTGATGGCCAAAGTAAAAGTCAAATAACTTTAATGGGGCTAGTGGATTTGAGCCACCATCCACCACTTGTACACATCTCTCATCAACAAAGTTTCCTCTCTAACAGAGTTCACATCTTTTCATTTTTATTTAATACAGTAGTTTCCTACAACATACTGGAGAGGAAAATCGTCCCAACAACCTCACTGCGATATGGCCTCCACTCAACCTCCCAGATCGGGCTCGGGCCCTGGAGGCTCTCGTCGGTACAGTTGAGAAAACGAAAAGATTGGTTAATCGACTTTTTAAACGCCCGGGACGTAGTGCTATATCCCCAACCATCTTCATGGACATAAGAAATGATTAGAATTATGTACCTGAGATTAGCTGTTGACAGATCCCTGAACCGGATTGACCAAGTATTTCCTTTGGAATTATGATTTACCTTGACGGAAGTTTCCTTCAAGCCGGGGGGGGGGGGGGGGGGGGATGGGGGGGGGGGGGGGGGGGGGGGGAGTGGGGGTGGGGTGGGGGGCCATGAAACAAAGCAGTCCTCGATGTAATGGCCCAACCATGCCGGTGGTAAGCGCAAAAGTTGGGGTGATCCCCCATTATTTGCCTCCTCCGGCGTTCTTGGCCCTCTGCAAATGCCGGAAGTCTGGCTTGCTTTTGAATGACTCTTGAAAATTTTCCTTAACCGTTCTCTTTTAAAAGGGATTAAGGACGAGCCAATCTCCTCTTTATAGTCATGGGTTAAGGCTCGAGTGGGTTGCGAAGTTACCTGAAACGAGGAGGTTTCTGAATTTGTTGATTGGTATGATTACTAACTGGAATAGAAACGTTTACACCTCGGCTTTTTTCCCTTATCGACTGTGCCGAAACCGTTTGCTGAGCCCTCTTTTCAAAGGTTTTCCAATTCAAACGGTTACTAACCTTCTTATCTCTTCAGTAGAAATCCTTTTCATGAATGGCATTTTGGAAGGCCTCCTTCTTGTAGATTTACTAGCTTTGTTGGTAAGCTTCTCGAAGGTTTTGATCGTAAACCCTTTAACAGAAAGCATAAGAGCCCTGGATATTTATTTTCTTTAGAGAAGAATCTCCACTGCATGTTGCCTCTTGTAGCTGGGGTTCACACATCATCGAGAGGTTTTCGCCCCCTCAAGCAGTAGTCGACTAAATACTCCGCCCGGCTTTTAGCTTTTCGATACGAGATCACCAAACGGTTACCACGTTGTTGAGCTCCTGAGATTCTCTTTAAAAAAAAGAACCCTCCGAGCTCTGTGAAAAGTTTTTACTGAACCGTTTGGTAGATCTTGCGTACCACTCAAAAGCAATTACCGGACAAACTACCTCACAAACAGACGAAAGAGTAGAAGCATACCACCCCTCCTGCATTGCAACCAGCTTTGCTCTTAAATGGGCCAGATGCTGGCTTGGGTTTTTCCTAAGCCGCTAAAAACTTTGAAAGAATGAGTGGTCACAAACCCTTAAGGATAAAGGAAACCAAATCAATATTCTCTGGGTAGGGTCCTACCCTTTGGAATAGATAACGGTTTCCTTTGTGAATGGGGCTAAAGGCCTCCATACCTGGGTCCTCAATCATTTACGGATATCCTTGTTCTGGTGGAGAGGTGACTTCTGGAGAGAAGCTTGAGAACTAGAACAGCCTTCCTGCTGTGCACCCGCTCCCTTTCGGTAAGTACGGTGGCTCAACTGCACGGGTTTGTACTGCTGTGATTGTGCAAAGCTTACCCTGCAATCTGTTCAACTCCTAATCATCATCTCTTCAAGCTTTTTCTTTCAAGGTTTTTAATATACTCGTCCTTCTCTTTCCATCTGAATAACTTCTAGAATCTGAGTCCCGAGACTGCTGCTGACTCTTCCTCCTTTCCAGAGTGTGCTTAGAAGGCACGGCATCTTTAGCAGAAGCACGAGATTTCAACCATGTGGACATCCGCTAACTGGTACCTCGTCAACTAGCAAGTCATCTTCATCAAGGGTTTAACTCATCAAACGGCCTTTTTTCTTAGGATATCTCTTATTTCTTGTACTACTTCCTCAACACCGAGCCTCCCACCTATGTGCTTCAGTATAAATTGGCAAATATCCGACATATTCCCATCACTTGTCATAATTCTTATCACACCTTAACCTTTATCAAAGATATCATTAATCGTACATCATCTCAGTGATTTCCTCCACTGACCAATTGGTCTACATTCTTATCAGGATCTTGGGTCGTCTCTATCCTCCGACGTCCCGGGTCGTAGTCGCAAGGGAGACATCCTCAGTAGGTTGAGGACATCTATCTTAATTGGTGGTGGAGTTGCTTGAACAGCGGGGCTCCAACATCAAACATGAATGAGTACTCACATCCCTGAACTGGGAGTTCGAGGGAGTTCAACTGGTATCTGAATCTGAGGTCCCTGATTGAATCCAACACATATACTGAACTTCCTTCTTTATCAGCGCATGACTCTTCAGGTGACATGGCCTCTTGCCCTAATATCAACTGGGTTTCGCTCTTTAAAGACTTCTTTAGACTTTGTTATTACAGGGGCCAGCTTTGAGACCAGCTGTGAAGGTGGAGTCGGAGGACTACCACTGAAAGGGCGACTCTGGCCAGAACCCCGTTAGATACCATCTCCTTCCCGTATTTGTAGACGAGGCGAGGCACCCAATGGTATCCATCCACTAAGACCGACAGACAGGTTGTTTAAACGAATTTCTTGTTCTTCCTCACTGGCTGAGGAGACAGTTTTTTAAGTTTCAGTCTTTCTCTTTATGAACTTCTTTCTCAAGTTGTTGTGTGAGATCACTCCCTTCAAGTGACTCACCTACTGCTCTTTATTTGACCTGTTTTTGGGCAGCACAGGTATGGATGATATTTCCTCACACCTGTTTTCACCAAAATTTGTTTCTCCTTGGGGTTCTCTTGACAGAATAGTATCACAGGCTAGGCGGAGTGCTAGCTATCCATCCGAGTAACTCTCTCCTCCCCTGCAGCAGCTGCGAGGGATAAAAACGACTCCCCTTTAAGAGTGGAGAAGAGGAAGGGATTGCAGCTCCTCGGCAGCCCTCAAGATCAACTTTTCCCCAAGGCCTTCACTCGGCCACCTCCTTGGTCTTGTGATTTTCTTCCTTAACCTCCTGAGTAGTTCTTCTTGGAATTCTTACTACCGTAAAAGAGTATTTCAGAACTATAGGACCCAATATGGCGTCAACACTCTTTTTGCCCCAGCGGCAGCATCAATTTCTTTGGCGTCTTCAAGAATTCTTTGGGTGCGTTTGCATTATCGAATGCATGACCAAAGACTAGGAGGGGCATCATTTTCCGGCTCTCCTATGGCCAACTGAACTATAGGCTTTCTTTTTCGCCCACAACTGCAAGACTTACCAAGGTATCCTATCCCGTTCATCACCAGTCTAAGGGACTTAAACCCTATGCCAAACTTGAATTGAATTCTCATAAACCAGCTCTCGATCATTAGATCACGGTCCATTGAAAACAGAAGTTTGCCAGCCATTGCAGATGATTTGATATCTAGAGATTGGAAAGGAGAAGATTTGAATTAGAGACTTGAATTTGTAGAATTGAAAATAAATTTATATTGTTATCCTCGAAAACGGGTTTTAAAAGAGCTATAACCCAGTATAAAATGATAGAATAGTGGAGATTGATTTTTGACTGAAAGAAGATAGAATTTTTCGTTATACTATAACGATCAACTACAAAAAGAATTTGTAAAAATGATAACAACGATAGTCCCTGAATTGATTTGGATAAGTTTGGAGAATGATTGTTTAATTTGGATGATGATTGAATTTGGAAATTCAAAATCCGGCAGCAATTTTTCCCCTTATTTTTGGAACACAAAGTGGTTGAAATTTTCATTCAACAAAGGTTCACAAATAAACTTCGGAAAAACACAAATCAGGCCTAACTCTTTCAATCCCTAAAGGATGAATTGTTAATGGCGAACTTATATCGGATCAAGTTTGAGAAGATTTGTTGTATATGTTAACTACGACGATCGTCGTAGCAGGGGCATATAACAACTATAATCGGTTTTGAAATGATTTTAGAAAGAGTTTTGAAAACTCAAAATTTCGGCATCCAACTCCCCTTATTTTGGGACTCGAGGTGTTATGGATATACATCCAACAAAAAAGGTCCACATTAATTGGGAATATAATTTGGAATTTACTTGACTCTTTCATTTCTAGTTAAAGTGCACTCAGATGAAAATGTAATGCTTAACTCACGAAATAATTGAATTTTAAACGGATCTTGAAGTGAGTGTTATGGTGAATCGTATATATCGAAGTGAAATTGTTACAATTCCAAAATACCACGATACTATCATAACGATAAACTAGAAAGGTTGGAAAGATTAAAACTCTACCAAAAGACAAGAATTTAGATTTTGAAAATGAGGAGATTTTCTATAAGATTATATAACATATGCAAGCCACTGGTAGCCCGAGCCACGCTAGTCCTTCTACAATATATAGAACGAGATAGGGGTTGACTCATTCGCTCTACCAACCCAGTTGGAGGCAAAATGTCCAATCCTAAAATTTAAGAGGGAGGCCTTCCTACACTCAACCTCTCTTTTCACATGTCTTAAATTGAGTTGGCCACACTCACCCGAGAGAGAAATGGGTAGAGGGACCAACGAAAAGAAAAGTATCAAAACTACCGAAAACAAAAAATTTATACCGCTAATAAAGATGGTAGAGTGAGATTTGTCCCCTAGCATCGAGTCAGCCATTTTGTTTTGATTTGAAAATATATTTAAGTATATAAAGTGTATATATAGTTTTGAAAATATATCAATTTTCTTTGGGAATATTAAATTTGGAATTTTGAAATTGAACACTCTATTATGAACAACATATCGCCTCGAAAGACGAACATATCGTTCCCTAATTGGTTCGAATTTCAAAGTTTTAAACTTGTCTAAATTATTGTAGTCAGACTCAAGGGGATACAACATATGATCCCGAAAGATCATAATGAAACTCAATCGATTGTCTGACTATGACAATTAGATAGAAGATCATTAATCTCATAATCAGAACTACAATAATAATTGATATATCTATCCGAAGAAAGAAGGTATCAATTATTATCGATCATTCGAAAATGACGATAATGATCGTTTTATTTGATTTTCCCAAAGAGAATTAATTGAGAATTTGAAAAAGTTTATTTTGAAAAATTAGATCTGAGTTACTAAATCTCCTACGAGCGCAAGCCCTCGTAGTTAATTACATCGTAGGAAAATAGAGATTTTCCTACGAGAACTCTCGATTAAAATAGCGATATGAATTTTATTTAGAATTCAAAGTTAAATATCAAAGGAAGTTAGGTTTGACTTTCAAGGGGGATTGGTTCAAGATTGAACACTTATTTTCGAAGCCAAAGGAAGAGGAGTAGGGAGTGTTTTGAAATTCTGAATTACTTCAGAAAACACTCCAATCTATCCTAAGTGTTAGGTTGTATTTGATTGAAAGAAAAATTTTTAGTTTGAGTGATCAATTTTTATTAGAATTTTGGGATTCAATTCCCGAAAGTTGAGGTCTTATGGCCCGAGCCAGCCTCAGAACCTAAGTCTAAATTGGGCACTAAGAGTTAGCACCCCGAACCTAGCTAGTGCAATGCAATTCTGGTCTTACCCCGGCCTGGATTGGGAGCCAGCTAAACCACCTAAACGATTTTAAAAAAAATGTATCCGGTCTTTTTGTAGAGTGGTAGGGACATTAATTAGAAAATTTTAGAGAAATGGGGTCGACATCTAGAGCAAATCCTTAATTGACCCCTTCGACTTATGTCGGGTATTTGATGACTAAATAGATGCAATTAAATATTAGACTCTTTTAAATTTGTTACTAATGCGATGCATGCTAATTGACTCGATTGAATGCAGAATTAGTATGTAGCAGTTTAAAAATCTTTGGCTTAGAAAATAGGTTTTATCCTAGAGATTGCATAACATCCCCCTTGACAGATCGGCACCCTCATAGGTCAGGTGGCCTGCCAGCACCCGCAGGCGGGGAGATGCCTAACAAGGTTGAGAAAGTATAATATGTATGCATGAAAAACCCTCGGCGAGTCCGAGCTTACTTCTTAGGACCGTTTAGAGTTACTATCTTATCTTAAAATTTTTATTTAATTAAAATAGAAGAATTTTTTTGACAGACCCCTAAGAGCCTAAATTCGTATTCCAGACTAAATCAAAGACGGCATGCATATAAAAAGACTAGAAAAGGCAGGAATTCTAATGCACAATCAATTAAATGAATTAACTACATTAAATATATCAAATTGAATGTCCATATGGCAAGTGCCACTTATTATTACATCACAGAAATGACAGTAAAGTAAAGTGGCCGGGCTCCACTGACTACAACCCGGATTTCTAATCCTAAATTAAATGAATTTGAAATTTGGGATTCCTCTCGTTGTCCATTTCTTCGTCTTCTCACGAACACCTTGATTCGTCGGTTCCGGATACCCAAATGAAAAGAGACTCCCCCTTAATCGGGGTGTTATCTTTCCTCTTTGGATATTTGAAGGAGATCCTAATTTGATTTCCAAATGGAAGAAGACTCTCCCCTTTAGGGATGTCTTCACCTCTTTGGAAATCAAGTTGGATCAAATTTCCCAAATTCAAATCATTTTTGAGCAATTACAACCTTTATACAATCAAATTTACATCTCAATTAAAAATGAAAATCTAGACTCGATCCTGCAGGGTTATCCTAATAATCAACAATTATATACTCAATCCCAAGCAGTTATAATATAGAAAATTAAAATGCACTTTTTAGCCACACTTGGCCATGCTCTTTTTATTTAAAAAGGGGGTCTTTCAGCGCGGCAGGTACCTGTGCAAAGAGTTATATTATTTATTTTTTTTTATGACTGCCCCCTTTTTATTTTAGCTCCTTGTATGAGCATGGCCACCTGCATAAGATTGCACAAAATATATATATATTTCGTTCCTAACCTATGGGTAGGTCTAACGCACAATCAAATACAGGGTGCAGAAAGCAAGTAAATAAACATAACAATTCTACACTAGCAAACAGCATGCAGTGAAAGCTACGAAAATCCGGCACACAGCAGGAAAAGTAAAACACCGGCCTATCCTAAAACTAGAGTCGGTGATCCTAGCACAACATCTAAAGTGTGTGAGGTAGGTCGTGTGGTTTTGATATGTCTTAAATAGGATTATTAATTAAGGTTGTTTCAAGTTTGATTGGTTGGGAGGTTTAAGGGATTTAAGTTTGAATTCAAATATTAATGGCTTAAGGTTAATTCTAAGACTTACTTAATTATTTGTTGGATATCACCTTTGTTTCACACCGAGGCCGTGAAGTTTATTTCGCCTTCCTTGGGGCTAAGTTAATAGCCTCGTAGGCCTGGGTTACCCAGCGGTATCCGGTATAATTAAATATTTTAGGTTGATTAAGGTTTAAGAATTAATGAATTTTATTAAAAATGTTTTGGTTGCTGATTTTCAAAATCTATTAATTTAAGTTTGCCATTAATCGATTCGTGGCGTTGTGCCACCAGGCTCGAGGAACCAGCCTCCTTAGGACACTTAGCCCCGCAGCCCGGAGTAGTCCAGCCGATAAACCAAATTAATGTAATTAAATTAGAGGTTTTAAAAGGTTGAATAATTAATAATTAATCTATTCTTAAGGTTTAACACCCCTTGGAATCCATTCGTGGCGTTGTGCCACCAGGCTCGAGGAACCAGCCTCCTTAGGACACTTAGCCCCGCAGCCCGGAGTAGTCCAGCCAATAAACTTCATCTTTAGGATGGTTGTTGTGCTTTAAAAGGTTTGTTGAATGTTTTAAACATTAAGTTAACATTTTCTAGAATTTTAGGATGATTTTGAGATTTATGAATTTTTTGGAATATTTTAATCATTTAATTAAGGGTTGAAAATTGACTTTTTGATTAAGTTCAAATTCTGGAAAGTTAGAATTTTATTAAAATACTAGACCTTACTACGATCAGTTAGACAGTAAGTATGTTGAAATCGGATTTTTCTACATTTTATTACAAAGGTTTGAAATTTTGAACTAGTTTTGAACTGTGGTTGACCGATTTGTTGACTTTTTGAAATATTAGAGATTTCTGGAATTTGATATTTTTGATAAATACTAGGAGTTATTGTGAGTTGAATGCAAGTGAGTTTGGGTGATTTGGATTTTTCTTGAATTAGTTATGAAGGTTTAAAGTTTAGGTATTTATTGAATTTTTGAAATTACTTAATTAGAGGGCATTTTTGTGATTTGGCTCCAAATGAGGTCCCCACTCCTTGAAATCAGCTCCAAAGGTCAGGAATGACCTAAGGAGAGATTCCCAAGTGTTTGGGACATTTTTAGAATTTTTAATATTTTTTTTATTAATTATATTAATAAAATATTGATTTTTGATTAAAATTAAATTAAGGGCAGAATTGTTGTCAATTCAAGGGCTTTTAATTTTCATTGATTAAGCACTTGATTCTGGTCAGTTAGAGGGGTTTTATGTATTTTTTGGATTTAAAATGAATTTATTACATTTTCTTGAAGTTTTAAGGGTTAATTAAGGGTTTAAGACTTAGAAAATTAATTATGGGCCTTAATGATTTCCAAATTCAGTGAAAATTTTCCTAATGGCTGTACATGTCACTAAGTTCAAGTGTTTGAAGTTTCAACTCAAGGGAAGTGAATCCTAATTATTGGAATTCTTCTAAGTTTTCTACACATAAACCCTTAATTATTGTCCTTAATTGTGTCACTAATTTTAATGGGTTTGAATCAAAGTTCTACTAACCCTTGACTAAGCATGAAATAAACACACAATGACAATCAATTCCTGGATCTAAGAGAGCCTTAGACTAAGTGCAAGTGTGTGCTACCTAAGCATGCAAATAAATAACAATTAAATTAGTGAATAATCAAATCATGATTACTCACTAATCAAATCCCCCTTAATTCAATTCAATTATGCTTAATCTAGATTTAAAATCTCAATGAATCCCTCAAAAAGTTTAGGATTTAAATTCGTATAATTTTAAAATAGGTTTTAAAATAGATATATATATATGTATAAATATAAACTAGTATATATACACAAATATGTATTTTAAAATAAGATAATTAAAAAAATATTATCAAAATTATTTTAATATATCAATGAGAGATCCTCTGGTTATTTAAAATAATTTAAAATTAATTTTTTTTTTTGAAAATTTGGATTATTTTTTAATTAAATAATAATTAAAATGATTAAACAATCAATATTTAAAATTACTCAAAATATATAGCTTATTTTAAAGTAATTTTATTTTTAAATTGAAGGTCTTGAAAATATGAGCAGTTTGATATATAATACATATTTTTTTGATTTTATTTGAATTTTTAATGATTTTTTGAAGTTTTCTGATAATTAAATGATTTTAATTTTTATTAAAATCCGTTAATTACCCGACGGCAATCATTGGGACAGATGGCGCAATCTCAACGGCCGGATCGGGATATGCGGCGACGCGACGCGGCATGGCATTAAATGCCAATCATTGGGCGGCGGCGGCGGGACGCGGTTCACTTAACCACGTCAGCTGCCGTTCTCAGCCGTTGGATCAGACACAGCGCAGATCCAAGGGCCATGATCCGATCCCGCGGTTCGCCTGATTAAGCGGAATCAGACGATCGATATTAGATCCCGCGATCTAGATCAAAGGCCCAGATGCAGCCGGACCAGAGAAATGTCGTTAGGTCGAAATCCCGGTTCGAAAATGACACGGGATAACTCGATCGGGGCCGTTGATCTTACGATCAACGGCCCAGAAAACGTGCAGATCATACACGTCCCGGACCCAAAGTCCAGATTGAGCAAAACGACTCGTTCTCTCGATATACTCAATCATTTCACATAAAATTTTAAACATAGATTCAAATGATGAACAGAAATAATGGGGAACCATTAAAAACATTAAGTACGCATTAAATGAAAAGTTAATTAAACCTATGTGTCCTAAACTAGGTTTAAGGATTTACATTGAATAATGGACGGATTGAACCGTTTAATGGATGGTTGAGCTTGTAGATTGTCCAAGTGAAGATCCCTAGTTGAATCCACGTCCTGGAATGCAGCCGATCGAGCGGTAGAAGCGTTTGAACTGGAAATGCTTCGGTTGGCCGGAATCCTCACCGGCGGCAGCTTTGGACGGGTGGTTTTGGCTCGGGAAATGAAGAGGAGATGGTTGAGAGGTTTGATGAGCAGAGAGCTCAACTGGGGAGACTTGAGATGGTGAGAGAAGCTAGGGTTTGCAATGAGGCTCATCTTGAGCCTTTTGCCCTATTCAATCCCCTCCAGATTGAATGGAGGGCTGGGATCATTTGAGTGAGCTTCCAGATGAGTGACATCTGTCCCAGGAGTGGTTGGGAGCAGGGGTATCAAAGGACAAAGGTACATCCTAGGTGGAAAGTCTATTTTGGCCTTTTGTCCATGTGGAATCAAATATGAGCCATTAGATGTTGATCTAAGGGCTGAGGGTTACTCTAGGAAGCTTCTAGAGAATATTCCAACAGTTATATGAGTTTGGATTAAAGGATAATTAGGTTTAAATGAGGTTTTTGACCACATTTGACCATTCCAAAGCATAATTTGACTCTTTGACTGGTCCCCATGCCATATGGCAGCTGAGGTGGCTTGGGAGGAGGCTTGGAATTAAAAGAAAGTGCTGGAATGGATTGAGGAGGGAATGGGCTAGCTTGGGCCAAGCCAAATGGGGACTTAAGCCCTTAAAGAGCCTTATTGACCATGTTGACCAGTCAACTGGTCAACCAAGGGTGAGGTGGCAGCCAAAGTGGTTTAGGGCATGATTTAGGAGCATGGAGAGGGTTTGACAAAGACTTGGATGGATTTGGAATTTAATTCAAAGTAGAAGGCCTTAGGGTTGGTTTGGTCAAACTAGGTTGACTGAGTCAACTTATTTGATCCAAGGTGGGGGTTTGGTCCAGGTGGGTTTGATATAATATTTAGAATCTGGTAGAAGTGATTCCAAGGGTTAAATGGGTCAAATAAGCTCATTGGGCCCTTAATGGGCCCTTAAGCCAAAATTAATTGACTGAGTCAACCAAGTGGGTTTAGGGTCTGGAAATGGGTTCAATCAATTTGAAATGACATTTCAAGCTCAATGGAAGTAATTCCATGGCTTAGATAGGTCATTTAGGTCAAAATACCTATTTGGGCCTTTAAAGGGTCATTTGGGTCAATTAGGTTGACTTGGTCAACCAGGTTGACCCAGGGCCGGGAATGGGTCCAACAAGTTTGGTTTGATATTTGAAACCTGCTGGAGGTGGTTGCGTTCAATTCGGAGTTCATTTGGTTTGAAATCACCATTTGAGCCCCATAGGGGTATTTTGGTCATTTTGACCCCTGGTCGACTGGGGGTCAAAGTGGGTCCAAAAAAATTCAGTTTATTGTTCAACATATCAAATTAAAGGTCTGGAAGTGACTAGAGGCTTTGGTGAAGGCTCTAAGGTCAGAAACTTCAAAGTGATAGGTCCAGTGGCATAGGCTGTAAATAATTGAAGGTTTTACAGCCTTTGAATTTTAATTTAGTTTCTGAGGTTATAGACCTCAGAATGGGCTCAAATTTGGAGGGTTGCCTCCAGAGACATGTCCCATCAGTATGCAACTGACAGACTCTGAATCGGAGGTCATTTGATTAGGTTTTGAAATGTTTGAAAATTTGCTGAAAAAGGCCTTTAGGACTTGCCTTTTAGCATTGAATTTTGGTTTTGAAATTTTGGATTTGGATTGGGTTTTGGATTTGATTGACTATATGTCTGGATTGACTTATGATCTAGTAGATCCTAAAGTCGACTCCTAGCAGGGTCTTAAGGTCTAGAATAGAACCTAAGGTCTGAAGTCTAGAAGGATCTTAGAGCCTAGAGTTTGATGATTTGGAAATTAATCTATGGTCAGAATTGGTCCAAGTGACCTCATACAAAAATGAGGTCAACAAATGGACCCCCAATATGTGTAATAGAATAAAATTCTATTGCACATATTGGCGTTGACCGAGATTAAAGATTATGTCTAGAAATTTTGATCCTAGGGAAGAAGATATCTAACCCTAAAAGGAATAAAGTTTGGATGATCGTATAGGTAGGAAGAGTTCCTAACTAAGAGATCAGATTTGAGTTTGATACTAGGCAGTGCACGAGGGGCGTACTCTACCACTAGTGATTTAATCCTAAGGGAAGGAAGAAAACTAACCTTAAGGAAGAGAAGGTGACTGAACTATAGTGGGGCCTAAGAGGCTTAAATCCACTACTAGTTAGTCGAGATCCTAGGAGATAGGAAGCACGGGGACTCACACCTACTCCTAAAGGATTGGATTTGTACTGGGTATTCAATGACTAACCTAGCTAGAAAGCACTGGGACTCACATCTAACTAGGGGAACTAGCCAAGGAGATAGTCTGCCCAAATCTCTAAGGATTTGGCAAAAGCTATCTATCCCGAAATTTGATTTAATACGCTAGGATGGTGCCACGAGGGGCTTGCTCCACCACCAGCAGGTCTAATCCTAAGGAAAGGAAGCACAGGGACTCACACCTAACCTTAAAGAAAAGAAATGACTTGACTATGTGGGGCCCAACAGGCTTAATTCCACTTTTAGTCAGTCGAGATCCTAGGAGGTAGGAAGCACAGGGACTCACACCTACTCCTAACGGATCGAATTTGTACTGGGTATTCAATGACTAACCTAGCTAGAAAGCACTGGGACTCATATCTAACTAGGGGAACTAGCCAAGGAGATAGTCTGCCAGAATCACTAAGGATTCGGCAAAGCTATCTAACCCGAGATTTAATTTTATACGCTAGGATGGTGCCACGAGGGGCTTGCTCCACCACTAGCAGATCTAATCCTAAGGAAAGGAAGCTCTGGGACTCACACCTAACCTTAAAGAAAAGAGAGTGGTGACTGAACTATGTGGGGCCCAATAGGCTTAATTCCACTTTTAGTCAGTCGAGATCCTAGGAGGTAGGAAGCACAGGGACTCACACCTACTCCTAACGGATCGAATTTGTACTGGGTATTCAATGACTAACCTAGTTAGAAAGCACTGGGACTCACATCTAACTAGGGGAACTAGCCAAGGAGATAGTCTGCCAGAATCACTAAGGATTCGACAAAAGCTATCTAACCCGAAATTTGATTTTATATGCTAGGATGGTGCCACGAGGGGCTTGCTCCACCACCAGCAGATCTAAACCTAAGGGAAGGAAGCTCTGGGACTCACACCTAACCTTAAAGAAAAGAGTAGTTTTAGAATTCAAAAAGCATTAAATACGATTGAGTCAAGTTCAGTTGGAAAACAAGTATTTTATTGATTCAAAGATCGAGCTACATCAAGCATAGTATTTCTTAAGGAAACGCCCGTTTACAGGAAGCATTGGGTGATTTCCTTTACAATCCACTAGCTGATACGAGCCTCCTTCGTAGACTGTTTCCACTACGAAGGGTCCTTCCCAAGTTGGTTCAAACTTTCCACCGAGTTTTCGGTGCGCTAAGATAGGCCTCCGAAGAACCAAGACCAAGTCGCCTACTTGGAAGGTTCTAGGTCGCACTAACTTATCGTGAGCTTGAATCATTCGGGCTTTGTACAACTCTAGATTTTGCTGAGCTTGAAGACGACGTCCTTCAAGGCTTTCAAGTTCTTCCAAACGGAGTTGTGCATTTTGTTGAGTTGTAATCTGGTTCTGAATTGCAATTCTGAGCGAAGGGATTTGAACTTCGAGAGGGAGTACGGCCTCGGATCCATACACTAGTGCAAACGGTGTGGATTGAGTCGGGGTTCGATAAGTGGTCCTGTAGGCCCACAAAGCTTCCACCAACCTCTCATCCCACTGACGTTTATTATCATCAAGGGTCTTTTTGATAATTTGAACCAAGGTTTTATTGAAGGCCTCAGCCAATCCATTAGCCCGTGGGTAATAGATTGTTGAGTATCTCCAATCAATACCATGGCGATTTGCAAAATTATTGATCTTTGTAGACTTGAAAGCGGACCCATTATCGGATATGATTCTGCGCGGAACGCCAAATCTATATACGATATGGTCACGAAAAATTTCATTACATGGTGTGATGTTACATTTCTTAGTGGGACTGCTTCTGCCCACTTTGAAAAGTAATCAGTCGCTGCTAAAATGAAGCGGTGACCCTTCGAGGAAGGAGGGTCAATTGGCCCGATGATATCCGTGCCCCAACTTTCGAAGGGCCACGAGGCTATCGTGGGATGCAACACGTTAGGCGGCTGATGTAAAACCACACCATGTACTTGGCACTGATGACAACACTTTGCAGTTTTCATGCAATCGTCAATCATCGTGGGCCAGTAGTATCCAAGTCTTTTGATCTTCATTTTCATCTTTGGACCCGATTGATGAGCACCGCACAGTCCAGCATGGACTTCGTTAACAATCTTCAGGGCTTCACATTTGTCTAAACAACGGAGCCACATCTGACCAAACGATCATCGGTACAACATATTATTGACTAATGCGTAGGATAGGGCACGTTTCTTGATTTGATGGGCAAGTGATTTCTCGTGAGGGAGCTTGCCTTCTTGAAGGTATTCAATTATCGGTTGTCTCCAATCTGCTTCTTCATCAACTGCTGAAGAGGTAGAAAGGACTTGGAAAATTTGTTTATTAATGTACTCCAAATCTATAGGAGACAGAACTTGACGGCCCTGCACCTCTATAGGGATGGAGTCTTCTTCTGGACAGGCAAATTCCTTTGCAAGCTTTGCGAGGGCATCCGCCGAAGAATTGCTTCCACGGGGAATCCTATACATAGTTACGATTGGAATTTGCTCGAGCAAGTGACAGGTGTACTGATGGTATTTCAGGAGTTTAGGATTCAAAACTTTATAGGTTCCTGCAATCTGGTTGATCACCAGTTGGGAATCACCAAAAATTTTAATCTCTTTAATCTCCATCAAAATTGTAAGTTCCAGGCCAGTTATCAGAGCTTCGTACTCAGCTTCATTATTCGTACGAGGTTCTGATAAGTGGTAGGAAAAGTACATCATTCCCTTGTCTGGTGTTATGAATACCAGGCCAACTCCGGCTTTCCCGGGAATAGTAGATTCAGGTGTTTTACCCCGTTGAGAGGACGCAGCACCATCAAAATACATTTCCCAGGTTTGAGTAGTGGCTTCCTCAAAACTCATGATTTGCTCATCAGGTAAATCATCGTTTAGAGGAGATTCCGCCGGCAACGGGTGTGCCGCAAGGAAGTCGGCGACGGCCTGCCCTTTCACAGCACGCAGGGGAATGAAAGTGATTTCAAATTGGAGCAATATCATAGACCAACGAGCCAAACGTCCTGACAACGTAGGTCTGGTCATAAGGTATTGCAAGGGGTTGAAACTGGAAATCAAGTTGATTTGATGAGAAAGCATGTAATGTCTTAGTTTTTGAGCTGCAAAGACTAAGGCGAGACAATGTTTCTCAATCGTTGGATACCGAATTTCCGTTGGTAGAAGTCTCCGACTTAGGTAATAGAGAGCGTTCTCTTTCCCTTCGTCATTGACTTGAGCAAGGAGAGCCCCGAGAGACTCGTCAAGGGCCGCAGTGTAAAGTATTAGAGGTCTCCCCGGAATAGGGGCTGCCAAGACTGGTGGATTTGTCAGGTATTGTTTGATATTTTCAAAAGCAGATTGACATTTCTCGTCCCAAATGAATTTGGCGTCCTTTTTAGCGAGGACCGAGAATGGTTGACATCTTCCGGAAAGATTGGAAATGAATCTTCTTATATATGCCAATCTACCTTGAAGAGACCTTAGTTGAGTAAGGCTCCTAGGAGGCGGCATATTTAAGATAGCTTCGATTTTAGCATGATCAATTTCAATTCCACGGTGTCTTACTACGAAACCTAGAAATTTCCCTGACGCGACACCGAAGGCGCACTTCAAAGGATTCATCTGAAGATCGTAGCGACGCAACCGCTCGAAGACGATTCTTAAGTCATAAAGATGAGCCTCTTTGACTTTACTCTTGACAACTAAATCGTCGATATAACATTCGACTTGATTGTGGATTAAGTCATCAAAGATTCGAGTCATAGCCCGCTGGTAGGTTGCACCGGCATTTTTAAGGCCAAATGGCATCACTTTATAACAAAAGATCCCTATAGGACTTCTGAATGCAGTGTTTCTCTCATCTTCTGGGGCCATCTTGATTTGATTATAACCAGACGAGCCATCCATAAAAAAGAAAACAACATGCGAGGAGGCGATGTCCACCATTAGTTCTGGAATTGGCAAAGGAAATTCATCCTTAGGACATGCCTTATTCAGGTCTCTATAGTCAACACAGACCCGGATTTGACCATTTTTCTTTCGAACGGGCACAACGCTGGCTACCCAAGAAGGATATTGCTCCTCCCGGATAAATCCGGCTTCGGCCAGTTTCTTAACTTCAGAAATGACTTGTTGTTCAATCTCCAGACGCATGCGTCGCGGAGCTTGTTTGACAGGAATGGCATCATGCCGGATTCCAAGTTTATGAACTGCTATATCGGCGGACAAGCCCGGCATTTCGTCGTATGTCCAAGCGAAACAGTCCTTAAACTCGGATAGAAGTTGAATTAGATCCTTAGACTCGTCCTTACTCAACAAAGAACTTATGAATGTGGGGCGAGGGTCATCCTCTGTTCCAAGGTTAATTTCTTTAAGTTCATCAACTGTCGATTTAATTTCTTCTTCAAATTCAGGGGGTGCATCCCGAATTTGAACTTCATCTGAATCATCTAAGGTCTCCAAACAAAGCCTGTCGAGCGAATCGACGACTTCAGTAGGGACACTTTCAGACTCAAGATGGATGGTTATCGTCAAACAATATTCATCATCGTCAAACGAACTAAGGGTACCAAAGCCAATACCACTCGTCCAATTTTTATTAAATTTGGAATTCCAAATACTTTGGTGGTATCTAGCTTGACCCCTAGTCCATTTACTCGGAACAAAACCTTTAGAGATAAGAGCTTTAACACCAAGAGGAAAGTAGCCGAAAGGTAATTCCATTAATTCGTTGAAATTTGCCTCTTCAAGGATTACATCACCTTCGTTCCTTGAAGAGGAGGTGCCAGGGAAGAACCTCTGGACTTTCCTTACTTCTCCATCTAAGTTAGGGGAATCCTTAGTTACTAACCCTGAGACTCTGTCAGTGGACAGTGGGGTTAAGGCTAAGGATTTAACTACCCTATTAAGCTTTTCATACATACTCAGTTCAGGCTCATCACTTTGAGGTTTAGAATTGTTACCCTCTTGATCACTATCCGAATCTAAAGTGAGATCAAACTTTGGAGGAAGATTGGGTTTTTTGTAGTCAAAAGCAATTCTATCACCCTTCTTTCTTGATTCTTCATCAGAACTTGTTTCAAGTTCGATATACATTGGGGGATTTCTCTTTTCAACGGAAGGGCGACCTCGGCCGCGTGCTCTTTGGGCCATCCTTCCACCTCTTTGAGGTAGATTGATTGGAGGCCTAAAAACCACGCGCTCGACGTCGTCTTCACTACTAGAATCGTCTCCTTTTTGATTCTTGACTTTTTCTTTTCTCAAATTTTGAATTGCTTTTGAACTTTGATTTTCTTTCTTTTCTTCCTTAACATTGATCTCTACCTTAGATTTGGTAGTGGACCCTTTGGGAACATAATATGCAGCATCCTCGTAGATCCCGATCTCGTGAATAGAGAACGGTTGCAAATCACCCCTGATTTCGAACTCAATGCCATCTCGTTGATACTTGATGCACTGATGTAGGGTGGAAAGAACCATCCTATACTCATGGATCCAGGGCCTACCTAGAAGCGCATTAAAGGACGTAGCCGAATCAATTATATGAAATTTCGCTTCAGTTTTTAACTCTCCTATCTCTAGAAGAAGTGTGATCGAACCTAAAGCCTTCTCGCCTTTTTCATTGAACCCGCGAAGCACTAACTTGTCGGTTGAGAGCTTGCTAGTATCAATTCTAAGGTATGCGAGAGTCTTTATGTTCATCACGTTGACCGATGCACCCGGATCAACAAGAACTCTTGATAATTTAAACTTTCCCACATTTACAGTGATGTAAAGTGGGCGATTGTGGTCGGCAGTTCCTAGGAGTAGATCTTCATCGGAGAAGGTAATTCCTGGAATTTCCTTGAAGTACAAAGCTTCTTCCTCGGAAGTTGAAGCGAGTTGAGCTAAGCAAATCTCTGGGTCGAGAAGTGCTTTAATTAGAGTCTCCCTCATCTCTTTTGAAAGGACAAGGGCGTCGTAGATGCTCAACTTAGCAGGCAACTTCCTAAGGTGAGCTAAGATGTTGTAATCGACGCTTGGAACATTAACATCGGGACCCGGTGGATTTGTAGGAGAAATTGGTTGTTGAGTAGGAACTTGAATCGGATCGGTGGAAACAACTTGTTTTCCCTTTTCCTGAGGGGGAAGCCTAGGGGGTAAAACCTTTCCACCACGCAGTTGCACTTGCACGATTTCATCGGAAGGACAAACTACGGGGAGGTCTACGCTCTCCTTAGGCGGTTGATTGTCATTTTCTGAATGAGAATCTGAATCTGAAAAGTCTATCACGACGGGACTCCCTTGAAAGTTAATTTCAGGGGTATCACCATCTGATAAGACATCAGATTCATCTTCTCCTTGAAGGGTCAAATCCGGAGAGCTGAGTTTTTGAGCTTCTTGATTGTCCTCAGCTGGCTCCGGGTTATTTTCAACGGAAGAGTCATTCAAGATTTCATTCTCAACACTAATCATCAAAACATTTGCAGAAGGATCTTTCTTTTTATTAAATTTTTGACCCTTTGCCCTTGATGGGGCAAAGTAAAAGTCAGATAACTTTAATGGGGCTAGTGGTTTTGAGCCACCATCCACCACTTGTACACATCTCTCATCAACAAATTTCCTCTCTACAGAAAGTTCACTCTTTTCATTTTTATTTAATACAGTAGTTCCTACAACTACTGGAGAGGAAATCGTCCCAACATCCTCCTGCGATGCCTCCAGCTCAACCTCCCAGATCGGGCCCTGGGCTCTCGTCGGTAACTGTTGAGAAAGACGAAAAGATTGGTTAATCGACTTTTTAAACGCCCGGGATAGTGCTATATCCCAACCATCTTCAATGGACAAAGAAAGATTAGAATTATTACCTGAGATTGATTTGACAGATCCCTGATCCGGATTGACCAAGTATTCCTTTGGAATTATGATGTTACCTTGACGGAAGTTCCTTTCAAGCCAGTCCATGAAAACAAAGCAGTCCTCGATTGTATGGCCCAACATGCGGTGGTAAGCGCAAAAGTTGGGGTGATCCCCCATATTTGCCTCCTCCGGCTTCTTGGCCTCTGGCAATCGGAAGTCTGGCTTCTTTTGAAGACTCTTGAAAATTTTCCTTACCGATTCTCTTTTAAAGGGATAAGGACGAGCCAATCTCTCTTTAATAGTCATCGGGTAAGGTCCTCGAGTGGGTTGAGAAGTTACCTGAAACGGTGGAGGTTTCTGAATTTGTTGATTGGTAGGATTACTGGATTGAACGTTTACCGGCTTTTTCCCCTTATCGACTGCCGAAACCGTTGCTGCCCTCTTTTCAAAGGATTTCAACGGTTTACTAACCTTCTTATCTTCAGTAGAATCCTTCAAGAATGGCATTTTGGAAGCCTCTTCTTGTAGATTACTAGCTTTGTTGAGAAGCTTCTCGAAGGTTTTGATCGTAAACCCCTTTAACAGAAAAGCAATAGGCCCGTGGATATTCTTTAAAAGAATCTCCACTGCATGTTGCTCTTGTAGCTGGGGTTCACACTTCATCGAGAGGTTTCGCCACCTCAAGATGTAGTCGACTAAAGACTCGCCCGGCTTTTGCTTTTCGATGACGAGATCACCAACGGTTACACGTTGTTGAGCTCCTGAGAATCTCTTTAAAAAGAGACCCTCGAGCTCTGTGAAAGTTTTTACTGAACCGTTTGGTAGATCTGCGTACCACTCAAAAGCAATACCGGACAAACTACTCACAAACTGACGAAAGAGTAGAGCATCCGACCCTCCTGCATTGCAACAGCTTGCTCTTAAATGGGCCAGATGCTGTCTTGGGTTTTCTAAGCCGCTAAAAACTTTGAAAGAAGGTGGCACAAAACCCTTAGGATAAGGAACCAAATCATATTCCTCTGGGTAGGGTCTACCCTTTGGAATAGATACGGTTCCTTGTGAATGGGCTAAGGCCTCCCTTACCTGGGTCTCAATCATTTGACGGATATCCTTTTCTGGTGGAGAGGTGACTTCTGGAAGCTTGAGA
The DNA here is from genome assembly GCA_022539455.1 of Dendrobium nobile. Taxonomy (NCBI): domain Eukaryota; kingdom Viridiplantae; phylum Streptophyta; class Magnoliopsida; order Asparagales; family Orchidaceae; genus Dendrobium; species Dendrobium nobile. The sequence goes on from CM039731.1 coordinate 25,698,709, forward strand.
CTAGAATCAGCCTTCCTGCTGTGCTCGCCCGTTGTAAGTACTGTGGGCTGCAACTGCTCGGGTTTGGACTGCTGTGATTGCAAAAGCTGACCCTGCATCTGTTCAACTCTAATCATCATCTCTTCAACTTTTCTTTCAAGGTTTTTAATATACTCGTCCTTCTCTTTCAATCTGACAGAACTGTCTGAATCTGAGTCGACTGCTGCTGACTCTTCCTCCTTTCCAGAGTGGTGCTTAGAAGGCTCGGCATCTTTAGCTGAAGCACGAGTTTCAACCATGTGGACATCCGCTACTGGTTCCTCGTCAACTAGCAAGTCATCTTCATCAGGGTTGAACTCATCAACGGCCTTTTTCTTAAGGATATCTCTTATTTCTTGTACTACTTCCTCAACCGGCCTCCCATCTATGGCTTCAGTATAAATTGGCAAATATCCGTCATATTCCATCACTTGGTCATATTCTTTCACACTTAACTTATCAAAGATATCATTAATCTTAGCATCATCTTCAGTGATTTCCTCACTGACCAATTGGTCTAGCATTTCTTGATCAGGATCTTGGGTCGTCTCTATCCCTCCGACTGTCCCGGGGTCGGTAGTCGCAAGGGTGACATCCTCAGTAGGTTGAGGGACATCTATCTTAATTGGTGGTGGAGGTGCTTGAACAGCGGGGGCTCCAACATCAACACGAATAGAGTCCTCACATCCCTGAACTGGGAGTCGAGGGAGTTCAACTGGTATCTGAATCTGAGGTTCCCTGAATTGAATTCCAATACATTTACTGAACTTCCTTCTTGCGCATGACTCTTCTGGTGACATGGGCCTCTTGCCCTTAATATCAACTGGTTTCGGCTCTTTAAAGACTTCTTTAGACTTTGTTATTACTGGGGCCAGCTTTGACAGCTGTGAAGGTGGAGTCGGAGGTCTACCACTGAAAGGGCGACTCTGGCCAGACCCAGTTAATACTATCTCCTCCGTATTTGTAGACGGGAGGCGAGGCACCCAATGGTATCCATCCACTAAGACCGACGAGACAGGTTGTTTAACGAATTTCTTGTTCTTCCTCACTGGCTGAGGAGTCAGGTTTTTAGTTTCAGACTTTTCTTCTTTAAGAACTTCTTTCTCAAGTTTGTGTGAGATCACTCCCTTCAAGTGTCTCACATACTGCTCTTTAGTTTGACCTGTTTGGGCAGCACAGGTATGGATGATATTTCTCAACATCCTGGTTTTCAAAATTTGTTTCTCCTTTGGGGTTCTCTTGACAGAATAGTCGACAGGGCTAGGCGGAGTGCTAGCTATCCGAGTAACTCTCTCCTCCCCTGCAGCAGCTGCGAGGGGATGAAAACGACTCCCTTTAAGGAGTGGAGAAGAGGAAGGGATTGGCAGCTCCTCGGCAGCCTCAAGATCAACTTTTCCCAAGGCCTTCAGCTCGGCCACCTTCTTGGTCTTGGTGATTTTCTTCCTTAACCTCCTGAGGTAGTTCTTCTTGGAATTCTTACTACCGTAAAGAGTTTCAGAACTAGAGGACCCTTTCTCAAGCACTCTTTTGGCCACAGCGGCAGCTTCCAATTTCTTTGCGTCTTCAAGGAATTCTTTGGGTGCGTTGGCAATATCTAATGCAGACCAAAGACTAGGAGGGGCATCATTTCCGGCTCCTATGGCCAACTGAACTATAGGCTTTTCTTCGCCCTCAACTGCAAGATCTACCAAGGTATCTCCGTTCATCACCAGTCTAAGGGACTTAAACCCTATGCCAAACTGAATTGAATTCTCATAAACCAGCTCTTCGATCATTAGATCACGGTCCATTGAAAACAGAAGTTTGCCAGCCATTGCAGATGATTTGATTATCTGAGAATTGGAAAGGAGAAGATTTGAATTAGAGACTTGAATTTGAATTTGAAAATAAATTTATATTTTATCATCGATATCGGGTTATAAGAGCTATAACCCAGTATAAAATGATAGAATATGGAGATTGATTTTGACTGAAAGAAGATTAGAATTTTCGTTATATACGTTCAACTACAAAAAGATTTTGTAGAAAAATGTATAACAACGATAGTCTGAATTTGATTTGGATAAGTTTGGAGAAGATGTTTGAATTTGGAGATGATTGAATTTTGGAAATTCAAAAATCCGGCAGCATTTCCCCTTATTTTTGGAACTCAATGTGTTGAATTTTCATTCAACAAAAGGTTCACAAATAAACGTCGGGAAAAACACTAAGAAGGCCTAACTCTTTCAATCCCTAAAGGATGAATTGTTAATGGCGAACTTATATCGGATCAAGTTTGAAGATTTGTTGTATATGTTAACTACGACGATCGTCGTAGAAGGGCATATAACAACGATAATCGGTTTGAAATGATTTTAGAAAGAGTTTTGAAAACTCAAAATTTCGGCAGCATCTCCCCTTATTTTGGGACTCGAGGTGTTGGATATTCATCCAACAAAAAGGTCCACATTAATTGGGGGAGATTTATTTGGAATTTACTTGACTCTTTCATTCTAGTTAGTGCACTAAGAATGAAATGTTATAGCTTAACTCTACCGATATAATTGAATTTTAAAACGGATCTTGAAAGTGAGTGTTATGGTTGATCGTATATATCGAATTGAAATTGTTACAATTCAATATACCACGATACAATCATAACGATTATCTAGAAGTTGGAAAGATTAAAACTCTACTAAAAGACTAGAATTTAGATTTTGAAAATTGAGGAGATTTTCTATAAGTTATATAACATAGCATGCCACTGGTAGCCCGAGCACGCTAGTCTCTACAATTTATAGAAAGAGATAGGCTTGACTCTTTCGCTCTACCAACCAAGTTGGAGGCAAAATGTCCAAGCCTAAAATTTAGAGGGAGGCTTCCTACACTCACCTCTCTTTTCACATGTCTTAATTGAGTTGGCCACACTCACCCGAGAGAGAAATGGGTAGAGGGACCAACGAAAAGAAAGGTAGTCAAAACTACCGATACAATGAAATTTATACCGCTATTAAAGATGGAGAGTGAGATTTGTCCCCAGCGGAGTCGCCATTTTTGTTTTGATTGAAAATATATTTAAGTATATATAGTTTTGAAAATATATCAATTTTCTTTGGGAATATTAAATTTTGGAATTTTGAAATTGAACACTCTATTATGAACAACATATCGCCTCGAAAGACGAACATATCGTTCCCTAATTGGTTCGAATTTCAAAGTTTTAAACTTGTCTAAATTATTGTAGTCAGACTCAAGGGGAAACAACATATGATCCCGAAAGATCATAATGAAACTCAATCGATTGTCTGACTATGACAATTTAGATAGAAGATCATTAATCTCATAATCAGAACTACAATAATAATTGATATATCTATCCGAAGAAAGAAGGTATCAATTATTATCGATCATTCGAAAATGACGATAATGATCGTTTTATTTGATTTTCCCAAAGAGAATTAATTAAGAATTTGAAAAGTTTATTTTGAAAAATTAGATCTGAGTTACTAAATCTCCTACGAGCGCAAGCCCTCGCAGTTAATTACATCGTAGGAAAATTAGAGATTTTCCTACGAGAACTCTCGATTAAAATAGCGATATGAATTTTATTTAGAATTCAAAGTTAAATATCAAAGGAAGTTAAGGTTTGACTTTCAAGGGGGATTGGTTCAAGATTGAACACTTATTTTCGAAGCCAAAGGAAGAGGAGTAGGGAGTGTTTTGAAATTCTGAATTACTTCAGAAAACACTCCAATCTATCCTAAGTGTTAGGTTTGTATTTGATTGAAAGAAAAATTTTTAGTTTGAGTGATCAATTTTATTAGAATTTTGGGATTCAATTCCCGAAAGTTGAGGTCTTATGGCCCGAGCCAGCCTCAGAACCTAAGTCTAAATTGGGCACTAAGAGTTAGCACCCCGAACCTAGCTAGTGCAATGCAATTCTGGTCTTACCCCGGCCTGGATTGGGGAGCCAGCTAAACCACCTAAACGATTTTAAAAAAAATGTATCCGGTCTTTTTGTAGAGTGGTAGGGACATTAATTAGAAAATTTTAGAGAAATGGGGTCGACATCTAGAGCAAATCCTTAATTGACCCCTTCAACTTATGTCGGGTATTTGATGACTAAATAGATGCAATTAAATATTAGACTCTTTTAAATTTGTTACTAATGCGATGCATGCTAATTGACTCGATTGAATGCAGAATTAGTATGTAGCAGTTTAAAAATCTTTGGCTTAGAAAATAGGTTTTATCCTAGAGATTGCATAACATCCCCTTGACAGATCGGCACCCTCATAGGTCAGGTGGCCTGCCAGCACCCGCAGGCGGGGAGATGCCTAACAAGGTTGAGAAAGTATAATATGTATGCATGAAAAACCCTCGGCGAGTCCGAGCTTACTTCTTAGGACCGTTTAGAGTTACTATCTTATCTTAAAATTTTTATTTAATTAAAATAGAAGAATTTTTTTGACAGACCCCTAAGAGCCTAAATTCGTATTCCAAACTAAATCAAAGACGGCATGCATATAAAAAGATTAGAAAAGGCAGGAATTCTAATGCACAATCAATTAAATGAATTAACTACATTAAATATATCAAATTGAATGTCCATATGGCAAGTGCCACTTATTATTACATCACAGAAATGACAGTAAAGTAAAGTGGCCGGGCTCCACTGACTACAACCCGGATTTCTAATCCTAAATTAAATGAATTTGAAATTTGGGATTCCTCTCGTTGTCCATTTCTTCGTCTTCTCACGAACACCTTGATTCGTCGGTTCCGGATACCCAAATGAAAAGAGACTCCCCCTTAATCGGGGTGTTATCTTTCCTCTTTGGATATTTGAAGGAGATCCTAATTTGATTTCCAAATGGAAGAAGACTCTCCCCTTTAGGGATGTCTTCACCTCTTTGGAAATCAAGTTGGATCAAATTTCCCAAATTCAAATCATTTTTGAGCAATTACAACCTTTATACAATCAAATTTACATCTCAATTAAAAATGAAAATCTAGACTCGATCCTGCAGGGTTATCCTAATAATCAACAATTATATACTCAATCCCAAGCAGTTATAATATAGAAAATTAAAATGCACTTTTTAGCCACACTTGGTCATGCTCTTTTTATTTAAAAAGGGGGTCTTTCAGCGCGGCAGGTACCTGTGCAAAGAGTTATATTATTTATTTTTTTTTATGACTGCCCCCTTTTTATTTTAGCTCCTTGTATGAGCATGGCCACCTGCATAAGATTGCACAAATATATATATATTTCGTTCCTAACCTATGGGTAGGTCTAACGCACAATCAAATACAGGGTGCAGAAAGCAAGTAAATAAACATAACAATTCTACACTAGCAAACAGCATGCAGTGAAAGCTACGAAAATCCGGCACACAGCAGGAAAAGTAAAACACCGGCCTATCCTAAAACTAGAGTCGGTGATCCTAGCACAACATCTAAAGTGTGTGAGGTAGGTCGTGTGGTTTTGATATGTCTTAAATAGGATTATTAATTAAGGTTGTTTCAAGTTTGATTGGTTGGGAGGTTTAAGGGATTTAAGTTTGAATTCAAATATTAATGGCTTAAGGTTAATTCTAAGACTTACTTAATTATTTGTTGGATATCACCTTTGTTTCACACCGAGGCCGTGAAGTTTATTTCGCCTTCCTTGGGGCTAAGTTAATAGCCTCGTAGGCCTGGGTTACCCAGCGGTATCCGGTATAATTAAATATTTTAGGTTGATTAAGGTTTAAGAATTAATGAATTTTATTAAAAATGTTTGGTTGCTGATTTTCAAAATCTATTAATTTAAGTTTGCCATTAATCGATTCGTGGCGTTGTGCCACCAGGCTCGAGGAACCAGCCTCCTTAGGACACTTAGCCCCGCAGCCCGGAGTAGTCCAGCCGATAAACCAAATTAATGTAATTAAATTAGAGGTTTTAAAAGGTTGAATAATTAATAATTAATCTATTCTTAAGGTTTAACACCCCTTGGAATCCATTCGTGGCGTTGTGCCGCCAGGCTCGAGGAACCAGCCTCCTTAGGACACTTAGCCCCGCAGCCCGGAGTAGTCCAGCCAATAAACTTCATCTTTAGGATGGTTGTTGTGCTTTAAAAGGTTTGTTGAATGTTTTAAACATTAAGTTAACATTTTCTAGAATTTTAGGATGATTTTGAGATTTATGAATTTTTTGGAATATTTTAATCATTTAATTAAGGGGTTGAAAATTGACTTTTTGATTAAGTTCAAATTCTGGAAAGTTAGAATTTTATTAAAATACTAGACCTTACTACGATCAGTTAGACAGTAAGTATGTTGAAATCGGATTTTTCTACATTTTATTACAAAGGTTTGAAATTTTGAACTAGTTTTGAACTGTGGTTGACCGATTTGTTGACTTTTTGAAATATTAGAGATTTCTGGAATTTGATATTTTTGATAAATACTAGGAGTTATTTTGAGTTGAATGCAAGTGAGTTTGGGTGATTTGGATTTTTCTTGAATTAGTTATGAAGGTTTAAAGTTTAGGTATTTATTGAATTTTTGAAATTACTTAATTAGAGGGCATTTTTGTGATTTGGCTCCAAATGAGGTCCCCACTCCTTGAAATCAGCTCCAAAGGTCAGGAATGACCTAAGGAGAGATTCCCAAGTGTTTGGGACATTTTTAGAATTTTTAATATTTTTTTATTAATTATACTAATAAAATATTGATTTTTGATTAAAATTAAATTAAGGGCAGAATTGTTGTCAATTCAAGGGGCTTTTAATTTTCATTGATTAAGCACTTGATTCTGGTCAGTTAGAGGAGTTTTATGTATTTTTTGGATTTAAAATGAATTTATTACATTTTCTTGAAGTTTTAAGGGTTAATTAAGGGTTTAAGACTTAGAAAATTAATTATGGGCCTTAATGATTTCCAAATTCAGTGAAAATTTTCCTAATGGCTGTACATGTCACTAAGTTCAAGTGTTTGAAGTTTCAACTCAAGGGGAAGTGAATCCTAATTATTGGAATTCTTCTAAGTTTTCTACACATAAACCCTTAATTATTGTCCTTAATTGTGTCACTAATTTTAATGGGTTTGAATCAAAGTTCTACTAACCCTTGACTAAGCATGAAATAAACACACAATGACAATCAATTCCTGGATCTAAGAGAGCCTTAGACTAAGTGCAAGTGTGTGCTACCTAAGCATGCAAATAAATAACAATTAAATTAGTGAATAATCAAATCATGATTACTCACTAATCAAATCCCCCTTAATTCAATTCAATTATGCTTAATCTAGATTTAAAATCTCAATGAATCCCTCAAAAAGTTTAGGATTTAAATTCGTATAATTTTAAAATAGGTTTTAAAATAGATATATATATATGTATAAATATAAACTAGTATATATACACAAATATGTATTTTAAAATAAGATAATTAAAAAAATATTATCAAAATTATTTTAATATATCAATGAGAGATCCTCTGGTTATTTAAAATAATTTAAAATTAATTTTTTTTTTTGAAAATTTGGATTATTTTTAATTAAATAATAATTAAAATGATTAAACAATCAATATTTAAAATTACTCAAAATATATAGCTTATTTTAAAGTAATTTTATTTTTAAATTGAAGGTCTTGAAAATATGAGCAGTTTGATATATAATACATATTTTTTTGATTTTATTTGAATTTTTAATGATTTTTTGAAGTTTTCTGATAATTAAATGATTTTAATTTTTATTAAAATCCGTTAATTACCCGACGGCAATCATTGGGACAGATGGCGCAATCTCAACGGCCGGATCAGGATATGCGGCGACGCGACGCGGCATGGCATTAAATGCCAATCATTGGGCGGCGGCGGCGGGACGCGGTTCACTTGACCACGTCAGCTGCCGTTCTCAGCCGTTGGATCAGACACAGCGCAGATCCAAGGGCCATGATCCGATCCCGCGGTTCGCCTGATTAAGCGGAATCAGACGATCGATATTAGATCCCGCGATCTAGATCAAAGGCCCAGATGCAGCCGGACCAGAGAAATGTCGTTAGGTCGAAATCCCGGTTCGAAAATGACACGGGATAACTCGATCGGGGCCGTTGATCTTACGATCAACGGCCCAAAAAACGTGCAGATCATACACGTCCCGGACCCAAAGTCCAGATTGAGCAAAACGACTCGTTCTCTCGATATACTCAATCATTTCACATAAAATTTTAAACATAGATTCAAATGATGAACAGAAATAATGGGGAACCATTAAAAACATTAAGTACGCATTAAATGAAAAGTTAATTAAACCTATGTGTCCTAAACTAGGTTTAAGGATTTACATTGATATAATGGACGGATTGAACCGTTTAATGGATGGTTGAGCTTGTAGATTGTCCAAGTGAAGATCCCTAGTTGAATCCACGTCCTGGAATGCAGCCGATCGAGCGGTAGAAGCGTTTGAACTGGAAATGCTTCGGTTGGCCGGAATCCTCACCGGCGGCAGCTTTGGACGGGTGGTTTTGGCTCGGGAAATGAAGAGGAGATGGTTGAGAGGTTTGATGAGCAGAGAGCTCAACTGGGGAGACTTGAGATGGTGAGAGAAGCTAGGGTTTGCAATGAGGCTCATCTTGAGCCTTTTGCCCTATTCAATCCCCTCCAGATTGAATGGAGGGCTGGGATCATTTGAGTGAGCTTCCAGATGAGTGACATCTGTCCCAGGAGTGGTTGGGAGCAGGGGTATCAAAGGACAAAGGTACATCCTAGGTGGAAAGTCTATTTTGGCCTTTTGTCCATGTGGAATCAAATATGAGCCATTAGATGTTGATCTAAGGGCTGAGGGTTACTCTAGGAAGCTTCTAGAGAATATTCCAACAGTTATATGAGTTTGGATTAAAGGATAATTAGGTTTAAATGAGGTTTTTGACCACATTTGACCATTCCAAAGCATAATTTGACTCTTTGACTGGTCCCCATGCCATATGGCAGCTGAGGTGGCTTGGGAGGAGGCTTAGGAATTAAAAGAAAGTGCTAGAATGGATTGAGGAGGGAATGGGCTAGCTTGGGCCAAGCCAAATGGGGACTTAAGCCCCTTAAAGAGCCTTATTGACCATGTTGACCAGTCAACTGGTCAACCAAGGGTGAGGTGGCAGCCAAAGTGGTTTAGGGGCATGATTTAGGAGCATGGAGAGGGTTTGACAAAGACTTGGATGGATTTGGAATTTAATTCAAAGTAGAAGGCCTTAAGGGTTGGTTTGGTCAAACTAGGTTGACTGAGTCAACTTATTTGATCCAAGGTGGGGGTTTGGTCCAGGTGGGTTTGATATAATATTTAGAATCTGGTAGAAGTGATTCCAAGGGTTAAATGGGTCAAATAAGCTCATTGGGCCCTTAATGGGCCCTTAAGCCAAAATTAATTGACTGAGTCAACCAAGTGGGTTTAGGGTCTGGAAATGGGTTCAATCAATTTGAAATGACATTTCAAGCTCAATGAAAGTAATTCCATGGCTTAGATAGGTCATTTAGGTCAAAATACCTATTTGGGCCTTTAAAGGGTCATTTGGGTCAATTAGGTTGACTTGGTCAACCAGGTTGACCCAGGGCCCGGGAATGGGTCCAACAAGTTTGGTTTGATATTTGAAACTCGCTGGAGGTCGTTGCACCCAATTCGGAGTTCATTTGGTTTAAAATCAACATTTGAGCCCCATAAGGGTATTTTGGTCATTTTGACCCCTGGTCAACTGGGGGTCAAAGTTGGTCCAGAAAAATTCAGTTTATTGTTCAACATATCAAGATTAAAGGTCTGGAACTGACTAGAGGCTTTGGTGAAGGCTCTAAGGTCAGAAACTTCAAAGTGATAGGTCCAGTGGCATAGGCTGTAAATAATTGAAGGTTTTACAGCCTATGGATTTTAATTAAGTTTCTGAGGTTAGAGACCTCAGAATGGGCTCAAATTTGGAGGGTTGCCTCCAGAGACATGTCCCATCAATATGCAACTGACAGACTCTGAATCGGAGGTCATTTGATTAGGTTTTGAAATGTTTGAAAGTTTGCTGAAAAAGGCCTTTAGGACTTGGCCTTTTAGCATTGAATTTTGGTTTGAAATTTTGGATTTGGATTGGGTTTTGGATTTGATTGACTATATGTCTGGATTGACTTATGATCTAGGTAGATCCTAAAGTCTGACTCCTAGCAGGGTCTTAAGGTCTAGAATAGAACCTAAGGTCTGAAGTCTAGAAGGATCTTAGAGCCTAGAGTTTGATGATTTGGAAATTAATCTATGGTCAGAATTGGTCCAAGTGACCTCATACAAAAATGAGGTCAACAATTTCCTCTGGTATTTCTTTTCCTCTTGCTGGATCATTCGTTTGGGTGTTTCTCGTCGCTTTTTTGCCCTATTCGACTCCTGTTTTTTCCTGTTTGAGGTTGGTGTTTTATTTTTCTGGTGGGGTGGGGGGCGATGTCGGTTCCGACGTCGTCTACCCAGGGCGTTGGCCCTCCGCTAACTGGTAAAACTAGATCTTTTAAAGATGTGGTTTCTGGCCCCTCCTCTTCTTCTGCTAAAGTGCAGTTTGTGCATTCGACTTTCAAAGGTTGTCTGGCTTTGCTTTTTGAGGAGGGTGTGGTTCAGCAGTTGGCTGCGCCTTTCTCTTTCACGCTGGTTGGTAAGTTTATGCTCCGCAGACCTAATCTTGATGTTATCAAAAAATTTTTCTACAGCTTAAAACTTTCTGGATCTTTTTCTGTTGGTTTGCTTGATTCGAAACATGTCTCGATCCAACTTTCTAACGATTTGGACTATAGCCGTATATTTTCTTGTCGTTCCTACTATATTCAGGGTTGTCAGATGAGGCTTCTGAAATGGTCTCCGAACTTTGATGTGAGGGAAGAATCTCCGATTGCCCCGGTTTGGTTAGCTTTCCCTAATCTGCGTTTACATTTCTTTAATACCCAAATTCTTTTTGGTCTTGCTTCTGTGTTTGGGAGGCCTCTCCAAACTGACCAAGCTACTGCTTCTCTGTCAAGACCGTCGGTTGCTCGTATTCTCGTGGAATTAGATGTGACTAAGAAACACCCGCAAGAAATCTGGTTAGGATCAGAGATGCAAGGGTATTTCCAAAAGGTGGAAATTGAAAACTTACCTATTTTTTGCTCACATTGTAGGATGCATGGCCATGGTATAAATGATTGTTTTAGGTTACATCCTCATTTAAGAAAGGAAAAAATTGCTATTAAACCTAATGAAGTTAAGAACAATGGTGTTTCCTCTGTTTTACCGGTTATTGATACGAATGCTCAGGTGCTAGGGGAAGAATTGGTTGATGGAAATGGTGTTGAGCTAGTTAATCTACCTCCCAACTTACCTGATACTAATATTGTGGTTCCTGATCCTTCAGCTAAAGAAGGTAGCGTTGCGCATTTACCTCAAATTGTTGAGGCTGGTTCTCTTGATAATATAGAGCAAGGTAAGTGGGATAAGGCTGAAATTGTGAAAAGTTCGGATGAGTTGGTTGTTGTTTTAAACGAAGGGGTGGTTGTTTCTTCAAATACATTGGAAATTTTTAATAAAACTGCTACTAATACTAATGATGTTTTTGATAATGCCCTTGTTACTTCATCTAGTCCTTTAGTTATTCCTATTAATTCTAATGCTGCTTGTCCTCAAAATAAGGTGACTGGAAAAAAACAGGTCAATAATTCTACTAAGGAGGATGGTGTCCTGTTTTTGGAAGATGAAAGCTTGGCTTCGACCCCTTTGGATGGTGAGATGAATAATGATTTTCCTCTCTCTGATCATTTTAATTCAGATGCTTTTACTGATACTGAGATTGAAATAACTGCTAAATGTTATGCTCGAATGGATAATGATCTTAGTTTTTCTAAAAGTCGTGGTAAGAGAGGTAAGCCTAGGAATGTTGCTCGGCATTCTCCTAGGAATACTAGATCACATACTACTCATTAATTTGGTTTTTTATGTTTAATGCTATTATTTGGAATGTGAGGGGGATCGGTTGCCCGTCCTCTAAACTCCGGATTAAGAATTTATGTCGTATTAACAATATTTCTGTTCTTGTTCTTTTGGAACCTCTTATTTCTATGGACAAAATTCATTCTACTGCTAATTTCTTGGGTTTTAAGAATGCTTTTGCTAATGTTTCTAACAAAATATGGGTCTTTTGGAAAGATTTTGTGAGAATGGATGTGATTGGTAACTTTGCTCAAGTTTTACATTGTAATATTGAATCTTTAAACTTTCAGTGTGTGACTTCTTTCGTTTATGCTGCTTCCTCTCGTATTGGTAGGAAAACTTTGTGGGAGCAAATTGAGAATTTCCATAACATTTGTTCTTTACCTTGGTTGGTGGGTGGGGACTTTAATGCTATTACTTCTCCTGCGGAGAGGATGGGTGGTGCTCATCCCACTTTCCATTCTATGGAAGATTTTAATGAGATGATCATGAATTGTAACCATATTGATATTGGTTTTTCTGGGAATAGATTTACCTGGAACAGGGGTCATCTTTGGCAAAGGCTTGACAGAGTTCTTTTTAATTCTGATTGGATTAATGTTTTTAATAGTACTAAAGTTGCTCATTTGAGCCGTACGATGTCTGATCATTCCCCTTTACTGATTAATGTTAATAGTCATAAGGTTGGTTTGCATTATAGTTTTAGATTTCAAAATATATGGCTTACTCATGAATCCTTTCTTGATGTTGTGAATAATAATTGGGTGGCGCCTATTTTTTCGGATAATGCTATTTCTGGCATGCCTAGGCTTTGGGCTAAACTCAAAAGGTTAAAGATGGTTCTGAATTGGTGGAACCGGCATATTTTTAAAAATGTTTTTTCCAATATTAAGGAGATGGAAGAGAAAATTAATGGCTTGGAGGATGCTTTCCAAGCTAATCCCACGTCCCTTAACTGCTCGGTTCTCAATGAAGCTAAGATGTCCCTTAGTAAACTGCAATGTCAGGAAGAAATATTTTGGAAACAAAAAGCTGCTATGAAACATTTGTCGGAAGGGGATAACAACACTAGGTATTTTCATGCTTTAGTTACTAAAAAACGTGCTATTAATGGTATCCATAAAATTGCCCGTGATGATGGTTCTTTTGCTATTAATGAAAATGAGATTGCTAACCTTGCTGTTAATTTTTTTAAGAATCATCTTAATAAACCGTGCTGTCTCACTACTATTGATGATCATTCTTTCATTCCTAAATTGGTTAGTCAGGAGGACAATTCTGCTCTTTATGTCTGCCCTCTCTTGGAAGAGGTTAAGAACACTCTCTTTGAGATGAATGCTGATTCTGTGGCTGGGCCTGATGGTTTCACTGTTAAGTTTTTTCAGAAAACCTGGGACTTAGTTAAAGATGATGTCTATAATGCTGTTGTTGATTTCTTTAATGGTAATCCTATTCCTAAATGTTTTTCTTCTACCTCTTTAGTTTTGATTCCTAAAACTAATGAGGTTAATTCTTGGAATGATTTCAGACCTATTAGCTTGTGCACTGTTTTTTATAAACTTCTTTCTAAAATTTTGGCGAATCGTCTGTCTTTACTTCTGCCTAAGCTTATTTCTCCTAACCAAATGGGTTTTGTTAAAGGGCGTGCTATTGTGGATAATATTCTTCTTGCGCAAGAATTTTGTCAGGATCTGGATATTAAATCCAGAGGGGGTAACATGATTTTGAAACTGGACATCGCTAAGGCCTATGATAATATTAGTTGGACCTTTATTTACAAAATGCTTAACCTTTTTGGTTTTGATGCTAAGTTTATTGCTCTTATTAACTTGTGTATTGAAAGCCCTTTTTTCTCTGTCATTTTGAATGGTAACAATCATGGTTTCTTCAACTCCTCTCATGGTTTGAGGCAAGGGGATCCTATCTCGCCATCTATCTTTATTTTAGCGGTGGAGTACTTATCTAGAGGGATTGCTGATTTGTTTTGTAAGTATCCTAAACTTTATTTTAAAACCAGTGGGGGTATTAACATTTCTCATTTATGTTTTGCTGATGATTTTATTGTGTTTATGAATGCTGCTAAGAATGGTATTGTTAAAGTTTTAGATTTATTTAATAAGTTTGAAAAGGTCAGTGGTCTCATGTTTAATAAAGTGAAGAGTGGTTTTGCTATTTCTAAAAAGATTAATCATAGGAGGGTCTTGGAGATTAAGAATTTGACTGGTTTTACTCAGGTTTCTTTGTCTTTCACTTACTTAGGTATCCCGTTATTTAAAGGTAGAAAAAGTTCTTTTCTCTTTGATGACCTTATTTCCAAGGTTCAGAATAAGTTGGTTTCTTGGGATTCTAATTTCTTGAGTTTTGGTGGTAGACTTGTTCTTATTAAAAGTGTGCTTGCTTCCTTACCTGTTTACTCCTTTCAAGTCCTGTTTCCTACTAAGCAAGTCTGTTTGAGGCTTGAGAGGATTTTTAATAGATTCTTCTGGAGGGGTTCTTCTAGTAACTCTAAAATCCATTGGTCGTCTTGGTCTAAGTGTTGTGGCACAACCCAGGAAGGTGATCTGGGTTGTAAGTCCTTGTTGGATATGGCTACTAATTTTTCTTTGAAGCTTTGGTATAATTTCAGGGCCAATAGTACTTTATGGGCTAAATTCATGAGATCTAAGTATTGTGGGGAACTTCACCCCTCTATGTGCTTCTATGCTAAAGGTAATTCTAAAGTTTGGCAGCGTATGATTCATGCTAAGTGGTTTATTGAGCACGGTCTTGTTTGGGGTTTGGGTGAGGGTAACCTTTTTTTCTGGCAGGATCGTTGGATTAATGGCATGTCTATTGATGCGCTTATTAATTCAAATTCATTGAGCCTTGTTAAAGTTAATTGGTTTTACTCTGAGAGTGGTTGGGATTTGGGTAAATTAGCTGATGTTATTCCTGATTTTCTTTGCAACTTGGTTGCTGGCATTCCTATTAACCGCACTGCTAAGGATGCTCTTATTTGTAACTTCACTAAAGATGGTAATTTTTCTACTAAAGAAGCATGGCATGTCTTTAGGGAAAGTAAAGTGATTTCTAAACCTTTTAAAAGAATGTGGCATAAGAGCATTCCCTATACTATTTCTATTTTTAATTGGAGGATGCTCAAGAAGTTTGTCCCGACTGATGACATTCTTAGAAAACGTGGTATGTTTATTACTTCTAGATGTCAATGCTGTTCTAACTCTGAAACTTTGAATCATGTTTTTATTTTTTCTCACATTGCTAGTAAAGTGTGGCTTTATTTTGAAGACATCTTCAAGATTAATAGTGGGGGTTTGAACCGTTCTATGCATTCTATTTATGAGTTTTGGATGGTGAATAAGAAGGGTCATATCCGTAATGTCATTCCCATGCTTGTTGTTTGGTTCCTTTGGCTTGCTAGAAATGATTCCCGCTTTAATAATATCCGTATGAATCACCTTGTTATTATTAATCATGTTAAGGAGAAAGTCTTTGCTCTTTTTTCGGCCAACCTGCTATCTTTTAAGAGTTTTTCTCATGCTTTGAATACTGCTGAGGAGTTTGGTATTTACAATTTGGGTTCTTTGCATTTCACGGAGATCAGATATTCTTATTGGGTTGTCCCTTCCACCCATTGTTTTAAGCTTAATATCCATTTGGGTTGGTATTGTGGGAAGTGGTGTATTGGTGGCTTAATTAGAGACTCTAGAGGGTTGTTTATTGCTGGTTTTGCTGGGAATTCTAATGCTGCTGATAAGAGAAAGGGTTTTTGGTTGGCTGTACACTATGGGCTATCTGCTTGTCTTAATTTGGATATCTTTAATGTTGTGCTTGAAAGTAATTTTAATGTTGATCCTAACATGTTCTTGGCTAAGGATGGCATCAGCTGTGGGCATTCTCTCTTTTATCTGCGTAGGCAGATTATGGGGTTGCTGGATGTCTTGAGCTGTTCTTTTAATGATATTAATGCGGATGTGAACTCTGTTGCCCGGGCTTTATCGTCTTTTGGTAGCAGTTTTACCGATATTGTTGAGCTTAATTTTGATAATTTATCTGCTCATATTCAAGGGTTGATTTTCTTGGATAAGCGTCAGGTCCCTTATGTTTTGGGTGGTTAGGTGTGCTGTTTTTGGTTTTTGTTTTTCTTTTGCTTCTTTTGTTTCTGGGTTGTGTGGCTGTCTCTCCTTTTGGTTGTGTTTGGTTATGCTGGTGTTGGGGTTATGGTGGTTGGTCTTTCTTCTGGTGTGTTGGGTGCAGGTTGTTGGATCTCCTTTGTTCTCCTCTTGTTTGGTTGTTGGTGCCGGTGGGGTGCTGCTGTGGTTTTTTGTAGGTTGGATCCTGCTGGGCTTTTCAATATCTGGATTTTCTGGCTTGGTGTATCTTTGTTATTTTTCTGTTGTTCATTTCCTATGCTGGTGCTGTGTATCTGTGCTGTTGTTAGTTGGCTGGTTTTAATGTTCTATCTGTCTACTTTCTATCTGTGCAGTTCTATGGCCTTTTTGAATCTGTTCAGTTGTGTAGTCCATCTGGTCTCTGTTTTTTATTTTCATTTCTGGTGTCTGGCCGTTGTGCCTGGGCTCTGGGTTCTGACTTGTTTCTTCCCTTTGGGTTTGTGGCTGTTCTTGGGTAGGGGCTCTTGGCAGTCTCTGTGTTGCTGGGGGGCTGTTGTGGTTGTTTTGCTCTGGCTTGGGGCTCTTCTGTGTCTGCTTGCTGGGACAGTCAGTTGCTTTTGGTTTTATGCTTCTTACTCGTGTTTTGCCTGTTTGTTTTGCTCGGTTACGTCCTGGGTGGGTGTTTGGGCTCATTTTTGCTGGCATTTGTTGTGGGGGAGGGTTCCTGCTGGGAACGTCTCTTTTGGTGGTGGTGGTTTCTGGTGTGGTTTTTGCTGCTGGCAGAAGGCGTTCTTCTGCATCTTGAGTTTGGTTTATAGTTCCTGCTCCTACTGTTTTTACTTGGATAATTTCTAACTTCTTTTTGTGGAGTAGTTTTCTCAGGTCTAACTATTGGAATTATAGGATCGAGAGAGAAGTGCTTCAGGTACGTTATTTTGTGTTTTTTTCTCTTTTCTTGGATATTATTTTTTGCAGGAAGTCTGTGCTGAAAGTTGATTTATCGAGCTTCCAGTTTTGGGTGCTGTTGTCGTTCAGCCCTAGCTTTTTATGGTATTATTTTTGTAATCGTAGCTTAAGGACCGGCCGGATCATAGGTTTTCTTTCTTTTGCTGTTTTTGTAGCTCGTTGGAGCAGTAGAGGTCTGGCTGGTCCTTTTAAGGACTTTGTAATTCATTTACTTAATCAACACGTAGGCCCCTTTGTGGGTTTTAATTAAAAAAAAAAAACGAACTAATTTGTTCATGATGGATTTTAATTAAATAGTTTGTGATTAAAAATGAGATAATTTGATCCAAAATGATCTTTGAAATATGTTTCTTTAAGAAAATAAACAGCATGGATACTTCAACAATTTCATTTCTAATGAGGCAAATACAGTCAAGTTCCCCTATATTAACCTTCCTAAATCAAATATATTTTTTTTTTCTCATTTTTCTACAATTCAAAAGCTTGAATATGCATTTGATGTAATCTAATTAATCAACATACATTCATCATAATTAAATAAAAAAGAAAATTGGAAAAAAATCATCCATAGAGAAATTCAGCTTAAAATGTTATGGTTTGGTCAAGATCATTTTATTGCCACATGATTTATTCTAAGATGACTTTAACATATATTTAATAAATTAAATTTTGTGTTATATTTATCATAAAATAAATCTCTAACTACAAAATCATTTTACAAAACATTTTTTGCATAGTTTTTGAACTTTTCTTCCAAAAGCTCAAAACTATTACTCGATGATTATTTGAATTTGAAGCCTTCTTTGTCTCCTCTTTTTTTTTTAAACTAAATATGATAATTGCAAAGTTGGAAGAAATATACCAATATTTTTAATTTTTCTTAAACATTAAACAAATAAATGAAATGGTTAATAATAATAATTTGAAAGTAATAAATATCATTTTGAATATTCTCTATAGAGAGTAAAATTTGGAACATTCAAAAATTTTCTTGAGCATTTTCTTTAGGAAAATGTTGTAATGGACAAATATTTGAATTATTTTATTTTATTTTCTTGATGTTGATATATATAATAGATTTTTGTTTTGTTATAAATATTTGAATTATTTTATATTATTAAATTTTAGTAATTATAAAATTGGTATAATAAATGTTATTAAATTTATTATTAATTTATTAATAAATTATCAGAAAGTCAGTTCACAAAATAATTCATTCAAAATTATCAGATTTTTTTAATTCATTTTTATGATAAGTTATATGAGCCACTTTTTTATAGAAAAAATCATTATTTTTTTTTCCTCATTTTTAGAATTGGTCCTGGCTTGAAACTTATTCTTTGAGAGAATCCTGTTTTTCAATTAATAATTCTTACTAATTTTTCTAATTTTCCCCCCACATTGTCCTGCATCAATTGTGTTCACTTAGGAAAAGCAAAAAATCATAGGTTAAAAAGATTTGCTTATTTTTACTATAATTTTAGTCTATTTTTTAAGTGAAATTTGACTTTATACTTCATAATAACGATAATTGGTCAAATATGTCCATTATTTATCTTTTTTTAGGGATATACTTGATTCGTTTCACATAGAGTTTAGTATCATTTGGATATGACTTAATTATACTCATGTCAAGTTTAATATAATGGGTCTATTACATTATTTTAACATATATGTCATTATTAAAAAAAAAAAAACATATATGTCATTTTTATAATATAAAAAATATGTCAATATACCTGTAATATCAAAAAATGTTCTACAAATATTTACATCATGCTGTAAAATATCTATGAAAGCATATAATATTATCTATTAAATTCAATAAATCATGTATATCACGTATTTCATATGTATCACATGTCATTCTATCAATCTTTTTAGTCTTATTAGTCATATCATATATTTGTCTACATATCAATGATGTCATGTTTCATGGTAACATCATGCTATATCATGCCACTTATATAATTTGCATGTATACTTATATCAAATGTATATGTAAGAAAGATAAGGCATTTGACTACATGTGATATTTTTTCTATATCAAATTATATATGACATAATTGTAGGAATCATTCTTAATTATATCAATTATGTTGCCATGAATTAATCTTATATCACAAGTTAAGTGGCTTTCATGTAAGAAGTTATCATTTTTTGCTCGTCGGTATATCATATCAATCAGTCCTCTTATACATGTCTTTTCATATCACTTAGGATTATATCACACACCTTATTAAAAGGAAAATCCGCCAGTTCTCCCTCATGCACATAATAATATTTCTTTATACAACTTAAATCACCCAATCATTTTAACCAACCTTTCTTGCTTTTAAACACATTCCATAATATATAATAAAAATTTAAGTATATTATATGCAATGATTATAACATGTCAATCTATAAAATATACTCATAAGTAAGCTTGTAATATGCCCAAAATACAAGTTTGACTAAATAAATAACGCATCTATACTTGTCATGAGTTTTATACTCAAATGCAGTACACTAACTCTTAATTATTCAATACTTGGTATTTCTCCCCACTTATTTTAATAAAATAATTATATGCAAAATTGCCAAGTGAAAATTTAATATAATCCAATCAAAATATTGGAGGTGAAGATATCTATCACATTTCAAAATTTACACTGTAAAAAATCACTAGAATGAGATATATTGTATTTTTTTAATCAATTTTAAGAGGGAGGAAATAAGCAAAATATAAAATAGTTGAAAATAGAGATAGGATTAGGGTTATCTATAATGATCAGAATGCTTTTCACAAATGGAGCAACAGATAAGAAGGCTCTGAAGTGAGCTTTCTCTCTTTGCTCTCTCTCCTTTTCTCTCCCCTTCCTCACCTCTTCCTCTCCTTTCTTCCCCGACAAGGTAGAAAATGGGTATGGGGGAGGTTGAAATGATGAGGGAAATTTAATAAATTTATTATTTAGTGCATGGCACTGTATTGCTATAGACCACAGCACTGCAACACTGCAAGCATGCAGATATCTAAATTATTCTAGAATAGAGAACAGAGCGCCTCATTGCTCCAATTTAAAATTTTCATATTTGTTGGTTAATTCATTTTATGAAATTTTGTGTTATTTCATAGACTAATTTCAGTTGATTGTTCTTTAGCTCTGTTTTTTAAGCATGTAGTTGTCACATTTTTTTTTCTCAATTTTAATCGAGATAGGCAAAGAAGAGCACCTATATTGGACTTACAGAAGTCCATATTGCCGCTTTATGAACTAGTGTAGGGTATACACTTATCTACAAAGAATAATTAAAAAAAGGCTGATATTTAATTATAATTTTCCATATAATTCAATAGTAAAAATATGTTAGTTTTCAATAGTAGCACTTTATTGCATTTTCAAGTCAACATCCTTGATATTCTCTCACCAAACTTTTATGTGTACTCTCCCTCCCCCATCCCATATAATAACCCAAAACTTATAAAAGAGTTTATAATGAATTAATTTTAGAAGTTTGTAAATTTTCTCTAAAGCTGTGCGACACTATGCCAATGAGCACAGCTACACTGGGTGACAGTCCGGTGGTGATGTGTTCTTTATTTTACATTAACCCAAATTTTTGCATGTGGTGCATTGGCGCTATGGTAATTAGCACCATGGTGCTTGGCACTCGATTTGGTGTATGCGTGCGTAAGGAAATATAGATTGGCTAGACATTAACTGGAGTAAGATATCTAAATTAAGATATATGGCATGGGAGCTATAAATACAAAAAATTGGAGCAAGATATTAAACGAGTACAAGTGATCAAGATCATGAGCAAGATATTTATAAACTACAAGAATTCTAATTAATGGTCAGGAGTCTATGAACATTTATACTACATACTGAAATAAGATATGAATTCATATGAAATGTTTAATTCTAATATAATAATTAGAATAAATTTAATAACTCAAAATATTGTGTTGTTATCTTTAGCCTTGAACATAATGGAGCATATCTCATTCTCATCATCATCAACCTCCTCAATACTTGTTGATGAATTAGGGCGCCAAGGAATTATAGATTAGAGTTTTAGGGACTTACCTAAATGAGGGTTCCTTGACCATTTAATTAGAACAAAAGTGACAAATTCTCTAATAATGTTTCTTCATCACATTGTCATCTCAATACATTAATGGATCACTTTATCGTAATGATTAGAATGAATATCTGTATACATAAAATTACAACTCAAATGAGTCAATTTCAAATTTGATTACCTTAAAATTTATGTTTTTGTTGTTGATGATGATGATGAGCATTATGCTTTCTCCAACATGATGATATACTCTTATTCAATCATTGTTCATCCATTTAGGCTATATCACTTGTGCTCTTTGCTCTTAAAAGTGCTCTACAGACACTTGTCTTTGAAGACTACATGCTAAAAGGGAGAGAAAGAACTTAGAGAAATTAAGGAAAGTTTTTACAAAGAAAATATTTCTTCTTATTTCTCAAATCTAAAATGGGTCCCTTTAAAAGCCTTACTCTCCTTCACAAGTCTTAATATTTATCCCATAAATAATTAAAAATTCCAATAGAAGAAGAACATGTAAAGATCATGTTATGCATTCATCAAAATATTGCCAACATTATACCCTTTGACAATGGGTTCCAACCAAATGGCTCTCCAATGATCACCATGGCTAGCTCAAAACCTATCATTTTGTACATTCTAGTTTATAACATACAATCTAATTTATATTATACAATTGAACAAATAATAATTTGATTGTAAGGGTTCAAATGGCTTGCTACTCAAATGAATTTGCATGCAAGGTTATAATGGGTTATAATGAGTCATATAACAAGATCATATTACAATTATAAAAAAAAATTAAAATTACATTAAAATTATATTTTATAAAAACTAAATACAGTTTTATCTTCACTTAAGCTTTTGAGTCTTAAAATGTATCTTCTCTTTTTCTTGTGATTATAGGATTAATCCACGCTTGGTTTAATCAAATTCACTGACTCCAACTTTGAAATTTTGTAATCATGTAACTATTTGATAAAATATTAGTACATCCAATCATAAGTTTAACATACAAAAAAAAAAAAAAAAGTTCAACAACACTATTGGATCATGGGGTTAAAAATTGGTTGACAATAGTTGTATATTGGTTATTAGATGGTGTGAGGAAATAGTCAACAATGATACATGTATGGCAACAGATGGTGATGGACTTTCTATATTTGCTTGATAAGATATGAGGTCAAGTGACTAGGAGGACTTGCCTCACTCAATGCTAAACATCAAATGATGCTCAATGAGCAATGTTAGATGAGTGGTTAGCTTGATTACTCCTAATATAAGAGGTGATCAAGCAACTAAGAATATGGATGCTATGAGCCAATGGTTGAAGATCAAGGATTTTATAAATCAATGGTTGACTAGTTTCAAAAGATGGGAGGAATCAATTTCAATCAACCACTAGCATCTAGTGGTCGCTAAAAGTACATTGATGTCACTTGAAGGCGTTTATGACACACTAAAAGAGAGGGTGAATTGATCTTTTAAAAATCTTTTACTTGAAATCAGAGCAATATGCAAAAATTTTAACAAAATAAAGTTTTCAAATAAAAAAAAGCTAAAGCAAAAACAATTTTTTTTTTAACTTATTAGAAAATAATTATTTTCTAATATTCATACAAGAGTGCAA
This sequence comes from Dendrobium nobile, assembly GCA_022539455.1. Lineage (NCBI taxonomy): Eukaryota > Viridiplantae > Streptophyta > Magnoliopsida > Asparagales > Orchidaceae > Dendrobium > Dendrobium nobile. The sequence continues at coordinate 25,721,436 of CM039731.1, forward strand.
CTAGATATTTAAGAACCATAATCTTTCCCCAAGATAAACAATGTAAACAAGATTGCAAGAAAGTAAATGTAAGAAGATAAAGAAAATGCAAATCATAGTTTATAGTGGTTCAATTAAAATCAATCAATATCCACTTTTCAATGGTCATCCACTTGGGTATTGCACTAACTTACGCTCTTTTAGCACTCAACTAGGTGAAGAATGACTCTTAACAACTCTTCTAGCCCCGAAAAATATTCTTCCTTTCACCTTCCGACCCGATAGAGATGTTGTTCCCTCCTTTTTCTCCTCATATAATGAAGATTTCAATCCCTTCTTCTTTTTCTTCCCAACCCAGTAGAGATGCTATTCCCTCCTGCTCCTTACACGACTGAAATGTCGATTCCTTCTTTCTCTTCACAGCCCAACGGAGATTTCATGTGATGCCCTAGAATCTAATTTGAAAGAATTATTCTTCTATTTTAATAAACAACAGCCAATGCTACTAATTTCTTTTATCAATATCAATAACAACAAAAATAAAACTATCGATCAAAATATAAATATATACATTAGTATTTAATTCTAAAAAATCATATACACTACTGTAGATCTATACAATCATGTCATAACTACTATATTCTTAGTAAAAAAGAATAACTAAAATAAAAAAGAACATAACCTAAAGAATTCGAACCAACCTCACACTCCTGATCCTTTGCCCTAACATAAAATCATTTAGCCATATATAATGAGTCAAAAAGTCCAGTAGATCATTATAATCTATAATTGAACTCAAAGCACGTGTAAATGAGTAATATACATGCTAGGGATAAAATCATAGCAGTAGTATTCATATGATTATTGAATCAGTGCAAAAATAATAAAATTCATATGCAGTAAAGTAGAATCTATACAATCAAATACTATGGTACGAAAGCTAATAAAATAGTAAACTAGTATAAGTGACAAATCTATAAAGCAATTATTGTATCCATAATACCAATCAATACATAATTCAGATAAAGCATCACATCAATAAATTAGAAATAGTATTAATAATTAATATCTTAATTATATGTTCAATATATAATATATATCACGTGTTCAATAAATATATCATGATTTTTTGTATTAATACATTAGTAACTGTGTTAATAATAAATTCATACAATAATACGAATAATGCCTCTAAAATATTCATTTTAGTAGTCACACTAAATAAGAATTTTAGCTATCACGGTATTTTTTTGTATCATATATGTGTAGTAAACTGTTGACTCAGTAAATATAGTCGTCAATCTTTGTTTGTTGGCACAGTAATCATCTCCATATAACTCCTAATTAGTATATCACATGAATCAATAGAGGATAACACCAAATCACAATATTTAAAAGAAAAGCTCATCGGCCCTCATCCTGTATATGTCAATAAGTCTCTAACCAACAGTTCAACCAATGTTCAATTATGTTTTTTACATATATTATTATCATAGTACTACAACAATAATCTCAATCACATATACACATTTATTTCCAATAAATTGTAGTAAATAAAGCATAAATGAGCTTAATTTAGAAAGTGCTAAAATGTCCACAAGAAAAATCATACTAAGCGAAAAATTCACATTTTTAGAATTTGATCAAATTAATAGATGTTGCATAAAATAATATTATGAAGTTTTAGTTGAATAAATCCCTATTTTTATATGCTAAGATAAATTTTCGAGTTGGCAAAAATAGCTATATTTTTAAAATCACCTAGCAAAAATTCTCAAATAAATATTTAAAATATTCATAATCTCAATCTCTATAATATATAAAAAGTTATGCGGTTAAACTTTTACCTTATCAAAATTAGTCTCATTTTTCTGTAACGGAAATACGAATTTGATCAGAAAAATATCAAAAACACAAAATTTTTGAAATCAGAAATAGCTTAATGATTCCTTACAGCAAGAGGAGAAAATCTCCCAACAATGTCGACGGACGAAAATTGCTCTATAACCTCCAAATCCCAAATTTCATCAGTGACTAAAAATTATGAAAAAAATTGTTCAAATAAAATACTAAAATATCAATGCTATGACAAAGAAAATATATGATTTGAAATTGTAATGACTCCAAAAAAAATATGTAACATAATCAAAATACTGAATTGATCCCCTAATTAGTTCTAAGAAATCAAAATAATTCTCTATTACAAAAAAAAATATGAATTTAATTCCTCAACTCTTTAAATAGGAATCTAATTAGTCATTATGATATCATTAAGATCTATGAATTTAAATAAAATTTTTAAATAATCATGAATCATTTTGATCATTCATACAGAAACAATAAACCACTTTGATTTTTATCTCAATATATGTTGATTAAGGGATAGTTTGGTTCGGCTCAAAAAGAATATAATGTAAAATAAATGCATCATAAAATAAATGTAATGTAAAAGAAGTATCTTAAAAATTTTTGAATGTGTAAAAGAAATGCATGAGATTTTTTTTTTTAGCTTGAAATAGAATGCATTGCAAATTCTAAAGAGGGTGGTCGTCAGTGATCTACAGCGGTGGTTGGTGATTATGATCGTATGCGATGGGTCAATGTTGAAGGTGGAGGACGACAACAAGCGATAATAGTAGCAAGAGGTGGCCAACAGTGGTGTGTGTCAGGTGGCCGAAATTGTGGGAGGTCGATTACCATGGGTTCCTGGTAGAGGTGGGTGGCTAGTGGCAACGACAGGGATGGCTAGCAACTGTTGGCAATGATTGCTAGGGTAGTCAGCGAGAGTGAAGGCTGCTGGTGGACAACAACAATGATGAGGAATTTATAATGCATTTAAACATCTGTCAAATATGAGGAATTTCAAATACACAATCATTTAGATGGTGAAATTCAAATGCACCAATATTTTACTTGATCTATATTTATTTTATTTCAAATCAAACACTAATATTCTCAAATCCCCTACATTTAGAATACTTTACACCCATTTTACTTCAAACCAAACATCCCTTAAACCAACAAAATTACAAATTATTTCAAAATTTAATCAACTCATAACTCCTCCCTTTTTTACAAAGAAACAACATGGCAGGTTCAGTTAATGCCTGTACAGCAACCTCTAAGATAAAAATACATTTGAAATCTGATTCCAACAAGGCATAATGCTGCTAAAACAGAACCTAATTGCTAATACTTAACACAGATTACACTCCATTAATCATATATCTTGCGCTACAGAAAGATGAATGGAGCAGCAATATAGATTTTCTCAAACCAGTCATATAAATTTGCCTTTACAGCTGCTCTTCATAAATTCCCAAGCCAAATACAGCCTGAGAGCTTCTCTGTTGGGTGTTTCTGCTGTTGTGATCTCCAAGGTCTTAAAAGAAATAACCAAGTAAGTTCCAAGAGAAATAGGTTTGTCTGCAATAAGAAATGTAGCTTTCACATTGGAGACCATGAAGAGCCAAGTAGCTGTCCCAGAAAATTAGTGACCTGTAAACATTCGAAAAATACAAATTATTATGCCCATGATTAAATAAAATAGCTTTGCAATGTTAGGATTATAACTCATACTCTAAAACTTTCTGTCTCTATATCTATTATTACTTTTTTTCATTTATTTTTCATAAGGCTTTTAAGACTGCTAGATATTCATTACCACTTGCTTAGTTCATTAGATATTCTGCATCTCTTTCCTTCACAAAAAAATTTAGTTCATTCATCACAGCTAATCTTGCTATAATAAAATGGAAAACAAACATAGAATTTATATAGGAATTTTTCAGCAATTGATACCATTGGCAGCTTTTATATTTTACCAGCTCACCATTTTGACAGTATTTTTGCTTATTATAAAAGCAATAAATTTTGTTAAAATGATCATCATCAACAAAACACTAAGATTTAAGATACAGATCTAATTCATGAAAAGCCACTACTTTACCAAAAGAATATTCGAAGCCAAGTACTCGGGCTTGCTAAAACAATGGTGGAGGTTACAATCAGTCAAAAATGTTGTCGAGCTGGGTTTGTCCCATTGAAGACCATGCACAAGCTAAGGCAATATTAAATTGTGAAGCCAAATTAATGCCCCTAAAAAACACTCTTTGGGCTAATAGAACAAGCTTCAATCTAAGTAGCAAACCGCAAAATTAATTAAACAAGACCGCAAAAGGTTTGCTTGCTAATTATGTTCGAGAACATTCTATTTTTTTGTGCAAGAAAGAAGCTCAATAAAAGCGTGACAATATGTTTATTGTTTGTTTAGGAGGTTATTAGCTATTAATGTATTACGCATTGTTTTTAAAAGATGATTGCCGTCCATCGCAAGAGAGGCATATAATTAGCAGATATAAATTGAGTTAATTATATTGACTAAATGTGGCAGGACGGAAATGAGAATGTTATAAAGGATATGTAATAAAAATAAACACCTATTGAAAATATGATTGTTGAAAAAGGATAAAGGTCATTAGGATATGCATCTACTCCTTTGAGTTTTCTAATCCCTTTCTCTCTCAATTTTGTCTCCAAATAACTCCTCAAAACTTCTCAATCCATTTTCTATGTTAAATAAGTTGAAGAAAATCTTTGTGATTATGTTGCACAATTAACAAAAGTTACCAATGGTGTTACTGATGGTTACAAATCCATCGCCATGGCTACCTTATTTCTGAACTGCAACTAGGGAATTTTAAATTTCCTAATGTTTTCCTCTTATCAAAATGGAAGAGCTGCTCAGGATCATAAGCGTCAAGAAATTATTTAAAGAAGCAGATCTATCCACCAAAACCATCTCATCCACTCTCCACAAGTAATTCCGCGTAGACATGAGAGCTGCAATGTTTACTTTTCATATAAAGAATTTATTTATTTTCGCGAATGTAGTATTTTCCTCCAGTATCTGCCTTCTCTTCTCGACCTCTCTTGACACTGCCAAGAACCCTCCATGAATATTATAAAACCTCTCAGTTATTCTGCAAATATTAGTGGATATTTATTCTTACTCGCCATGACATTGGACGTAGGTCTATAGACCCAACTACTATTAATTCTGTCCGCATTTTTGTGTTATTTTCCTTATTTTGGCTCTTCATAAAGTATTTTCAACATGATTTTTCACTTTTTTCTAAACTCTAAACATGCGTCTTTCTCTCCATTACCTGGGAAAAGCAAGTTTCTATTATTCATACCAAGCATTAGATACTGCTAGTAATCCACCATTGCTTGAATTTGCCCATCCTTTAACATCAGCCACTGATTGTAACCAACTTTCATCAACATAGAATGTTAGAGGTCCATCACCCAATCTTTCAACATTAGCCATCAGATGTCCCTCTACCAATACCATAGATTGATGCATGCCATCCCTTATTGACAACTTCTTACGCTCGTCAAACCCAAAGGAGACAAAACACTACGCTATGAGTGTTTACATTATAATCTCGTTTTCACCAATTGTTGGGAGGCCTGAGTATTTGTGATATCAAACTCAAGAAAATAAAACAATTTCAATTGAGTTAAACTTCATACTTTCCTACGTTATGGATTTTCGATATAAAAAATCTCTTATTTGTCAGTGATATTTTTCATATTTATATTTGTGTAGGAACTTGGTATAAGCTATCACATAAATTTAAATCCTTATCATTATAAATTTTCAAGCACGTGCTTTGATGACATCTATGAATAATAATTTTGTTATTTCACTGATCAACAATTCATCATTCGTGAAAAACAAGCGTAGTCCGATTAATTCTGAGTATATCAATATAACTATCATTAGTGGAGAAATTTGTTTACAAACCAATGGCTAAATAAATTAAAACAAGAACAAGGCTATATAAAAATTTTATTCCAATATATAATGTTCCTTAATTTTATGTCTTAAGAGTCCTCTTTATAACCAAAAATGAATCCAAAATAAGAAACCTTTTAAAATTCATAAAACTCTCACCTAAAATTGAAAGTATTTAATTTATCCTTGTTGAATTCCAGCTTAAAATTCAATTTTCAAAGTCAAAATCCTGATTTACTCCAAGACACGCTAAAACAAGCAAGTGAATAGAGCCATAACAGAAGTTGTTCCAAATAGAGGCGACATCAATGATATTAGCATGTAACAAACAGAACTAGAATAACGAGTATCAGAGGTGGCAAGTGGCAAGAATGGCGGAAGTAGAGAAGCACAGGTAACAAGAAACCGAGGCGATCAATAGTGGGAACAATATAACATGAAGTAAAGAAGCATGTTACAGAAGTGCGAGTAATAGAGGCAGCTTCAGTCGCAAAAACAACCAAGTAATGAGATAAATGAAGCTGAAGTCAAAGGTTGGCAAGGAAATTGGAGCAAGCTACATTCCCAAGAAATAGAAATCTTATAGCTCCTAATTTGAGTTAGATATCCTGGTTTAGAAACTAATCAAGTTTTTCTTTTCGTATGCCTCAATCACCACTAGTTTTCGTTGCAGTTCATTTTTCCACTATATCATTGGTCTTACAAATTCCATTTTCCTTACGAACCAAAACTTCGTATACCTATACATATTACAATCCGTACTTGTTTACCATATCTTACCTTCCTTGTTCAGTTCCAAAAACTGCATTAGCATAATATTGCTTCATCCCGAATATCCTGATACTTCACATTTTAACCAGCTCCCTATAGATGATCACATCCAATGGGCCTGTCCTAAAACATAGATGGAAAGGTTTTCCATACTAAATAATAATACCCATCCCCATGCTTGTAAGAATGTGCAAGCTTGAGCATCAATTAGTGGTTACATCACCACTGGACATACAGTGGGAACTATGTAGGGCAATCCATCTATGGCAATTACACCTCTTTGTTAGGAGAATCAATTTGAAGGAGCCTTGGATAACTGTTTCTTACTCCATTTATCTTGGAGATTAAGAGATTAGGCCAGCTATCTTGTATGGATGAATGTTGAGAGGAAAGGAAATCATTCATAGGAAGGATAAATTAAGGTATAATTATATTAAGAAATATTAGAAGAAGCATCTACTGACTATTATATAGCAGAAAAAAGACATAGATAGTCTGGACATATATCATAAATGATGAAAGATGCACTGATAAGATGGGCAGATATGATTAATGTTAAATGATTAAGAAGAAAATGAAGTTGAGCGAAGGCAATATGGATAAAGGCTGTACAAATATACTTTTGGAAAAATAAGGTTTAACACGTCATGTATTACTCTCAGCAAGAGAATGATGATTCATATAGCTGACCCAAATAATTAGAAAATGGCTGACGATGATGATAACGACGACAATGATGATGATTAAGATTAACTATAACATGCCCATATGAAGGAATAATGAATAAGAAACAAAAACTGCAAACTGATTTAATGAATATGGAGGTCATGATAATGGTTTTAATTTGATAATCATACCTTCCGTTCTGGATCTTGTAGTGATTGGTCATTCATTGCATCATCTATTGGAATTTCTTCATTAATATTGATTGCATCTCTATGTGCACCTGTACTAACAGTTTTATCACTAGCAATAATTTCAGTAAAAACCTTCTGTAATGCAGCCTTTACGACTCTGTACATTTCTGTAGATTTTGCTCCCTTTTCTGCAAATTTAATAGCATCACGGCAAAGATCGTTGAATCTTGATGAAACAGAAGCCTGACATGCAACTTGGTTGTTATCAAAGTCTTCATCCAGAAGAGATCCTCTCATTGCACTTCTTGTCCACCGCCTCAAGAAGTACTCTTCCGGAAGAATTCGGACATCAACCATCAAGAACACAGCTATAATATGCCTGCACAAAATCCCTGAAAACTCAAAGTGCTTACAACTACAAGTTGCCATACTTTTGGCTGCATTATAAGTTATGGTAAATGTCTCAAGAGCATCATCGTCTCTAGTCACATTGAATTTACTAACAGCGCCATCCTTTACTTTGTAAACATGGCAACCAAATGACTCTACAAACTCCTCCTGAAACTTTTCAAATACTGTTCTAGTGTAAACGAGGGCTGCTTGCTTTTCTATGGGTGATGCAGTTTTCAAAATCGGGCTTGTGCATATTGTATCTAACTCGGCTTCTACTTCATCTTCATATCTGCTAGCCATAGCCAACTCAAACTGTGTTAGAAGAACTTTCAATGAGGTCTTTGTATTGAAATGTTTCTTATAAAAATCATTCATCGTCTCTAATTTCTGAGTTGGGGACATCTCTGCAAAGAAATTGTCCTTTAAATACACAGGAACCCATTTTTGACGAATGTTGAACAAACCTTGCAGCCATGTGTTCTTCATTAGATCAAATTTATCAATCATTGATGCCCAATTTGTTTCAAAAGATCTAATTGATTCAGACTCATTGACACATTTTTCCAGCTCCGCTTTCAGTGTAGGATGTGCTGAATACACATGAGCTAACTTCTGTTTACTTCTACTCAATATAAGCCATTTACAAAAACGATGACAGGTCTCTGGAAACACTTTGGCAGTTGCTGCTGCCATGGCTCTATTCTGATCAGTTACAAATGAAACAGGCCGCCGACCACCCATAGCTTCAAGCCATGTTTCAAATAACCAAATGAAAGAGTATTCATTCTCATCAATGAGCAAAGCATATCCAAAGATAACAGGCTGCAAATGGTGGTTCACACCTGAGAAGGTAATAAAGGGCATCATGTATTTGTTCTTCTTATAAGTCGTATCAAATGTAACAGTGTCTCCAAAATAGTTATACGATGTTCTAGCTTTTGTGTCAGCCCAGAAAGCATTAGAAACACAGCTATTGTTGTCAACTTGGATTGCATAAAAGAACGCAGGATTCTCAGCTTGCATTCTCTTGAAGTAATCAAGAAGACCCTGAGCATCTCCACCTTGACCAAAGGCATTTTGCCGAAGCAACATCATTGTATCAGAGGCAATGAAATTTGCCTTATCTGAAGCATTAATGAAGCCTCTAGAACGAAGGTAACCAACCCTGGTACAAGTACCAAGATGATGATTATGTGCTTTCTCAAGCTTAGACACTACCCACCTCTCATTATCACGAATAACCTCCATCATCGCTTTGCAACCTTCTCTCATAGACATCCTTTCGCGCTTCCTCGTTCCCTCACTTGAAGGTTTCTTCTGGTATATGCCCTCTTTTGAACAAACAAATCTCTTCATAATCAGCACCTCCTCGGTTCCTTTGGATCGCCGTGACCTACCAACACGAAAAGGAAACCCCAATCTCCTTGCATACTCATTGTAGAATGTCTTTGCAGCCTCATCAGATTCAAATTCCATACCCAACACTGGTTCAAGCTCTGTCTCTTCCACACCAGCCTGAACAAAAACTTTTGGTGCTGACTGTTCATGCAGCACTGAAGGAATATTTGTTTGTATCTGGGCCGCAGCAGAGACTGAAAGCGATGATGGGTTGATATTCTCAACTGGACGGGAGTTAGCATCCAATGACATGAGGCAGTTAACATAGTCTGCTATCAGTTCATCACCTTCAGTCCTGGCAACCTCCATTAATGTGGTGATCAAAGCCTGTCATGTATCTATCACCTTCACTACTCGGCAAACTAGAATAATTGATAGACTAGCAAAAACTCTCATCCAACAAAAACTGGACTTTCATTTATAACTAACGAACAAAAAAAATATAGCTCGAATCCCCCGAGCTCACAAAAAAAAAAAAAAAAAAAAAAATTCCTAATAATTTCTCTATTTAGTTAATCTTAACATATGGTTTGTTTCAAATCCTAATGATAAATTATACATAATTAGTTATTAAGAATATTTTAGCATAATGTTATATAACTGAATGATCTCATTTTAATTATTTAGTCTTAATTAATGATAAAATTATGAGGCACAAAACCCTAAATGTGGTCTGCTTAGTGGATAACTCATCAAGTAATCAGAGTTGTAGAATGAATTAAGAAATTATTAATTAATCAATCAATAATCATTGACTTAGCTCCTATCATCTGATAAATTTCTCAAATTAATATGACCTTTTACTTTTCATACATATAAATTGATTATTAGCTATTCTTTTACCTAATTAATCAACAAACAACCTTATAGAAAAATAACTTGTATTTAACAGTTAAATAAGCATATTTATAAGCCAAGAACGAGTTTATCAACATAAGCTATAATAGACGTGACATACAAGAAAAAAATTTAAATTTTCAATGAAGATTTTTAAATCAGCCTGTGCACATCAAAAAGCACTTGAACTGAAATAAAATCATAAAATATATAATTTAAATAGCAGTAATTAAAGAACAATCCTACCAAAATTAATAAAGAAAGATATTTTTTCATATTAAACTTGAAAAAAATTAATGAAAGGAGGAATATAAAAAAAATAAAATTTAACAGTAAATGACCGAACCTAAAATCGAATAAAGGTTTTAGTGGGAAAATTCCATGCGACATTTATTAAAGCTTTAAAAAGGGGGAATATGTTAGAGCATAGTAAGGGTGAGGAGATTGTGCTCTGCTGGGATTGAAATCAAAGAGTAGAATAGCTCAAGAAGCGCTAATGATTCTAAGGAGAGGAAGAAGACAATGATTGTGCTGATGTAAGAACACTAACAATGTCCTGATCCGGGAGGTGATTTGAAAGGGCTGAAGAATCGAGAATTGAGGATGTGGTATCCTTTGAAACATACAATCACAGTGAAAACCTGTGAATTTGATAAACAAAAAACAGAGCTATTGAGTATAAAATAGACCTAAAAGAAATCTTACATTTACTTTATAACACATGTATCATGCTCAAAATTAAAGATATATATATATATATATAATGCTTATTAAAGTCTGTCGCAAAGAAAATTGATTTGATCTTTGGTCAAACAAGGTTCGATCAAGATCGAGCCATATTCAAACCTTCACATGCACTATCCTGCTATATTGTCCTCAGGAAAACTCTCCACACCATCAACCTTATTAGTGTTTCCCCAGCAAGTTCTCATCACGAAATATTCTTATTTCACATGTTGTTGGTCCCATTGGTAAGTCCTCTAATTATAAAATCCTTTCTGTCAACGCGCTAGTCCTACCCACTCCCATTAGCAAACTCCCAACAAACTCCCATCACAAAATCCTACATCTCATCCATAATTTTTGCTACAGTTGAATCAATTCAAATCATTCTTTTCCCGGGAATGATATCAATAAGCAATCCCAAAATACAAAAGAGGTGTAACTTGATATGACAAACTTTTAACTATATTTTCCCATAAATACGAAACAACTGATATATTTCTTCAATTCTTAATATTATGGGACATGAATTGGAGGACCAAATGATCAAAAAAATTGGTATTCTTATAGCCAAATAGAACATCTCTATGAGATAAATTCAATGATCATAATATCGTTTAATTATGAAAACATTAAGGCGCTTGAATACTAAACAAACATTCTATGATCAAGTAATTAATTTAGGCCCATTTAATGGAGTGTTTTAGATTTTCTCTATATTTATGTCCCAAAGTTGGTCCTCCAATTCATGTCCCAAAGTTTTCAATTATGCTTCAAACTCTTGATCTAGGCTTATTTGGACTTGGATCAAGTCATTTTTGATATCATTGGATTCATGACATAGAGGCATTTTGTTTGATTAGAAGCTTGCTAAAATCAATGTTTGAATGGTCATGAACTTAATGTTGAAAGTTTCTAATTCAGATAAGAGACAAGATTTTTTTCATATCAAGTAGATGAGAATTTGACTTTATATGTTTCATAACACTAAGAATTGAATAAATATATCAGTTGTTTCATTTTATTATGAAAAATTATAGCTAAATACTCATTTCATGTCAAGTTATACCTCTTGTTTTTTGGGAATTGCTTACTGATGTCACACCCGAGAAAATAATGATTTGAATTGATTCAACTGGAGCAAAATTGTGATTGAGATGTAAGATTTTATGATAGAAGTTTGTTGGGAGCTTGTTAATGGGAGTGGGCAGGACTAGCTTGCAAACAAAAATGATTTTGCAATTAGATGACTCACTAATGGAACCGACAACATGTGAGAGAGATATTTCATGATGAGAGCTCACTGAGGAAATATTAATAAGATCAATGGGGTGGAGAGTTTTCCTGTGGGCAACATAGTGAATAATGCATGTGAAGGTTTATGTAAGGTTTGAATAAGGCTCGATCCAAATCAAACCATGTTTGACTAAAGTTCAAATCAATTTTTTTTGCGACAGACTAATAAGCATTTCTATATATATATATATAAGAGGAATAATTTTGTCTGAAATGAATTTATTGGCATATTATTTTGAAAAAAAATTAAAAAAAAAACATATATATATTTTTTAATTTTGAGCATGAGAGAAAGAGTGTTATATATATATATATATATGCCATTTGTTATAAAGTAAATGTAAGATTTTTCTTAGATCTATTTTATATATTATAGATCTGCTTTTTTATTCTTCCAATTCATAGAATTCAGGTTTTCGTAGTGACTTTATATTTCAAAGGGAAATCATATCCTCAATTCTCAATTCTTTAGCTCTTTCTGATCATCTCCCAAATAGGGACATTGTCAATATTCTTACGTCAGCACAACCACTATCTTCTTCCTCTCATTAACATTATTTTGGGTTTTGAGTTATTTTGCTCCTTGATTTCAACCTCAGCAGAGCATAATATCATCATCCTTACAGTGCAGTAACCTATTTCCCCCCTTTATAAGCTTTAATAAACGTCACATGAAATTTCTCCCCAAAATCTTGTGTTTGATTTTAAGATTCTGTCATTTACTGCTAAATTTTTTTTTTCATATTCCTCTCATTAATTTTTTTAAGTTTGATATGAAAAAATCTCTTTATATATTAATTATGATAGGATTGTTCACTTATTACTGTTATTTAAGTTATATATTTTGTGATTTTATGTCAATTCAGGCGCTTTTCGATGTGCACAAGATGGTTTAAAAATTTTAATTGAAAAATTAAAATTTTTTCTCTTATATGTCAAGTATACTCTAGCTTATGTTGATAAACTCGTTCTTACCTTATAAATATATTTATTTAACTAATAAATACATGTTATTTATCTATGGGATTCTTTGTTGATTAATTAGGTAAAAGAAAAATCAATAATCAATTTATATATATGAAAAGTAAAAGGTCATATTAATTTAGGAATTTTATCAAATGAAAGGAGGTAAGTTAATGATCATTGATTGGTTAATTAATAATTTCTCAATTCATTCTACTACTCTGATTACTTTATAAGTTATCCACCAAGCGAACCACAGTTTAATACTTCATAATTTTGTCATTAATTGAGACTAAATAATTAAAATAGGATTATTTAGTTAGATAACATTAAGCTTAAATGTTCTTAATAACTAATTATGGATAATTTATTATTAGGATTTGAAATATACCATATATTAAGATTAACTAAATAGAGAAATTATTAGGAATTTATTACATTTCGAAAATAATAAGCAATTAATATGTTTAAGAGAAATACATTAATTATGTAAACTAATTAGGGCATTAATTACCATAAATAATTTAGTTATTAGTTAATCACTAATGAAGTTTTTTTAACAAGTTTGTCATTAATTTATGACAAGCTAATGAAAATCTCTAATTATATGTTAATTAAATTTATATATTTTATATCTTTACAAATTACCACATGATAATTATTGTTATAATAAAAAATTACTGTTAATGTAACACATAAGTTGTTAACTTCCCAAATATTTTTATTTTTCCCAAATAATGTTGTTTTTCACTACTTAATTAACTTTATAAATTCGGGGAGGGAGTGATATGTAGATGAAAAATAAATACTTGGCAATCTTGATTTTCTACAAATGTGAAATATCTCTTGACTAGATCTGTCTTGCCAAAATAACATGCAATCTATCACACCTCATTTTGACCCCCTAAAATCAACATGGAATGAAATAGAGAAGAAGAATCTGAATAAATCTATCTCTTATTAACACCCATCCTGAAATATTTCTATCAAAATCAGATAAGTAGGAAATGACCTATCCAGACTATCCCAACATATCAAGTTTTCAAACCTTAATGTTTTAATTCATATTTCATAACTGGAAGCACTTTTAAAACGCACCGAATAAAATACAGAGATTATAAACTTTCACATTATATTTACATACTCAAAAATGGCTATACACAAAAACTTCAGTCAACCTTCCTGCCTAGTGCCTCATTGGCTTCTTCCGCTTTCCTGCAGTACAACAACTGCTAATGAGCTAAAGCTCAATAAATTACGCAAGCATAGCAAAGAAAAATTGTTGCAGTTAATAGAAAACAATCTGGGGTGTATAATCATCATGTACAAAACATTAATGTATGTTTAACTTCTCATATTTTATGTTCTGATTCAATACTTTAGCAAGTCATATGATGAGTATTGACTTTTGCACACTTATAGCTCTTTAATTCAAGGTTAGGTCGGTATTCCTAACTTAATAGAATTAGAGGACAACTCTCTCATTCAAATAAGGGTCCGAATTCTTAATTTTAGAATTGAGAGAACGTAGGGTACCTTCTGTATTGGTCTATGCCCCATATATGACTAATCTCATTTAACCTTCTCATTTGCTTTTTTCATAACAATCATAAAAATGCAATTGCAATAAATATTTGATGAACTTGATGAATCAGGAACTAAAAACGTAATGAAACTGAAAAAAATGCTATCACAATTCTATACAAATATGAGGTCACAATTATATAAAGTTTACTATTTCCTATGCCATAATTTGGGTCTCTAACCTCATTGGGAATTAGTTCTCCTAGACCCTACCTTCTTTTCCTTTTGTAAATAATCTATAGAAAGGGAATTCAAGCATAAATTCCCTTTTAATTTAATAACAAGCTTTAAATGAAATCCAATAAAATATGGAATGTTTTACCTTCACCAAATTTCCTCATTCAACCCAATTCATTTTATTACCTCTCTTTCCCAAATGAATTTAGCAGATCGATTTCAACAACCGCTTTATTTCAGCAAATCACACAGCAACTATTACCTACTTTCAGCAAACAACAATACTCTTACCTGCTTTCAACTTTTCCTCTCCTTTTTCTTACTGATTTCAGCAACAACTGTTAATTTCTGCAACCTAAATTCAGCTTCCTGAATTCAACAATTGAATTTCCTTACTGATTTCCAATACAGATTTCTGATTTCCGTTATTATTTCCAACAAATAGCAGCATCTCAACTGTTGTTTTCAGCAAAGAATAGCATCAATCATTTCATTTCCCTCTCCCAAACCTTCCTCTCTTCTTACCTTACTAATTTCCTGACATTTCCCAAGCAAGCAGCAGCCCGTAGCCCTTCCTCCGTCTCCCGGCTAGGGGTCTGCACGCGGAAAGCTGCTTCAGGGTCCAAAGGATCGGGCTGTTGGAAGGATTGGAGAAATTCTATAGTGCTTATCTATATATATAATATAATATTATTAACACATCCACTAACCCATTCCGCTAATGTCAGCCGTAGGATTAAATATCAGCCACTGCAAGCATTTTAAGTGAAATGAGTGGATCAATTTCCATATATATATATATATGCTTGTAATTTATATGCAGTTCTAAATATTAAAATGCTCTAAAATAAAAATAGAATTTAATGAAAATAATTTTGATGTTTTATGAATGTATGATAAAGTGGAGTAAACTTTGAGGAAAAATGAATGCTTAAGTGAAAATTTTGGGTATTATACAGTCATTAGGACATGTATCAATTTGTGTATATTTAAAACCAAATGCTTTCATTATCTTCTTCACTTCATCTGTATTCTTAAGCAACAACAATCTTTTGGGAAAAACATCGATCAATAACTTCAGTAACATGTCAAAAGATCTTAAAGTCCAAGAATGTAAACACTTCAAACGAAATAAATGAATAGTAAAAGATGGCTTTGAGAATAACTTACACTCAGGGTACACTCTGCTCCTGCATCCTGCATTAATTTTTCAAAATTTTCATTTGGTTGATTTGCATTAACCTCATTATATTCATCCACTATATTTATGGTTGTATTATTTGGACAAATTGTGTCCCTTAAAAATCCTTTTATATCATCTATAATTACATGCTCATTATGAACTATTGCAACCTCTAAATTGGATGTAACAATACATGTTTCATTCATTAAACCGTCACCTACATTGTAATGTTCTTTACCATGTCAATTACATACAACATATCCAACAAGAGATTCTTTAGAGATTAAGGGATCTTTGATATCTTTTATTGAATGGAAGTATCTATTAATACATTATTTGCACAGAGATAAAATCTTTCCTGATGAATTCTAGCTTGGACTTGCAAACTCTAGAAAATTGTTAACATCATTTATGCAATCACGACACCATTTAACTTTTGTAATCCAACTCTTATCCATTTCTAGTGAAAAAATAAATATTGAAATCACTAGTTAAAATAAAGATTTATTCAAATATCATATCTGATAACCCCCACAATAACAAAATTTGGTGTAACAACCCCATCCACTACAAATGCTAATCTATAATAGCCATATAAAAGAATGATTAGAACTTCAAAAATTAGTAATGCAACAATCAAAATAGATACAAGTAATTAATGAAAATTCATAGTTATGTCATATAACCTAGAAAAGAAATATGGATGCTCAAGGGAGAGGGAGATGAAGTGGTGAGTGACAAACATAAAACAACTAGGTGAGTAGTGAGTAGATTGATCCTTCAGAACAATTAATATGAGTAATATATATATATATATATATATATATATATATATATTATATATATATATATATATATATATATATATATATATACAAAGTTGCTACGTGGTACTCGTTTAGTTGATGGTATGTGCTTTATCAAGGCATGATAACATTGTCTATATAGTTTTTGCTTAACCTACGGTATAAATACTTTCTATGCACAACTAATTTTTTATTCAATCTTCAGTTCTTATAAACTATGTTGATTAGAATTTATTTTTGGGTACTGCAATTTGGAAATTTGAATTATATGAGCATATATCTTAAATAGTGTTTAATATCACAAGAGAAATATAATATATATAATCAATGTCTGTAAAAAATAAATAGAGAATTATTAGGTTTGCAAACGAATCAAGTCGAGCCGAGTATGAAAATGTTCATGTTTGAGTTCGTTTATTATCAGCTTGTTCAAGTTTGGTTCGAGTTATATTTGATATTTTTTGTTTGTGTTCAAGCTTGGTTCGTTTAAATTAATGGGTGTTCATTTTTTGTTTATGTTTGATTCGTTTCGTGCTTATCGAACTTTAAACAAATGAGCCTTATCGAGCTATAAACAAGTTATACTTCTAGATGTTAATTAACTTAACAAATGAGCCTTATCGAGCATTCTAACAAACAATTTAATGCAATCAAAAATTTGGGAGAGGGCCCCAAATTTTTTATCACAAAAAGACATACCTTTCTAAGAAATAGAAAATGATATGAATTGTCAAAAAGACACTAAATATGACAATTGAACTAAAAAAATAACTTTCACATTATAATAAACTATTACAAACTTGGACACAAACAAACAACACAATAAAGACAATAACTTTCCTAAAACTGCTTGCCAAATGTTGAGAAGAAAGATACAGATGGAATGACACTTGCGGAGAGACGAAAGAGGTTAGAAGCCGAGAAGAAGGGTGGAAGGAAATCGCAAGTCTCCCCAAGAGATAGAAGAAGAAGAAGTCAAGCTTTTCCAAAAACCCTCAGGTTTCTTTCAAAAAATCACATTTTTTCCCTCTCTAAAACAACCCAAAACATCTACTATTTATAGACATGAGAGGGGAATACAAACAGCCCCAAAAACCCTTCATATTCTTAATCAATTAAGGGAAATGAAAAGCAATCAGTCAACTCCAGGAAACAAAGCACCAAAGCCACGGAAAAGGCCCCCCAAAAGTCACGGAAAAACAGCCCAGGCGGAACCCGAACAGCCAACCGCAGAAATCAAGGAGCCAGCCGTGGGAATCAAGGAGTTAAGGCACGAAAACCCAAGAGCTAGCCACAGGAAACCAAGAGCCAACCGTGGGAACCAAGGAGGCAGCCGTGGGAACCAAGGAGACGAGGCACGAGAATCCAAGAGCTATCCACGGAAAACGAATGGACAAGGGGAAGGAGAAGAGACAAAATTAATGAGCTACTAATAAATTAATAAGTGAACTAAAAACATACCTCATAATGAGCTAACTCTTAGTTCAATAAATGAACTAAAAACCAGCTCATAATGAGCTAAATTCCAGCTCAAAAATTAATGAGCTAGCAAGCTCAAGGGAAGTCAAAACCAAATTTTTTTTTAGTTTGATTTGACCCCCCCCCCCTGTCTACATCACAATTACATCGAGCATGTTCGTGAATATATCTAGCAAAGTTTTTTAAATTATCAAACAAGCTCGTTCACGAACATATCTAACGAATATTCATGAGCTATCAAATGAGCAAGTTCATGAACATATCTTATTAGTATTTTCGAGCTACCAAATGAGCTCGTTTATGACAATGATCTAGGATTTATCTAATATTTTTTCATGCATTTTAAACAAACAATCTAGTAAACATGAACAAATATCTCTTGTTCATGAAATTTATAAAATTTCTTAATTAACAATTATTATATCATTATGTTATAATAAATATAATAATTGTGTAAATACGATTGACTTTAGTGACTTTATCACCCTAAATGAAAATAAAGATTTTTATTTTTATCGGCATATAAATAAAACTAAAGTTAGAGAGGCTTTGAAGAAAATAAAGTATGGAAAAGCAATTGGATCTGATGATATTCCAATAGAGATGTGGAAATGCTTAGGAGATGAAGGAATATCTTGGCTTACTAAACTTTTTAATATTGTTTTGAAGACTAAAAAGATGTCAAATCAGTAGAGAATGAGTGTGTTAATTCCTATTTTTAAGAATAAAGGTGATGCACAGGAGTGTGCGAATATAGAGGAATTAAGTTAATGTGTCATACTTTAAAACTATGGGAGCGAGTTATGGAGCGTAGTTTGCGACGTGATACTAATGTTTCTCAAAATCAATTTGGATTCATGCCGAGTAGGTCTACTATGGAAGCCATACATTTATTGAGAGGTTTGATAGAGAAATATAGAGCGAATGAGGATCTACACATAATATTTATTGATTTAGAGAAATCATATGATAAAGTTCCAAGAGAAGAGCTACGGAGAGTTCTTGAAAACGAAAGGAGTTAATAATGCTTATATTCAAATCATTAAAGATATGTATACAGGAGCTATTACTTGTGTTCAAACACAAGGTGGTTTGACCAAGTATTTTCTTTTTTCAGTTGGATTACATCAAGGATCAACCTTAAGATCATATCTTTTTGCTTTAGTCATGGATGTTCTCACTAGACATTTGCAAGAGGATGTACCTTGGTGTATGCTTTTTGCTGATGATATTCTTCTTGTTGATAAAATTATGAGGGAGATGAAGGTAAACTTGAATTATGGAGCTCAACTTTAGAGTCTAAAGGTTTTCGTTTGAGTAGATCTAAAACTGAATATATGGAGTGTAATTTTAGTAGCAATAGACCTAGTGAGGGGATTGTGACTTTGGGCGATCAAGTCATTAATAAGAGTACACATTTTAGATATCTTGGATCTATTGTTCAGAGTGATGGTAAAATTGATGGGGATATTATCAATAGAATTCAAGTTGGATGGTTGAAGTGGAGGAATGCATTGGGTTTATTGTGCAATAGAAAAGTCCCCCTCAAACTTAAGGGAAAATTCTATAAAATGGTGGTGAGACCTGCAATGCTTTATGGTGTCGAATGTTGGACATTAAAAGAGAAGCATAATACTAAGTTAAGTGTAGCAGAGATGAGGATGCTTAGGTGGATGAGTGGCTTGACCCTTAGAGATGAGATATGAAATGAGCATATACGTGAAAAGGTTGGAGTAGCTATAGTGGAATATAAGATTAGAGAGAGTCGTCTTAGATGGTTTGGTCACAATAGACGGAGGCACAATAGACGGAGGCCTTCCAATGACCCTGTTAGGAAAATTAAGGTATTAGATTCGACCTATGTTAAAAAAAGTAGAGGTAGACCTAAAAAAACTTGGTTAGAAAATATTAGAAATGATCTTTCTTTATTAGATTTAAATGAGAATTTGACTTTTAACCGGACACAATGGAGAAAAAGTGTTCATGTAGCCGACTCCACATAGTGGGACAAAGGCTTGATGTTGTTGTTGTATGTTATAATGAATATAAGATATTTATATTATGTATGTTTATCAATTTTATAATAAAATATTAATAAGTTTTTAATGAGCTTATTCATGATTTATGAATCGAACAAGAATCGAGATTCTTATCGAGCTTAATGTCGAGCTTATTCACGAGCTTTAAATGATGTTGTTCGTGAACATAAATGAGCCGAACATAGTATTGTTCAAACTTGTTTATTTAAGAATAGAGTATTTAAAAAAAAATGTTTAAGTTTGTTTGTGTAGTTAATTAAACAATCACAAATAAGCTTTAATCAAGCTGAGAAACGAGTAGCTCATTGAACGATTTGTTCGTTTGCAGCCCTAAGAATTATCATTGCAACTTTTTCACTCTGGTATTGAAAGGTAGTTCATATTTAAAATTGTTCTGAAGAGAAGGATTATACTTAAAAGATGCAGATAAGAAATTCAATTGTAAAGTACTGAAAAGTCTTAACAGCTTTGTGCATATATCATACCTTTAATGAGAAAGTATGGTAATAGCTACTAAACAAACTATAAATTAAACCAAAAGCTCATCACAAAATTTCATAAAATTAGAGTTCTTGTAAAGTAATCAGATCTATTGTGGAAGATTTCCATATCATTTAACTAAATTTGAAAGCTGCGAAATAGTTTAAACAAAGTGTGCAATACTTGAATCGATTCAATTGAAGCAGCACAACAATGACAATTAGATTATATATAGAAACCTCATTATCGTTACCTCTGTGCTTTGTCGAAGGAGAAAAGAAGCCAACCTCACGGCAGTGGTCGAGCACCAGCAAAAGAAATTAGGGCACGGTGAGAGGGAGGCTGCAACGTCGTAGACGTAACCGAAAGTCGGCCGTCTATCGTGGGTGTTCAATCGAAGAAGAGGAGCGCGCAGATTGGTCTGTTCACACAAGCTACGGCACGGACAGAGTCGGACTTAATGGTGGCTGCGGCGGCGTACACGTGGGTGCTCGACCGATCTATGAAGAGGCTCTAGTCGAGGATGCTCGTGCAAGCGCGAGCTTGGGTACAGGGAAAGGGAGACTGGCCGGGTAGATGGAGCCGGGATTGGCGGCAGCTAGGGCACATTCGGGCTTCATGGCGGCTGCGGCGACGGGTGATCGACCGACTGACGAAAAGGAGTTGGCCGCAGGAGTTCACGCCAGCGCGAGCTTGGGACGAAGCCGGGATCGCGGGGATTGGCGAGAGCTAGGGCACGGGATGGGCATCGAGCGGGATGAGGAAGCGACGGAGCGGGCCTCTGGAGAATGAATTGGTTAAGTTGTAACCGGCTTAAACGGCCGCCGCCAAAACAATTCTATAACAGCGGATTTTAAAATGTCATTAATAAATCGTGTGAAGTGATGATCAACAAAGAATTTCTTAAGTCTAACAATCTAGCTGATGGTTTGCATGGTGGGCTTAGTAACTCATATGATAAGAGGAGAGACAATGCTCGAAAAAAAAAATCAATGTACATAGTTGATGCATCTTAATCATAAGTTTGTCTCAGGCGATAGTTAATATAAAACATCAAAAAGTTAGGTGATCAACTTACCTTTCTTTTAATATAAGAGGAAGTTTAAAAAAAAAAAACTTTTAAACACAAGCAATAAATATAAGTTGTTGATGAATGTTGATCATTAGTACCCAAGGGTAATGATAAACATTAGAAGTCAACTATTTATAGGTAGACAATTTGGTCATTATCTTGATTAAGGGTAGCCAACATTAGATGTTAGTGATTGACAAAAAAATAGTTAATAGAAATTAGCATGTGTTAAGTAATAGTCATATGAACATAAAAGTTGGGCTATGTTGATCAATTAGCTTCATTATTCCCCTAATAGGAGGGATGATTGGGTGGCTAATAAAATTGACATAAAATGATTATGGCATGTAGGCAAAAAAAGTTTCGTAATTAGTAAGCATTAGTTGACTATAGAAAGGGACATCAAAAGGTAGGTAATAATGGGTGGTCAGCTTGGTTGTTTTATAAATAGGATGGAAGATCAATAATAAAAAGACAAAGTATCAACCATTGATAGCTAGTAGACATCAAACATTGATCATGGGCCAGGGTCAATCAACTATTAATAAGGAATATAAATAGTTGGGAAATGGAGAACGATCAACTTGGTTGTTTTCCCAATATTAAGGCATATCAAGCAACTGAAAAGATAAATAACAAATATTGGTGGCTAATGGATGTCAAAAATTAATGAAGAACAAGCACTGAATGAGGGGGACTAACGAATATTAAATCTCAATTGAGGATATACAATTAGCTTGAGAATCCTTCCTATAGGAAGAGAGGCCAAACTATGGGGAAAATGGGCATAAGACATTAATGATTGGAAAATATTAAACATTAATCTTTGGAAATCATTGAGAAATGGTTGATAGATAATGGTAGATGTCAGGTAGTATAAGGTAATTTCATGAGGCTAGCTTAGTTATTCTCCTTATTGGTGGGGAAATCAAGAGGATAAGCATCAATCAATGATAATTAGCATACCTCGGATATTTGTTGTGGGTATCCATTGGTTAATAATCAATGAGTGAAATCAAAGGCCAACTAATAGTGTGTTGTTATCATACACATAGGATGTGAGGGTGAGATATTGAGAAGATTTATATTAGATGTCATTAGGTAATAACATTTAAAATTTATCTTTAGAAAGAATTGGATAATAATCATGTTGACCTCGAGAGCCCAAAGTTACTTCACATGATTTTTATGATCACAAACATAATTTGGTTAAGTTGTTGAATTCATTATGTGTAGGGTTTAGTACTAACAACTACATGTGTACAATAGAAAGTCAACATGCAAATTTTATGCACAACTATAGAACATAAAAGACTCAGTTGAAAACTTTAGCTCAAGGTGAATAGTACAAGCTCTATATTTACTAGAGCAAAGCATCAAAATAAGCCAAAGGAAATTTGAATAAAGAGTTGTATGAGTCAAGTCTAGTGTTTTTCTTATATATGTGTACTCCAGAAAATAGATCATACAATACAATGTCAATCGTACTATGCAATATTCCTTTAATAAATAAAATTTAGAAAGCTCAATTTGTATTAATTAAAAAAAATCTTTAAATTAATATATATGAATTGATAATACTATGCAATATATATTGAATTATACAATCAGTTCAAAATTTCAAATTAAAACCATCATGTAGCATTTTCCTTAATTATATTAATTTAGAATTTGAAAAGTTCATACTATATGATATGTATTGTATCATACAATATGTTTTCTAGTTGAGTTTAATTATGCAATAAAAAATAAGACATAAAAAATAAGACACTAATTAATGTATATTTGCCTTAAATGATAGTATTGTATGATTTTATAATATAGCATGATCAATCATAACTTATTTTTCATGAAATTTGCTTGCTTACACTAATTGTACTATACTAAGTGAATTTTATATTGTATGATTTGTCAATATGTTCAAAACAACCTATTTTAGGGTTTGATTTTTAGACGCTTGATATAAACACTCATTTCTAAACCCTAAAAGATGTGTGAAACCAAAAAATCTAATATCATTTTTCTTTAGATTTAAAACCCTAAAAGGAGAAATCACAATGTGAAAGTGCACTTGTTGGTTGTTTTCCTCTTCTCTTTCACTTTAATCCTTCAATGGTTTCATGCAGCTTATTGAGCATTTGTTGTACTAAAGTTGGAAGGATGCGTGAGATCTCAAAGTTTACTTTGGTGCATTGGTTAGCTAGTTGATGGATTAGAATATGGACTTGTAGCTTGGAAAAAAAGAGGGTGTAGGGATTCTCCATTACCTATCGAGAAGAGGAATTTCTATGCTTGGTATGAAGAGAGTAGTGAAATTTCAAATTGGACGGCTTAATGCATGAACGTAGATGTTAGTACCAAACCATGTAAAAACAAATTATTTATGTTATGTTCTTTTTTCTATACTTTCTAGCACCGTTACTTGTGCTTAATTACAATTTTAATTACTTATCTTCAATGAATGAACTAGAGATAGTTGATGATTTTATATCTTACATAGATTTCTAATTTACTCCTTTTTTGTGATAATCATGTTGTGAAATCTAATTAAATAACATTTCTAGTTATTCATCTCTAAAATTATTTCAACGATTGTTTCTAGTTTTTTAACCTTTAAAGAAAAATAAAATGCAAAAAGATATTATATTCTTGTTGATTTTAAAATTTAATATATTGTATCACACATTTTTTAGTTGTTGCAAAATGCACATACAAATTCAGACTCCTCACTGCACCCCCCCCCCCCAATGCGCGCCCGCGCACACACACACGCGCGCGCCCTGTGCGCGGCATTTTTAGCTGTTTCCATTCACTTCAATTGATATTAGAGTATTCACTTTTTAAAATAGATGCTAAATAACGCACGTGTTAAACAATTATTTACATTTATTAATTGCATAGTTAACTATTTTATACATTAAACTCTACACAGGCATAATTCAACAAGTATGTTAGGGACAATTTAAGGGTTTCGATAAACTCATTAAAAATCTAATTATTAAAATGTGCAAAATCTTGGAATGATTATGAAAGATGTTAGGTTCAAAAGAAAGTGCAAATGCAAAATATATATATGATGACACAATTTACCTAGATGAAACCTAAGTTATAAAATCCACCATATACCCAATCCAACCCACCATTATAACTTGTCTAGCCCATACTTGCTTAGAACAATTCTTTAGATAAGAATCCTTTATTACAACTTAGGGAAAAATCATCCCATTATAGTATTCTTGTCCTATAAGAATATGATTAGGGATGAGAACCACCAAAGAAATAGAGAAGATCTTAATGATACATCCATGAGAATTAAATTTAAAGCACCAACTTTTAATGGGATTTACGACCCCAATAGATTTTCAGACTAACTCGAATGTATGAGTTCATCAATGGTATATTATAAATAATTGCTTGACCATCTTCTTTGTTAAGATAAACCTAATTGGCACTTCTAAAACTTATAGGAGCAATGTCTTAACTAAGGAAGAAAGATTAGCTAGAGTCAAAATGACATAGGCAAAGTTGAAGGTGATTTTGAGGTCAAATAATGGTCTAAGGCATCATGACAAAAAGATAAGTGGACATTTAATATTCCTTAGGTAATTGAGTATGAATGTCATTAAGTACTTTAGTAATTTTGAGAATTTTATTGATAGAATATATTGCACTAAAAATAATTGGTAATTTGCTAATTAATTTGTCATAAACCTCAAAATAGAAATCACGAATAAAGTATAGCTTTATGGGCTTCTTACAAGTCACATGTGTGAGGAGAGAATATGTTAGATTGTACCAACCTAGAGGATGGAAATATTCACAAATATTCTCTCGAATATGGAAATCAATGGAAGATATATTAAGAAGAATCTTATAAAAATTTCCCCATATGGGCATGAGAAGTCAAATTAGGACTAACAATATAAGGAATTAAGGGCCCTCATAGCTAAATACATATTGAGTAAGACATCCAAGAAAACTCTTGATTAAACATATTTGTACATGTTCCAATATTTATATAAAGAATCTAGACAATTATTCTAACCAAAAGGAGATAGCCCAAATAACTGATTAAGTGCAAAAATCCCCTAAATGGGTAAACTAGCAAAAATAGGAAACACTAGATGATATCAAAGGTGGCATAGTTATGTGGGTGTTAATATCCTTATTAAACTTATTTAGTGTTAATCTACTTTTTTAAAGTCGTCATAGTAATTTGGATTTAAACATCCAAGAATATAAGATTATGAAATTTTAGCTAACCAACTCATTGTCATTAACTTTCAGCCATTGGCTCCTGATTAATAACTTCCTTGCCATTACCTCCATGGATAACAACCCTTCTTTGTATCAGTTTACTCACTTATGCACATGTCTTTGTGTAAAATTTTCTTGTCAACATACTAACAACTCTGTCTTTTGCCCTACAAAAGATAGACCCGTTGGTCGAATTCCCTTATAGTTTCCCCTTATTGATTTCACCCCTTAGTCTTCTTAGTGATTTTGATTTGCAGGCCTCTCAACAATTTATCATAAGGAGCCGACTTCAAGTTGCCATTCCAAATGGTTAGCTTCAAGTTATCTTTCCAACATCTCAACAACCTTTTTCTTAACTTTGAAAATCCACCATCACCTTTAGTTAACTTCATTAATGGCTAATTTTGTTGTTGGATAACTTTGCATTTGGTTGACTTTTTGGCACCCTGCCCAAATAGTCAATCATTTTTCATATAATTAGGTTATTTGGGGGCCTACCTTCTACGCACATTAACAATTAAGAAGATTAGATCATGCTAAATCTTTATGTTTGGAATCCTTCTCATTACTTCTATTCATTATCCTTGAGATGACCATACTTTCATATCATTCCTCAAGAAAACGCTTTTCATCAAATTTATCTCTCATTGATTATTACATCTTCATGCATGAAAAAACAAGATCAAAGGGAAGAAGGCTTATCACTTCATCTCTTTTGGCAATATTGCAATCATGGCTTACTTACACTTACCCCCTGTCTTATTTATCTTGTCATCTCATCATCAACCTTCCCTAAATTGACAATAGAGGCCACCTAACTTTAGGCCTTTATAAAACTTGTCATTTCATTTAATGTGGAACTTTTTGAATTTTTTATGAATTGGAATTTTGGACTTATTGCTCATTGGCTTCTAATATATTTCTCTTGTGCTCTCCAATGCTTCTCAATTCTTGTTGTTCTCATATGTCTTTAACCTAATGATATTGTTGCTTCCTCAACCTCTCAGATCCCAATGGTCACTAGCTCCAATAAGATACTACATCTAATAATTATAGACTTTCGGCATCTTCCTTATGCTCTTAGCTTTACACATCTCTTAAGTACATCCAAAGTTCTTTAGTTCCCTATAATCATAGCCCTATTGGAGGTGATATTTTCACTAACGACTCTTTATCTATTGGGGTCTACATTTCTCATCATTCATGTGTTATTCATCAAGTCCTCCATCTAATTACCCTTAGCCACCATCACAATGAATGACAATTACTTAGTTGCCACCAAATTAAGAAGGCTAAGAAGATGATCGACAAGGACCTGATCACTGCCCAACTCATTGACCATAATAATACATGTATATATGTATGCTCAATAATTAAACTCTAACCAAACAACTATTGAGCTAATAACTTCAACAACCCGTAGAATTTGTTGACCAACCATCTTTCGGGAAGTCATTAACTCCAATAAGGTGGACCCATTGACTTCAGGGTGCAACATTTCCATATCTCACACTTAGATGACTTATCATCTCTTATAAGATGATGTCTCAAGATTGACTAAGGTGATTATATCCCACCGATTTACTGAGCTTCAACACCACAAACATGTGTGTGCTCCAAGATTTTAGCTCACCACCTTGCTATGCATATTGTTAAAGTCTTCTTCTAACATCAACCCATCAATTCATTAGCTAATGACTTCAAATACACTAGTTTTACTTCCTTTATCATACTGACTCCCCAAAGCCAATAATTTAGTGATGACTTTAAAGAGCCAAAAGCCTTGCATAGTTTTGACCCATCGACTCTCAACCCGATAGGGTCCCAAAAAAGTCAATATTATTCTTGCAATTTTAGCTAAGTTAGCCACTTACCAACCTTTTAGATATAGACCTCTTTATGGATCATTTCCCTCTTAGATTCAAATCATATTTTCATTATTCTTGCAATAGGGCCTTAATATTTTATTTTATTTAATAAAATAAATTTTGTAAATATTTAAGGGCTAATATGGCAACCCATTTGCATTATAATAACATAAGTATTCCTTGTGTCTATGCTGTTGGGAGATTAGGATATAATACTTAAAGGATAAAAAAATTAATATTTAATGCAAGTTACTTTCTTATAACCATACATGTTCTCTATTTAATATTTTTTTTAGAGTTAACATGGATATTTACAACATTTATACAATTACTTGTTTGTGCATTTATTTTTTAGAACATTATGCCCAAGCACGTTATGAAGGTTTGAGTCATAATCAAACACTCAACTATTCAATTAAATGATTGATAATATCAAATATGTATCTCCCATTCATATACATTTGCACGTCGTTTGAGTCAGCATCTTAATTGGCTGGTTAAGTTTAACCCCTATTCTTGGGATTGACTTATGGTTATAATAGGTCGCCACCATTATCAAATGATGGTCCATCTGATCATAAAAATCATCATATCATGTTCATGGATAAAAATAATATAGAGCATGTCACCTATTATTTAGACCACATGTATCAAATGAATCATATGATACTTTAATTAATTGAATTTTAAAATTAAACCAACTATTTATACTATATTTAAGATCAATATTGTAAAATAACTTATAATTCCAATTTTTAAAAATTGAAATTATTTTTATCTATGTATAACCTCTTCAGTATAATTAAAACTTATTTTTCAAAAATTAATTTTAAATTAAAAAATAGGGTTATTAAAAAAAACACTTGTTTAGTCTATTGTAGGGCATAGTTAGAGTTATTGTCATAATGATTGTGCTTTTATGATGGCTTAACTATGATTAAGTAGCTTATTGTGTTCTTTTAAGATTTTAATTAAATTATCAAATAACCTTCAAAACAATTTTAATAAATTATTTTAAATAAAAAGTTTGCATTAATCCTAATACCAGTTAATTAATTAAACATATTGTATTTTTTAGAGAATATACAAAAGAGAGTTGTGAGGAGTAAACTTAGTTTACACATTAACCATTATAGGTCTTATCTAAATTGTATATATTCAAAAAGCCTTCACATAAAGTTAAATAATCCATTTTACATCTCATTGCACCATAGTTTTTATTAAACATGACTAGAAGATTGTCTAGAAACATGCTTAAATAAGACCAATTAGGTAGTTTGACTCGCATTGTCAAACTATCTATTTCATATCTTCGTAGGCTTTTCCGTATTATATAAAGATTGTAATTCATATTCTCTTTGGAGATATATATCAAGTATCTAGGAAAGTTGTCGTCTACTTGGATAAGGTGATTCACCCTCTATATTAGAGTTTGAATTACCTTGGAATGCATATTACTATATTAGTATCACGATATACTTCTTTGATGTACACCCAATTGAATCATAGCCCACACATAACTATTTTCATTTAGACGGTCTCTTGGAGGTGTTGGAGAGTGAAATTAATAGTAAGGGAAACATTCTCTTTGGGAGACTGATGAACCTAGTCTCTTGATTTTTTTTTTTCAATTTAAAATTGATAATATTAATTTTCTTGAAAATTGTACATGAATTATAATATGACTAGTTTGACTACCCTCTCTAGGCCTCTTTTCTTATTTATCTTATAGAATCACCTATACAAAAATCTCCTTCATATTAACACCCTTTTACTTCAACAAAAGTGTCGAATGCAATGGTGGAGACGTCGCCAAAATAAAAGAAATTGGTCAAGAACAAATTGGGAGGGTGACATGGGGGGGATGGCCACATGTGTCAATGTAAGGATGGCATCGAGTGGAAAGGTGTTAGTCAGGGATTGATTGAGGAGCAACACTAAGGAAATAGTGTGGGCACCAAGCAGGGGATGCTATTAGATTTAAAGGCATAAGTTGAACATTTATTAACCTCAAGTTTAATTTCACTAAATTTTTTGAAAATTTGGTTGAGTAACCATTGCGTCGATAAGCACACTGCACACTGCAGTGCTAATCTCTCGAATTTTCTAAAATTTAAGTGAGCACAACAACACAATGTTGGATCTAAAATTTTATTTTTTAAATAAAATATTTAGAACAATTATATAAAAACCCTCAATCCTCCCCAATTTTATTTCATGGATGGGTTACAAGTGAGAGGAGAGAGGAGAGAAGTGAAAGGAAAAGAGAAGAGAAAAGAAGAGAGAGAGGAGGAAAGAAGAGAGAGAAAGCAAGGATCAAGATTAGACCAATATTTTATGTTGCTTCAGTTGTGAAAAATGCTCTGATCATGTTAGGTCACATTAACCCTACCTCTGTTTATGATTATTTTGAGTACTATTGATTTTCTCTCTTAAAATTAATTTAAATGCAACACATCTCATTTTAGTGAATTTCAACTATGTAACTTTTGATATGTGGTGGATGTTGTCACTATGAATATTTTGATAGGCTCATATTGAAATTTCATAGGTTGGTTTTGCCTATATGTTATTTTCTTAAAATGAGTAGAACAATGCTAATATAAAATGATCAAGAGTCGATGTATTACATTTGGACATATAATACATGACATGCATAAATTTATTATTATTTTAATTTAAAATGTATTTTAACATAATACATACATATTGATGAGCACACTAGATATAGGGGTGTCAAAAATGGGTTGTGGGTCGAGTTCTGGTCGAATGCGATATTTGCCGACTACTATTTGACACGACCCGAACCCGACCTATTTTTGCAAGTAGGTTAGAAATTTCAACCCGAACCTGACCAGCCAGGTTACTGGGTTAACCGGACCTGACCAGTTAACCCAAAATAAACCCAGGCGTGAGTAGGTTAGACTAATTCTGGCTTCAGGATGGGCGCAAGCAGGCTAGCAGCATGCATAGTTGTGTGGATGTTGGAGTAGGTGAGGCTGCAAGGGTGTGGCCATGCGAGCGCAAGAGCAGTCGATGGGCCACAGTGAGCTGGTCTAAGTGCGCGGTGCGCAAGTGTGGTGGATGAGAACACAATGTGAATAGGGATGTGGACAAGTGCGGCGGGTGCATACAAGGATTGGTGCGTAAGCAGCTGAATGAGTTGGATCGATGGGGGGCTGTGTGCGTGAAATGTCATACTGGTCAATTTCGGGTTTCTAGGTCAACCAGACCCTACCAGATTTCATAAACGGGTCAGGTTTTTGAACCAGAACCTAACCGGATTAACAAACATGATGACTTGAGCCCAAATTTTTCGGGTGGGTCTAGGTCAAGTCAAATATTGACACCCTAACTAGATATATCTACATGTTATAAATATTACATATAATGTGAATATGATGTTTGTAATTATAATTTATATTATATAAAATGTGTGAAACCAAAAAAGACTTGTTGGAAATGATTGATTGATTTAGATTTGTTGGAGATATGTTATCATGTACAAAGGAGTGGGCCAACCCACTTTCCTTTTATATAAAGTTTGCAGTGTAATCCTAAGTTATTTAAAATAAGAGGTGTAAGGAGATTGACTGATATGACATGATACACAGATGGGCGAAAGTGATGATTTCTTCATGAAAGTCATGTGACTTGTGATATGTGATATAATACTGCTTACTAGTAACAAAATTGATATGATTGAGTTTGATTTATATTTAGTTTGAAGGGCTTACAGGACTTAATATAGAAAAAACACCACAAGTTGTTAGATGCCTTGCTTTTCTTACCTATGAATATGACATGAGCATATTGTATAAGTAATATGATATACTATGATATGACATAATATAATGCATGTCTGATACAAGAATATGATAAGACATATAAGACTACAAAGATTGATACAATGACATATAATATGAAATACAAGATATATATGATCCATTACATTTGATAGAGAATATGATATATATGCATTGATATTGTATGCATGCATAAGACAAATATAAGTATACTGATACATATATGAAATAACATATAGATTGAAATAAAATATAATTCATAGACATGCATAAATTAATAATAGACCTGCTATGTTGTAACTTGGCATGAGCATATGAATGAAATAACATATTGATCATTTATATTACTGATCGTTGATTTCTAAATTACAATGTTTGTATTGATTTCTATAGCTTACATAAAGTGACATTATTCATATTGTCTGCTACTTGTTCTAACTACTACATGTTTATGCTAGTTTGGATTGAATGATTATAAGCATTTTATTCTATTGTCTTGCACTGATTGTAGTTGTAGAGTTTGATAATCTGCTAAGCTAGTAGCTCACAATGTGATTTTACATATTTTTTAAAGAATGGGACATGATGCAGTAGAGTGGAGCTGAACAAAACATTTAAGTTTAGTTTTATTTATGTATTTTAGGTTTTATTCTTTTGTAGTCATAAGTAGAAAGATAGATCAATGTATTGATTGAACTTATATTATTGTTAATGAATTTTGGCTGAATGATGACTATAATAAATTATTTTGATATATATGGTTGCTTCCACTAGTCATTATTTAAATAAATAAAAATTAATGTCTCTAACAGATTAAATTAGAGATAAAAATACATAATTATTCCAAATTAAATCTCGAAGCATCATAGATAGGGGTGTCAATATTTGACACGACAAGAAAACCCGACCCAAAAATTTCAGGTTAGACACGACATGATTTCAAAATGGGTCGGGTTCGTGTTGACCCGGCGGGTTAGCGGGTCAAGCCAAAAACCCATTTGAAATGACTGGCCGTGAAGCTGTTCGTGGCTGCCCCAGCCCGCGCACCTATTCACAGCTACCCGCAAAGCTGCTCGCGCTTGCCAGCCGTCGTCCGCGCCCCTGCCAAAAATGCCTGCTTGCCCGCTCGCGCAAGTGGATGCCCACGCACCTGCCTGTGCATGCACGAGGTCATGCAAATGCCTGCGCTGGCCAGCTCGCCCGCGCCCACAGTCCGCCGCCCTCCGGCCCCCTGCCAGCCGCTCGCAGCCCCCAGATCCGTCGTCCCGTGTCAAGTCTGGTCAACCTAACAACTCGCTGGGTCGATTCCGGGTTTGAATTTCCGACCCGTTTACATACCTGGGTCGGGTTAGGGTCGACTCGAATGAACCCGAGTTAGTTTCGGGTTCGACCCGAACCCGACCCGTGACTCGAAATTGACACCCCTAATCATAGAACACCTACCAAAAGTCAACTCCTAGGCTGAGATGTTGCTAAGCAAAAAGATGAAATTTTAGTGCTGACTAAGAAGATGTTGAAGAGAGCATCCTAAGTGTGGGTCCCATGGAGTTAGCATTATGGGACAACCATCAAGGCTAAAGTCAATGAGACAAAAGTCATTACTAAAGAGCATCAAGATGGGATATCATCCCAAAGGTCAATGGGATAGGCAATGCTATATATTAGTGCTAAGAGGGAAGAACCCCTTGAATTCACCCAAGAAGTTCATGTAGCGAGGTCCAATAGGGTTCTCATTTGGTTAACCCAAAAAGAACTTCGGCTAAGACTAACTAGCTTAAGGATAATATATTAGACTCCTAGTGGTCCTAAAAAGGGTTAAATTTTGCTTCAAACAAACTAATTAAATGATTATATTTGGGCCAAGGCTAGGAATTTCTTACAAGTTTGCTAAGGAGATAAATATACCTATAAAGTTGAGGTGATGAGAAGAAGGCTCTTTAAAGGGATTAAAGAAATCCTTAGACTAGGGTGATCTAGATGAGAATGGGGCTCTAAGGTTTAGGTACCAATAGGTGAAGCCTAAACTAAAAGACATTTAAGACATAAAGAAGGGGCCAACATCGATTGAATATAAGTTTAGCTTCCCTTAGCTGGCTTCATAAAGTGACAATTTCTACCTCCCTACCTAAAGAGGTGGAGAAGAAGAAAAGGGGAAAGTCGACAATTTAGATTAAAGAGACTCAAAAAATAACTCAAGGTTCAACTTACTACATAACTAATTATGAGCAATATATACATTCAATGAAAAGGAGAAGAAAGGATTAAAATATAACAAAAAAAGAGATGAAACTTACAATAGTCTAATAATTGACACATTAGTCCATTATATCAAAGAAAAGATAGTTTATAATTTTCATCTAGTGGTTACATACATAGCACATGACATTTTAGAAGAAATATAGTGGAACCTTGGTCGATTAGATTTTTTTTCTCCTAAACTACATGGAAACTTTCCTTGATTGATTATGAGGGCTTCATGCAATAATTGTTGGTAATGGAGGAAAGATAGAATCTTTTAAGCAAATGGTGATAGTTTATGAGACATGCATGTAGTTGGTTGGAGATCGTGTATGGGTGGCGGTGGTGATGCTTCCAAATGGTGAAGTCATCACACACACACATACACACATGTGAGTTGCATGGAGAATTTTAAAAGCACGAGTAGACCATGCAATAGTTGTTGGCTATGGAGGAAAGATAGAACCTTTTAGGAAAATGATGGTAAGAATTCTCGAGGTGTGCAAGTAGTTGAATGGAGGTCGTGTATAGGTGCAGGTGATGCTTCCAAAGGGTGGAGTCATCGATGTATAGGGGTGGACCTATATAAAGCTCAGGATGGACAATTGTCTACCCTGAAATTTCTTTCCCTTAAAAGAATAAGCATTTCAAGTAATTTGCCTCCCCCAATAAACACATATGCCAAAAACTCTAAGAAGAAAATTTTGTTCTATTTCACGCCTAAAGTTACATACATCAATCTTATTCTATCCACTCTTAAAAGAGAGGCCAAATCCACCCATATCAACGTGCAATTGTTAGTAAAAGTGTATTAATATGTTAGTAGCGCAATAAATACTCCTTATGAATAGAAAATTTCAAGAAGGAATTGCATTGCATTGAGAAAAAAAAAAAAAAAACTTCATAGAGGCTTGGGTCTAGTATTTGAGAAGATGAAGTTGACATGAGTATTTAAACGCAAGAACTAGGGATGTAGTTGGCCATAGAGGGGGTATTTAAATAGTTAAGAAAAATTCTCAATAGTTAGATTGAGTTCGATATTATGATTTGTTAAATAATTGGCCACATTTGCAAGATTTAGAATTTGTTTGAGACAATTTCTACTTTGTTTTTCAAACCACAATCATAGTTCTATTTGACAATTATTTTCTTGTTGATTTCAAGAAATTTATGTGTTAGGGAGTTATTTTTTATAGCAACTTTAAAAAAATTACTTTACCCATAATAATTAAACAAAAATTTGCAACCATCCCAAACAGATTCTTAATAGAAATATAAGATGTTGCATAAAGGAATCTTCCAAACACTTGATTGCTTCAAAGAAGCATAACTCAAAATGGAACGTAATTGTAGCACTATAATGGCAATCTTGCACTAAAACATACCCTTTTGTATAACTTCGGGAGCTCAACATTGTGTTTTGATAATTACAAATATTATTGAATGATCATTTACTTATTCCTACTTTATATATTGCATTTATTTCTTGTGTATCACTAACCATTTCTAGTACAACATACACAGATCAAAATTGAAGAATCAAAACTTAAGATAGTGAAGTGTTAGTGTCTAAGTCAAACTATATTTGAAATAGTTTGTATTTTTTTTTTTCTTTTCTTGAGCCAATTTCTATATTAGTTGTATGATGGCAAGACAGTCGTGCATACACACAAAAGAGAGTAAAATTGAACACTTGAATATTTTTTGTTAATCATATTGTATGATCCTACTCGTAGTGCATCATATGCTTAAAATAGAATTCAAATATTTAGCTAAATCAAATTAATTGAGCTATAAATAATTGTACATTATGGTTTAAAATTATATAGGACAATCAGCTATTTTGATAAACCCTCACCGTCAAATGTATATTACTTAAATTAGGCAAATTTGAATTTTGAAATTTAAACATATCATATTGTACACACTAGTTCGTATTGTAGGAACATTAATTAAAATTGTCTAATTTAATTCTATAGATTGAGGAATCAAATCAGGATCTAATCATCATTAATGATCGTGTTGTACGATACAAAATCGTATAATTTGATTCACCTGAGAGCTCAATGGACAAAACCTTGTTTCATGCTGGACGATTTGTGATTCAATATAGTTGATCGTACTGGATGACTGTGCATTGTACATGACAATCTTCAACCAAATTAAATTAACCATATTGTATGATCTAAGTATTGTACTCTACAATTAAAACAATTAATTTGAAAAATATAGTATTTAAAAATTCCACTAAAATTCATACATGTCTTGAGGGACGGTGTTTGAGCAGTCAGAGATGTTTTCTTTCAGGGAGAGTGTTTA
This sequence comes from Dendrobium nobile, assembly GCA_022539455.1. Classification (NCBI taxonomy): domain Eukaryota; kingdom Viridiplantae; phylum Streptophyta; class Magnoliopsida; order Asparagales; family Orchidaceae; genus Dendrobium; species Dendrobium nobile. Next base: position 25,757,764 of record CM039731.1, read on the forward strand.
CTGAGAGAGAGAGGGAGTCAAGGGGTGTGATGGGATTCACATGGCTACATCGGCTAGCCTGCATCTTGGGTCCTCCAATTGTATTTTGTAGAGCTCTTAAAGAAGAGTTTTAGAAAGATAAGTCTTTGGGGCGAAAGACTTGCTAGCTGAGGAGGCTAGGGATGGCATCAATGTTGGGCTGGGAGGTGGAAGGAGGGACGATATTTCTATTGGACTGGGAGGCGGAAAGAGGGGCGACATCTCCGTTGGGTCAGGAGGCGAAAAGAGTGAGATTCTTCAAAGTCTATAAAAGTCATTATCCACTTGATAAGGGAGAATGACTTCTCCACCTAACTATGGGCTAAAGGATAGTCACTTTAATACAATACCCAAAGAGGGGGACCTCTTGGGAGTAGATGTAGGTCAATTTCGATCTAACCACTATAAATCTGATTTGCATATTCTTTATATTCTTGCAATTTATTTTTCATGCTGCAATTTACTTTTGGTTATCTTCACGAAAAAAATTTTGAGTGATAAATCTCTTATTATTACTTTTTTTTTAATTCAAAAAGAAAAAAAATATTTGTTTTCTAAAAATTTAAAAACAAAAATAGGAGAATTTTATTTGTTTTCATTTTGGTTTGAATATTTTATTTTCTTAAATGCTTTTCGCATATCACATTTTAATTTTTAAGTAAAATTTTTTATTCTCTTAAATGCTTCCGCATTTCACAGTTCAACTAGTCTGCATCTTAGATCCTCTAGTTGTGTTTTGTGAAGCTCTTGAAGAAGAGATTTAGAAAAAAAAAGGTCTTTAGGGCGAAAGACTCGCTAGCCGAGGAGGCTAAGGACAACATCTCCGCTGGGCTAGGAGGTAGAAGGAGGGATGTCATCTTCACCGTAGCAAGGAGTTGAAGGAGCGGCATCTACATCGAGTTTAGGGGCAAAAGAACGGATCAACGTTTTTGCTTGAGCGAGGAGCTAAAGGAGGGGTGACATATCCGCAGGGTTAGGAGGCAAAAGAGGGAAATTCTTAAGAGTTTATAAAATTCATTCTCCATCTGATAAGAGAGAAGGGCTTTACTGCCTGATTGTGGGCTAAATGAGAGTCGTGTTAGTGCAACACCCAAAGAGGAGTAGATGTAGGTCAATTTCGATCAAACCACTATAAATTTGATTTGCATACTCTTTATTTTCTTACAATTTATTTTTCCATACTCCGATTTACATTTAGTTATCTTTATCAAAAGATTTTTTAGTGATAAATCTCTTATTATTTTTTTTAAATTCAAAAAGAAAAATAAAAATATTTGTTTTCTAAAAATTAAAAAAAAAAGAATGAATTTTATTTGCTTTTGATTTTATTTTAAATATTTTCATTCTCTTAAATACTTTCACATATCACATATTAAATTTTTAAGTAACCCCCTTAATTCTTTAAACACGCTGCAAATGTCATCAAAGGACGATCCACTGTAGTCAGTATTACCTTTTCACCCCAGGTGCGTTATCCTCAGCAAATTACTACGTGCGGTGTACGGTCCGTCGAGAGGCGAATCCAGACGCACCACGTCACCCGGATGCAATAGGGTCGGGGTGATGCGACACGTCCCGATTCACCTCCGGATGAATCCGGATGCTCCACGTAATAATTTGCCGTTATCCTCATATCTCTATTTGTTTCTTTCAATGTAGGGACTATTCTCAACTTCACGAGCATGTCCCTATTCTCTGATCCTTCTCACTACTCTGAATGCTACGAAATCTGAGATAACACCACCATCTACTGCAAGAAGATTTGATTGACTATTTTTCACTTTCAGGAGAAATGCCTTACCTTAGCTGCTCTTCTCTCCCTCTAATTTCTGTCTCTTCCACTCTACCTCTTCTTCTTCTATCTTCTTCTTCTCTTCCCTCTCTAAATCTATATTTTACTCTCTTCACACTTCACCACTAAGAGTTACACATTTCTGTCTTCCCCTTATAGAACAAGCAGGTCACTACAGCATTTTATTGTTACCATAAAAAGAAATAGCAAAACTAACCACTCTTATACTTTACACTTCTTTTGCTCTGAATCTACCAGTTGACATAAGAACTACAAGAAAAAGAGATCACCATAATCTGAAGAATAAGCTGTCATTAGTTTCAATACAGCATCCATATAATGATATGAGAAAAGATCATCTAAACTGATCATAATGGCTATCTACGATACAGTCTTCAATGTTCAAACACTACAATGCATTGACATAAAAACCAAAATATGACCTTTTGGTACAGATTTCAAAAAAATTCACATCAAAGGAAGGTAAGCTATAACAAGAAGCTTAATTAAAACCCAGAATGACCTCGCCCACCACATTTTGAACACAAAATGTTTCCACTGCCTCCACAACCTGCATTGTTAACATTTATAGCATGGCTACTTTCAATAACTCACGGTAATGGAAAGAAAAAAAATTAGAAGGTTTGAATTATTCATCCATAATAAATAATTATCACAAAATCATACTTAAATGTAATGAGCTAACATTTCTAGGACTACTATGCAGAAAAAATAAAGACAGATTTTAGAGTTGAGCTCGGTTATTAAAAAGGAGCGTCTCAGAAGATGAAAGAATGCCATAGAAGATTTAAAAGAAAAGATTAAAGCCAATTAGGTCTGCCATGCTATATGAAACAGAGTACGGGGCAATTATGCTGGATTTGAGAATGCTAAGAAAGCATGGGGTAAAATAAAAGAGGATCAAATCATAATTTATTAGAGTGGAATTAGGTATGGATTAAGCTAAATTAAGCAAAAGAAGCATAATTTTCTATGAAAAACAAAAACTATTTTGCGTTTTCTATACTACTGCAACAACAACAACAAGCCTTTATCCCATTATGTGAGGTCGGCAACATGAATCCCTTTTCTCCATTGTATTATGTTAAGGATTAAATTCTTATCTAAATCTAATAAATGTCATTTCTAATATTTTTTTAACCAAGTCTTTTTAGGTCTACCTCTACCTTTCTCAATATAAGTCAAATCTAATACATCTACTTTCCTAACCGGGTCATTGGAAGGCCATCGTTTTATGTGACCAAACCATCAAAAGCGACTCTCTCTAACCTTATCTTCCACTGGAGCTACTCTAACCTTTTCATGCATATGCTCATTTTGTATCCTATCATTAAGCGTAAAACCACTCATCCACCTGAGCATCCTCACCTCTGCAACACTTAACTTAATATTATGCTTCTCTTTTAATAACCAACATTATGCACCATAAAGCATCTCACTACCTTCTTACAGAATTTTCCCTTAGAGGGACTTTTCTATCATATAACAAGCCCGATGCATTCCTCCACTTCAACCATCCAACTTGAATTCTACTAACAATATCCCCATCTATTTCACCGTCACTCTAAACAATAGACCTAAGATATATAAAACGTGTGCTCTAATTAATGACTTGATCGCCCAAAGTCACAATCCCTCCACTAGATCTATTATTACTAAATTACACTCCATTGCATTTTCTATAAATATGAAAAATGATTTGGTGAATTTACTCCTTTTTAAACTTCTTTAAAATTGCACTCCTTTGGCTTAATTTAGCTTAGAACATGCTCCAAATTAAAATTTTGACGTGGAATTAATACTTATTGAAGATAAGGTTGTAGAAACAAACTCAAATGATTTATACACATACAAAAGAGAAAAAAAATGCACTAAATGCAAAAATATAATTGATGTGAAAGGAAAATGAGAAAATCCATATAGATTTAATTCTTCTAATACTCAAGAAGACTGAAGTTCATAAAACAGATAATAAAAAAATTAATGATGATAGCAATGGTGAACTGATGATGAAATTATGAAACGTTTACCTAAACACTTGACTTTCACAAGAATTCCTTGACTCTCAAGTATGGAGTCAACATATAAGCCTGAACCCGAGCAAGTGACACACAAGATTGCACCTTTAGCCTGACAATCACTGCATGGAGGGTTGCTTCCTATTTCTCTTCTATTTAAAGATAAACCAATCGGCTTCTCGATAATTTCCTCTGGAATGGACTTGTCATAACAAAGTAAAGATTCAAGGCTGCTTTTGAATCTATGCAACTCACGTTGTGAACTAGATTTGACCTGAAGCATTATAATTTCATATAAGTTTCAAGCCATGGTCAATCATGTCAGCGAAAGAATATTTACATCAGTGTTATTGATTCTAAGCATAATAACTTGAAAGTAACAGGAACTTTAGAAATTTCTTATTTTCCTAACTGGAAGAAAAATAGGAACATCCAGAAATAAGAATAAATTTGAAAAACTATGCATCATTTATAATTTTTGCTTCTAAATGCAACAAAGACAATATATCTTGGAGCGTACCTTAGCTACACTAGATTGTTTTTTTAACTAATTTATTTATGAAATCTATCCTAAGTGACCTGTATATCTCCATTTTTATTTCCCTTCTCTGCTTCCTGACAAGGTTCTACAATGCTAGCTTTTTTTCGTCTGCTTGCTTCTTTGACTAGACTGCTTTTGCTTCTTTTAATAGCAGTACTAGTTTTATGGTAATTGGTTCAACAACTAGGAGAAAAAAATCAGTTATATGAAAGCTAAGAAATAACTTTCTTGGAATAGAGCTCTAATAAGAATTTTAGCTTTTTATTTAATACTAAAATAATTATTAATATTAATTAATTCACTAATAATTAAAATAAATTATTATAGCATAATTGCACGAAATTCATAATAATTAATATCAATTTCATCCATTCAATCAACTATGTCAGCCCTATAACATTTTTTTATTCAACAACCACAATTCTTATAAAAATTTAGACAGCAATCTTAACATAATTTTGTCAAAAAATCATCCACTTTGTTCAACAAAGTAGCAGATCACAGCACAATATAGCTCAAGTCAGCCATGCCAAAAATTTGAATCGAGATACGAACTCCTTCCATTCTCATCTTATGAATCAAGATATGATCTTATGCCAAAAATTTGAATCAAGTATGAGTTTTTCTAGATCTTGACAAACGGGCACTTATGAAACCATTTGTGACTTGTGAGTTAATTCTGCAAATGAAGAGAGACCCCTTAACCAAGAACAATTATTACGTACTCTGACCGGACGTAGAGCTACATTTGACCGCCGATAACATGTCACCACGTGCTCTTACTCTTTACCGCGCGGCCCGATGACTTGACCCGGACTGGAACCCGGGAATGCTATGTTCGCGATTTTCTCGGTATTGCTCGGTATTGCTAGGTATTACTTTGCAAAAACGAGAAATAACGCTCTGTGAAGACCAATACCATGCAAATACCGAGTTGTACCGAGTTTTTCTACAACTCGGTACAACTCGGTATTTGCTCGGGATTTGCTCGGTATTGCTCGGTATTGCTAGAAAAAACTCGGTACAACTCGGTATTTGCTCGGTATTGCTAGGTATTTGTTCGGTATTGCTCGGTATTAGTTATTGCCGAGCAAAATCGACCAATACCTAGCAATACCGAGCAATCTTGGGTCCGTTCCGAGTCGGGTTGTCGAGGTGCGCGGTAAATAATGAAAACGAGTGGCGTGATTCTACTGGCGGTCGAACGTAGAGCTACGTCCTGTGACCGGACCAAATAAAAGTTCCTTAACCAAAGGCGCTTACCCTACCAAAAAAACACAAATTACAAATGCTCTTGAAAAGCAGGGTGGCTGTCTATGTAATAATTTTTGTAGACCATAAGTAGCTGCAGCATCAATTGCCATATCCTCTTCCCAACCAAATTGCATGGTCAAGCCTATCACATTTTAAATCATTCTTCAATGATCAAAGGATATCCTATGGTAATTAATGCAATAATGAAACACTGAAGGAGAAGAAATAACAAGCACAACAAAGCTTCATAAGGTCAAATAATTTGTGGCAATATCTGCAGTTGTTAAAAATAAATAAATCATCACATAATCAACTTTATTTTTAGGTCAGGTTCTGCAACAAATTCTTCCTCTCCCACTTAAATGAATGATTACACTAAAAAGTAAAAAGAAACCACCCATAACTAAAGGTAGACTTCACGAAACTTTCCCAGTAAAGCCTGAAGGACAAGGAAATCCCTAAACCACACTAGAATATCGTTTCTAATTAAGAAAAAAAAGGATATATGAAAAAACAAAATAGAATCTATTCAGCATTTAAAACTTCAAGCACAAATACACTATTTTGCTTTCAGAGGCTAATGATATCATCTCTTATGCCTTTTTCTTTTGTTGCTGAAAAAAGTTTAACATTGAACCCCATTACCTTCCTCTTCTACGCTTCTTTCTTCTTCCATACCTTCACGTCATCCATTAGCATAGCCTGAGATCTTTTCAACAAGGAGAGTGGGGGAATTTTAATTTTCTGGATATAAAAATGTGACCTTACCTTTGATAAGCTGGAAAAGCATTTCTTTGAAGGAGAGCGATGCTAGGGGAGAAAATAAACAGACATTGAAAGATAGAAGAAGCACGGTCAACAAAGGAAATATCGTTTAGGGTAGTTTGTAACTTCCTAAATCAATTATCTTGGCCTCTCTGGTTCCGTACCTATGTAAAATTTTGGAAACTGACTCTGTATATCAGAAGCTCTTAAAGATGTTATTCTATGTCCAAATTATTCGCACAAGCTCTTAATTTTTCCTCGAGTATTAAACAAGGGAGCAAGCCACCTCAGATCCATTGAGAAAACTAAAAATTATCTTATTCCTAGCACGGCCATGTTTAAATGATTACAATACAAAGCATATATCGCTAAAAACGAGATTTTTTTCCTCCAATAAAGAAAAAAATATAGTGTAAAAGATGAAATGCAAAAGCTAATGAAACCTGAGAATGAACAAATTCAAAGCGCGGAGCGGATCGATGACGGTCAAATGTTCGAGGTTTAACGGTAGAATTAAGGGACCCAACTCCGACCCAAGACCTAACAATCCGCTGCGTTTGAAACGGTGACAAAAATCCCGAAGAGGGGATGATCGATGAGATCTCCATAAGATGCATCTGATTTCTCCTTTGGGGCTCTCGAATCTAAGTGCGAATCGAATTTTAGCGCCACGAGAGGGAGCTTCGACCGTATCGCAGGCCAAACCTAAGGGACAGTCGCACAGTAAATACTAAATTAATATTTTTCATAAATGCACCTTTAACTAAATCTAAAAATATTTTCATGAGATTACTATGAAGGAAGTCTTGGGTACTTATCAAGAGGTTGATAGTGAAGTAAGATTTGAACTAAAGGAGTGGCAAGTGCTCATTGCCCATCATGGCTCTCTTAATTGTATCAATACTTGATGAACTTTAAGTGAAATCTTCTTGAGATAATTAATTAATTCTTGATCAATCCAAGGATTGTTTGAGTTCCAAGAGTCAACCTATTTAGAATGTGATTTTTATAAAGGGTCCATCATTGTAGAGAAGAATAGCTAGCAAGCTATTAATATTGGTGAGTTGTAAGGAGTTTCTAAACTTGTTATGCAATATATCAAAACTAACTTAGATCCTCATCCTTCTAGAGTCATTACTAAAGGCGAGAAGGAACACTTTTAATACCTTCCTATATGGAGTTCTGAATTGTTAAACTCTGCATTGGTTTATCCAAGTGATGACATAGCAGTAAAAATATTGGCAAAAAAGTTTTAAGATTCATTTGTTAAGATTTTATCATCAAAGAATACTGTGAATTCTAAGATCATTTAGATGTTAATAAGCATGATTAAGATCTATGTAGATGATGATGTAAATCAGCTTAAAGAAAAACTTGATGTAATTAATTATCACTCTACCATTTTATCTTATGAAGTCCCATAAGAGATGTAATAACTCAAAATTTTACATGAATAAAGACTCATTAATGACATATAAATAACCCTCATGGAAATTCCTGCATGCATGAAAATCTAAATTGGAGCACTACGATATTGTGCTTGTTAGCGCTACAACATCGACCTCTGGAATATCAGGGGGAGTGTTGTGGCACTACAAACTGGAGAGCTATGACGATATATCCAAAATTTTATTACCCCATTTTTATGTACCTAAGCCATAACCTCTCATGCTCATTCCATTCCTTGGCCACAAAGGAGTGGAAGAGAAGAGACGAGAGATGGGGGAGAGGAGAGGAGAGAGAAGTTAAACTTCGGAGCATATTCATCCATCCTCCTAGTTGTGAAAATTGTTCTGATCATGGTAGGTACCTCAAATCCTATTTCTATTTTTGAATATTTTGAATTTTATATTTTATATTTCCTAAATATGGCTAAATACATTATTTATCTATTTTGTAAGTTTACATCATACTTTTGGCATATGATAGATATGATCATCCTAAGCATTTTTATGTTATTATATTGAAATTCCACTAGTTAGTTTTGCATGTACTACCTTTTAAATGATATTATTAAGAAAAATAGGTATAAAATATGTAAAAATTATTATATTTAGTCTAAATATGACATAACACGTATAATAAATTAGTGTACTAGGCATAACATGCCTCTGGTATAGTGCATATGACATGCATGCATATTGATATAAGTACATTGTTGATAAGATGTGTATATTAATAATATAGAATAATGATTTAATATATTAATTGCATTGAATACTTATATAATACATGATGCATATAATATTATTATGATATAGCATATGCATGTGTAATTATAAGAAAGGTTTGTTGGTTATAAACTGATCATGTTAGCTGGAGTAAAATATTCTATGCAATAGAGTGGGACGATAAGTTTTCCTTTAAATTATGGGTTTGTGGTGTAATCTCAATACAAGATACAAGATACAAGATAAGGAGTTAAAAGTGTATAAGATACACTGAGAGGCAGGAGTGGCAACTCTTACAAGAAGCCACTTAACACACACACTGATACATGATATGATATGATATGATAAAATACAGAAAAATACTATATGATTAGTTGGATCTTATAACATGCGTAATGTGTGTGTGTGTGTGTGTGTGCATACATGACATAATAAATAAATATAACATGAATATGCATAAGTTATATAATATAAGAGTTATATGAAACATGATATAATACATGATGCGATTCGGGATCCAGAGCTTATGATTTTAATGATAACAAATATTATTGAATTTTATTGTATTTCTTTTAGTATTATTACTGCATATTTCTCTTTGGTGCACTAACATTTCAGGTAAATTGCACACCTTGCAACAACAAAGGATCAAAACTCAAGATTTGATATAATAGGTTTAATATTTATAAGACTTTGTATTTTTATTTATTTATTTTTATCTTTATAGAGTCAGTTGTCTTGTAAAAGGTGTATGCTAGCTTAACAATCATGCACACGCATATGAGAGTAAAACTTAGAAGTTCAAATTTACTAAAGTTCATATTGTACGACCTATTCATCAGAAAATAGATTACAATAGATAATTGAGAAATTAAAGAAGTTGAACATAAGGTTGAGAGAGAAGAGCCTAGTAAGATCAAGGGAGTGTTTGGGAGGGGTTCTACATACTATTGCTCTGTGAACATTTACCTTCTTTCTCAAAGAGTCTTTTCTTTGATTGAGAGAAACTTCGAGAAGAGGCTTATTGTGTTGAAGGACCATACTACTCCACCGCACCGGGTTGGTGAAAGTGATTCGGCTACTTCGGCACACAGGGTTAGGGAAAGGGATTTGGCTTCTCCGCCGCACTGTAAAAGGTGAAAGAATTTTATAAGGGCTTCTCTATCTTGTTGAGAGAGCTAAAGGAGAGTCAATAAAGATTTAGCATAGTACCTAGAGAGGATGACTCAGGGGAGTGGACATAGGTCATGTTTTTTTACCGAACTACAATAAAATTTCTTGTGTGTTTGTCTCTTGTTGTATAGCAATTTATTTTCTTCATTTTTAATTTTTTGCATGTTACATTTTTACAAATATTGGTTGAAATTTTATGATTATTCTGGATTGATTTTTTTTTATTTGTGAGCAAGAAAAAAATAAAAAAGAAAAATTTAGTAAATAAAAAAAATGTTTTTTTCATTCATTTTCTACATGTTCAAAAGTAAAATTTCTTGGTGTTTTATTATTTGCCTCCGCTTGAGAATTTTTTATTTTTAAATTATCATTGCAAGTCTCTTGAAAAAGGAAATTTTAAAACACCAATTCAACCCGCTAGGTGATGCACAAGATTGTGTGAATTAAAGAGGAATTAAGTTAATATGTCATACTATAAAACTATGGGAGCTATTTATGCAGCATAGGTTGCGGCGTGATACTAATGTTTCTCAAAATCAATTTGGATTCATGCCAGGTAGGTCGACTATGGAAGCCATACATTTATTAAGAGGTTTGATGGAGAAATATAGAGGAAATAAGGAGGATCTACATATGATATTTATTGATTTAGAAAAAGCATATGATACAGTTCCAAGAGAAGTGCTTCGAGAGTTATTGAAAAGAAAGGAGTTAATAATGCTTATATTCAAATCATTAAAGACATATATGTAGGAGCTATTACTTGTGTTCAAACACAAGGTGGCTTGACCAAGTATTTTCCTATTTTGGTTGGGTTACATCAAGGATCAGCCTTAAGCCCATATCTTTTTGCTTTAGTCATGGATGTTCTCACTAGACATTTGTAAGAGGATGTACCTTGGTGTATGCTTTTTGCTGATGATATTCTTCTTGTTGTTAAGACTAGAGAGGGAGTTGAAAGTAAACTTGAATTATGGAGGTCAACATTATAGACTAAATGTTTTTTTCACTTGAGTAGATCTAAAATGGATTATATGGAGTGTAATTTCTGTTGTAATATACCTAGTGAGGGGATTTTGACTTTGGGCGATCAAGTCATTAATAAGAGTACATGTTTTAGATATTTTGGATCTATTGTTCAGAGTGATGGTGAAATAGATGGGGATATTATCAGCAGAATTCAAGTTGGATGATTGAAGTGGAGGAATGCATCGGGCTTGTTGTGTGATAGAAAAGTACCCCTCAAACTTAAGGAAAAATTTTATAATATGGTAGTGAGGCCTGCAATGCTTTATGGTGCTGAATGTTGGTCATTAAAAGAGAAGCATAATACTAAGTTAAGTGTGGCAGAGATGAGGATGCTCAGGTGGATGAGTGGCTTTACCCTTAGAGATAAGATACGAAATGAGCATATACGTGAAAAGGTTGGAGTAGCTCCAGTAAAAGATAAGATTAGAGAGAGTCGCCTTAGATGGTTTGGTCACATCAAAACTGCAGCCTTCGAATGACCCGGTTAGGAGAGTAGAGGTATTAGATTTGACTTATGTTAAGAAAGGTAGAGGCAAACCTAAAAAGACTTGGTTAAAAAATATTAGGAATAACATTTCTTTATTAGATTTAAACGAGAATTTGACATTTATTAAGACACAATGGAGAAAAAGGATTCATGTAGCCGACCCCACATAGTGGGATAAAGGCTTGATGTTGTTGTTGTTGTTGTACTAATTAAAGCCCCTCTTGGTGTGCTATCGCAATTCAACTAGGTTTAACAACCTCAAATTGAACTTTCAATACTTAAATATGATGCATAATATCACTGATATAAATACTGATACGTAATACACCTGATACATGTCATTATTACAAACTGCATAAATAAAAAATAGGATATATGATAAATAATTATGATGTTAACCTGCATTAATAGCTAGTAAATCTAAGATACAATTAGATTGCTCCATTAATTCATATAATAGTCTTTATGTAGCCATTTTCAGATGTTGGGATAGAACTGAGTTAATGATTATTAATCATTTTCATAATTATGATGCAAAGTGATAAATATTATTTATACTAATAACTATTGTTCATGTTGATATGTTCCTATGCACATAAAATTTTTATAAATAAGCTTTACTATTGATTTGAATTATTATATGTGTATTATTTATTTTTTTCTTGTATTAGGTATAGTGGTGTGATTCTAGTGACCTACTAGGCTTCTTTTCATTATATGGTTTTCATGATTTAAGAGGAAGGTGAGGGACCCGATGGAGTGAGAAAAATCTAGTTCTGGTTTAGGTATTTCTTTTATTTTCTTGTAATCATAATATATATTAAGATTATTTAATTTGAAAGATGTATTCATAACTAGTATAAATTATTTTTGGAAGATGAAATGAAATATGCATATTTTCAAAATATAAAAATTAAACATCCATTCTGCTATGTATATATTATTTTTATATGAATGATTATTAATAGCTCTGGTAGATGATTTGAAGATTTAAAATAGGTAATTACTTTTAATTAGATCTTTGTGTGTCATAGGAGTTGCACCAAGAGATTGATGATTTCATGTTTAAAGTTACTTCGATGCAAATTATTTAATCTTATTAGTTAAGCCAATTCCTTACTGGTGGAGATTTTACTTAATGTCATAAGATGCAATAGTGTTTTGTGGGGGTACACCTTTTGATCCAAAATTTTTCTTTCTTTTTTACATTGGAACTCCTAAGGAATATATTTGGGGTTCACATCTTTCTCACATTAGTGCTGTTTAATTTTCCTTCGTATAATATAAGAAATTAATTTATACATTTTAATTAAGTTTTTTAATCTTTTTTGATATTTTGTTTCTTTTTAAGAAGATAAATTATCTGTGTTATTTAACTAACATCTTTTATTATATTATTAATTGTATTTGCAATAAAAAAGTATGAGTTTAGTTCTTACTTTTTATCCTTTTTAATATTATTATCATTGTATATAAGGTATCTAAAGGTGTCTTTAAGATGAAGTGGTACAAATGACTATGCATTTATGTTGGGCTATGAGATGGCAAGTTTAAAGTCAACAAGTAAGTTCATTTATTCATGTAGCAAGGTATTGGGTTGAAGTTAGCATCATACATGTGTGTGTGTGTGTAAGGCATTGGCGTGCAACCTAATGGATTAAAGTTGCCTAAGGCTAGAGATGTTGTTTTATGGGAGAAGACAACTCATCCTAGTATGAAACATAGAGAGCTCATCTCCTAAAGTCGATAGGACTAACTTATGAGAGACTACAACTTTAAGGAGAAGACAACAATTCAATGATGTTGGAAAGTCAATGAGTTTAGGTTAGTGGCTTGTTGGCGACTTGGTTGCTTTATAAGGTGAAGTTGTTGTGCACACACATGTGCGTGTGATTTTGGAGTTAGTGAGTTGAGCACTCATCTAATTACCTATCAATAAGGCCCTCCTAACCTCCTAAGTTAGAGGCTAAAGAACACCTCCAAGGGTACTTGCAAGAAGACTTAGGGTCTCTCTCTCTTAAAGGATGTTAACCCTTCATTGATATTTTGAGGTACATTAGCAAAGGAAGGGTTGGAAGATGGAGGATATAGCAATAAAAAAAACATGTCAAGAAATGAACACCTAAGAAGTTAGAAGAAAGGTGATCAAAATATTACTTATATGATATTATGAACATAATGAGAGAAAAATGTCAATAAAACACACAAAATAAAAATGAAGTGGAAATTTGTTGGTGTTGAATGTCCCATAACACAAAACGAAATATCAAAATTGTAAATGTTAGTCTTAAATTGCAATTAACTGTGTAAGAGATGGATTCATCGAAACTATATTATCATGTTTGGGAAAGAATATCAAACTCATTGGTGAATTAATTGGGGAAAAACTATATGTCAAACATAAGATATGCACCAAAATAAAAATGAAGTGGGGTCATATGTTGGCTCTAGCTTATGTACCATAACTAATATACCATATGAATGTATGATAGGGCCGCATGTACATGAAAGGTTGATTGCGTGTTTGAAATAAAATATATCTCTAGATCAATTAATGCTTAAATTTTCTTTTATATAAAACTATCCACTAGATACATAAGCATAAGTGTCAAATCAAGTAATAAAGTGATTGAGAGAGTATCGATCCCATGATGAAGTGTTCTGTTATATTACAGTTAAACTAGTACTATGTACTACATATGCAAGGTTTATCCTACTGAACAAAAATGAAAGGGTTGAATTTCTATAACTTACAAAGAATGAAATAAATGATGAGATACCAATATATAAAATATGTTTTGGACTAATGCATGTAAATAATAATATTTTCCTAACAAGATTCTTTAATATTGATGTGGATCAGATTATATGCATCCTTTTATTTCTATTGAGCTTATAGGGGTGAAAAGGAAGATTCAAGACCATGTTGACCTTATTTTTGTATGAGGTCACTAGGACTTCTTCTAGACCCCAGGTCAATCCTAACCCTAGATCAGTCTAACCTTCAGACTAATCCAGTCCTTAGGATATATCAAGATCCTAAGATTCTTCTAGACTAATCTAGACCCTAGGATCTGTATAGACCCTAGGATTCTTCTAGATTAATTTAGACCCTAGGATCTATCCAGACCCTAAGACCTATCCATACTTTAAATCTACCCAGAGCCTAGGTTTAATCCAGAACTTAGGATCAATCCAATCCCTAAGATCAATCCAGTCCCTAGGATTCTTCTAAACCCTAGGATTCTTCTAGACCAATCCAGACCTTAAGAGCTATCCAAACTAAGGATCCTTTTTAGAATCTAGACCCTAAGATCTATCTAGACCTTAGGATTCTTTTAGACCAATCCAGACCCTAGGATCAATCCAGTCCCTAGATCTACTTAGAGACTAGGACCAATCTAAGTTTTAGATCAACCTAGATTCAAGTTAATCTAAACCTAAAATTGATTCAAAACTCAAACATATCTAAACTTTATACCTATCCAGATTTCTAACCTGCCTAGATCTCAAGCCTAGTCCAAACTTTGATCTAGCCTTCAATTTAACTTCAACCCTATCCAATCACTTCTAATCATCTAAATGATCATAAATGATTTGGGTAATTCAATTTTAAATATTCAAACACAAAATCTAGTTCAAATCTAGACCAAATCTAGAGCTAAGTCCTGAAAGTCTTTTCAAGTGATATTTCAAACACTTCAAACCCTAATCAAATGATCTGTGATTTAGATTCTATCAATTGCATATTGATAGGACATATATTTAGAGGCAACCCTCTCAATTTTGAGCTCAATCTGAGACCTCTACCCTTGAAACTTGATTGAAATCTAAATACTATAAAACCTTCAAATATTTATGTCATATGTCACTGGACTTATTCCTTAGTGGAATTTTACCTTAGAGCCTTCTCTAAGCCCTATGATCACTTCCAATTTAAACTACATTTTAGTGGACTCATTGTGACCCTCAGTTGACCAGGGATCCAAATGACCAAAATGTCCCTCAAGAGCAATTTTAGAGTTTTCTCTAAACTTCAACTTGGCCTTTTCAAATAAAACCTCAAAATATTTTCCAATGCATCCTAATCACCATTATGAGTGTAATGAACTCATGCTTAAACCCTAGTCAAGCCTGGTGGACCAAGTTGACCCTTTTGACCATAATACCTTTTAGGAGTTTGAATAGTCATCTCAAATTAAATGACCTTCAAATTGCATGGAACCACTTCCAGCAATTTTCAAATATCAAAACAAATATGTTGGATCTAAAATTAGGCCCTGAGACAACCTGGGGGACCAAGTCAACTTTGGTTGACCTAACAGGCCCTTTAGGGTCTAAATGGTCATTTTGACCCAAATGACCGTTCCAGACCCTGGAACCACCTCCAATAACAAATTTCAAGTAATTTAAATTTAAATTATATTTTAAAATGTTTAACATATATTAAATGATTTAAATTATTTAAATTTTGTTATTACTTAATTAATATTTAATTTAAAACTAAATTAAATATTGTTCAAAAATAAAAAATTTATTTCAAAATGTTTTAAGTGATTGAATAAATATTTTTAATAAAAATTAATTTGAAATTAAAATTAATTGAAAGAATAATAATTACTTTTAATTATTTAACCCTATTAATAATAAATTATTTATTTAATTTAAATTAAATATTTTCAAGATGTTATAAATTTAATATTAGTTTTAAATTAAATATAATTTAAGAAATATTTATATTTTAATAATTTTTAACTAATTAAATATTGAAAATTTTAATTAATATTTAATTAAAATTGAATTAAAATAGTTTTAAAATTTAAATAAAGTCATTTTAAACAAATTTTTAAATTCATGAAACACTTAAGATTTAATTTGATTTAATTTGATAACTATTTAAAATATTTTTTTTTAAATTATTTTAAATGCATTTAATTACCTTAAACTTTAAAAATTCAAATAAAATTCAATTTAAATAATAAAAATTAATGTAATACATTAAGATATTCAAACAATTAAGTAGTTTAATTTAAAATAGGAAATAAAAACTTAATTTATCTTGATAATTTTAATTATTTAATTAAGTTAATATTTAAATAATATTTAATTAAATATTTTAAAAATTTAAATTTTATTTTCAAACTTATTTAAAGAAAATCAAAGGATATCTTAAAAATATTTTAAAATTATTTTAAGATATTTTTGAATATTTAATTTTAAGACTTTTATATATATATATATATATATATATATATATATATATATATTAAAAATTATATATATTTAAATATTTAAATATTGAGAGATCCCTTTAAAATCTTAAATATAGGCTAAGCCAATGTGAATAAGAATCATGGGAAATTTTTTTTTCTAATTATTTATTAATCAAAATCTTGCATGTGTTAATTATCTTTAATCTATACATGTGTATGTTACACACACTCGCACTTAGCTTAAACTCTCTTAGTTTTAGGATTTTATTATGATAATTGTGTGTATTCATATATGTTAAGTCCAAGGTTTACCAGAACTTTGATTCAAAGCTACTTAACTTAATGGCATCATTAAGCACAATAACTAAGGATCCATGTCTAGAAAAATTTAAAAAATTATAGAAAAAAGGATACACCTTCTATTGACATGAAACTTAAACCATTTAAATATAGTGACATATAGAACCCATAGAAAAATTTTCACTGATTTTAAAAATCATTAAGATATTTAATTAATTAAACCTTCAATTAAGCATAAAAATCTTCCAAAAATTTCAATAAAACAAAATTAAATCTAAAAATACAAATAATATCTCAAACTGACCAAAATATAATTTATAACATAAGAAAATTAAAATCCCTTTGATTTGACATCAAATTCAAGCTTAATTTAATTTTAATTAAAAATAAACATTTAATTAATAAAAAATAATTAAAATTCCAAAAAATTTTCCAAAACTTGCTAATAACTCCTTAGATCATTTCTGTTCGTTGGAGGTGATTGTAAGAATTTAAGAGTTCATTTGGATTTAAATCAATAATAACTCTTAATTAAAATAATTAAATAATCCAAAAAATACCAAAAATTTAAAAATTATAACTAATTACAAAAAAATCTAACTTGATCAAACTCAAAAGCATTAAACTAAAATTAAAATATAATATTTATTAAAAATATCAATCCTTCAAAAATTAATTAAAATAAAAAAAGTCAATAGTCTCGTCAAACTTAAGTTAAAATTTGAGTCAAAACTTTAAAATTTCATAACTACTTGTAGAAACTCCAAATCCAGCAAACTCAAAACTTTATTACTCATCAAAATGTCTAATATTTAATAAAAATATCAAAACTTTAGAAATCTCTTTGAATCTAAAAGTCAAATTTTTACCCCTTTAATAATGGCATTTAAATAATTCAAATAATTCCAGAAAATTTAATAATTGATCTAAAATTCCAGGAAATCTTATTCCAACATTAAAAATAGCAACCAATCAATCTTAATTAAAATTCAACAACCTTCAAACATTTAATCAATTAAATCACTTAATGATACTATTTAATACTATATAACTTGGTCCTACGAGGCTATTAACTTAGCTCCATTAAAGGTGAAATAAATTTCATGGTCCTGATTTAACATAGGTTGTAATCACCCAACCTTTAAAACACATCTTAAAATTAATCTTAAGTCATTAAGATTTAGACTTTAATTTAATATTTCTTTAAGCCTTATAACCAACTAGAATGTCGAATAACTTTAACCAATTGCCCTACATAGGATATACCTAAACCACATAGTCTTTTACATACACTTTAGATGGTTTGTTAAGACAATCAAATCTAGTCTTAGGTTAGGCCGATGTTTACTTTTTAGCTGTATGTCGAATTTTTTAGCTTTCACAAGATGCTAGTTGTTAATGTTGATGTAATTGTTTACTTAAATTTATGCAATCTGTGATGTGATTGATTGTGTGATAGATTACCCTTAGGTTAGGGGAGTTTTATACTAATTCAATCTTATGTAGGTGACCATACTCATATATGATTTTGATTGAAGAGGGCATAAAATTAAGCTTTAAATTGATGATATTTTTTGCAGGTGCTTAAAAATTGCTCAGTCCCCCTTTAAAAATTAAAAGAGCATGGCTGAGTGTGGATGTGTATTTGATATGTATATATATAATATATATTATATATATATATATATATATATATATATATATATATATATATATATATATAATATATATATATATATATATATATATATATATATATAACTGCTTGAGATTATTTGAATTCAAATTTCTTAGTATAATCCTGCAACTGTTGAGTCTAGATTTTAATTTTTATCAAATATAATTTAAATTCAATTGAGTTATAAATGTCAAAGGGACAATTTGAGATGGCATAACATCCAATCTAAAATCCAAACAGGAAGGGACATTCCTTAGGGGAGAGTCCTTCACGATTTGGAAATGCAAATTAGGATGAACTTAAACTTTTCGGAGGAAAAAGATAACACCCATTTGAGGGAAAGTTTCTTTTCATTTGGATATCCGGACCTGACAATCCAACGATGCCACAGAAGGATGAAGATGTGGATAATGAGAAGACTCATTCTCAAAGTCACTTGAGTCTTAAGATTAAAAATCTAGGCTTATTATCAGTGTTACCCGGCCACCTTACTTTTATGCAGACTATGTGTTATATATTAAGTGACACTTGCCACATAGAACTTTAATTTGAATATTAATTTGATTGATTTTATTATTGATTGATGTGTTGATTGTAATATAGGATTGCATGCTTTTAGTAGTTTTTTTGGAGATCTTCCATGTCATATTTGATTTAGCCTGGAATCAGATCGGAGGCTCATGAGGGATCATTAAAAATTTTCTTTTAAAACAAGTTTAAAATATTTAAGCTCACATGGCGACTCTAACAATTTTAAGAAGTAAGCTCAGGACCGTCCAAGTTCGCATAAACATTTTAATTGCATTTGCGAGTTTTGGCAAACCACTTGGCTTATGAGGGTGCAAATTTGTCAAGATAAATCTATGCAATCCGTAGGATAAAATTTATTTTAAAACCTTTTTTAAAATTCTTTATTCTAATTTTAAGCATTTATCGAGTCAACTAACATCTATTGCATTAAAAATAAATTAAATTAAGTAAAAAAATTTTATTGCATTTTTATTTTAAGTTTCATATTACCCAGCATATGTTAAGGGGCTAAATAAGGACCTGCTATAGATGTCGACGTCGTTTTCCTAAAACTTAACTTAATCAAACAACCCCCAACATATTTTCATTAAAAGATCGGACTCATGATTTTGAAGGTGGCTTAGGGTGCTCCCCAATTCATACCGGGGTAAGTCCAGCTCTTGCACTACATTAGCTAGGTTTCGATTACTGTTTTTCAATACATAATTTAGACTTAGATTCTCAGGCAGATTTAGACTATAAGACCTAAACTTTTTTGGAATATAATCCCAGCCTTCTAATAAAATTGGCAATTTAATTTAAATCTCTTTCAATTTTAAATTCAAGCCCAATACTGAGGATAGATTAAGGCACTTCTAAGTTATTTCAGAATCTTAGGTGTCTCCTACCCTTCCTTCTTTGATTCTAGAAATAAGGTTCAAATTTGATCCAATCCCGATTGAAAATTTCCAATCCTTACCTCATTTGACATCAAACTTTAAAATCTCAAAATAAAATTTTTACCGTTATTTTAATCAAGAGTATTCATAGAAAACTTTGATTTTCTTATGATGTAATTAATTATGAGGGCTCGTGCTCGTAGGAGATTTAGAAACCCAGATCAAACAAATTTTTCAAAAAAATCAAAACTTTAATTAATTGTCTTTAGGAAAATCAAACTCGACTATTATTTTTATTATTTTCAAATAATTAAAAGTGATTGATATCTTCTTTCTTTTGAGAGATATATCAATTACTATCATAATTTTTATTATGAAATTAATAATCTCTTTATCCAGATTAATATAGTCAAACACTCTATTAAATTTCATTTTAACCTTCCGAGGTCATATGTGATTATTCCTTGAGTTTAACTATGATAATTAGGATGAATCCAAAGTTTTATAAATTGAACCCATTAGGGAATTATATGCTCACCTCTCGAGGTGATATATCAGTCATAATGATGAGTTCAATTTCAAAACTAAAATTTAAGAAATTAATATTTCCCTAAGAAAATTAAACTTATTCAAACTTAACCAACAACTTTTTTTTATTCAATCAACAAAGACCATCCTATAATTCTAATTGATCCATAGAACCTAAAAGGTTAAACATCCTCTATATATATATATATATATATATATATAATAATATATATATGCCAACATTTTATTTCAATACTCCTATTTATTCCAATATTTCTCCATCGAGATAATATATACATTAGATATTACTACACATATGACCATTATATCCATTAAAATAAGAATAGGAAATATTAAAAATATCCATAATTTTATTCAAGGAACAAGATTTTATATTAGTACTTACATTATATTTACATCATTAGCCCAAAACTCAAGCTTTAGCTAGATATAGATAAACTAGAAAGTAAATATATCTTTATTTCACTTATAAAAGAAAATATATAAGAGAAATAATAAGAAAAATATCCTCGGGATAGTACAAAAGAACTTCTACACACTCCTTTATCCTCCAATGGTAGGATAGCTTACACAAAATAGCCTAACATATCTAATAAAAGTATCTTGCACTTCATTATCCTCCCACAGAATTTATTCTAAGGACTAAAGAACTACACTGAAAATTATAGGACTCTATTATAAAATGATAAAAATCTAAAATAAAAGAACTAAAAAAGATTTGTAGTAAGTACAATAATGGATCCAGGCATCGTGGTGCTTAAAGTGATGGTGCATCAGCTTTATATGATGAACTAGTGCCTCGACGCTGATGGGCTTACTCTGTTATGGTGTTGCGATGACTAACTGTATCTAATGGTTGAATAGATGCATCACTTGGATAAATTGGTATGACACCATCTTTTGTTAACTGCTCTACATAGGTGTTGCAAAAGTTGAGCACCAATGCACTTGAATGGGTAATGTGGCGCTATGGTGTTGTAATGATAGGCACTCTGGCATACAAATTCCCGAGACTCAGATGCTGAGGTGTGGATTTCTAATATTGCAGCATTGAACTTGCCTCTACTTGGGTGCTAAATTATTTGACATTTTCTTAAGATTCTAGAATTATAATTCCCATATATGGTGCCTAGACAATATAGACGCTACGATGCTTGGAGTGTCATGGTGTTGGTTCAACACTTATGATTTTTATCTTCTTTTCTTGAGCATTTACTATATAACATCAACTAAAATACTACCTTTTCATTGAATTTAAAAGTAACAAATAGTACAAAATTTATAATTAATAATATACTAAATATAACATTTATAAAATATCTTACCTAATCACAAAAATAAAGTGGCATATGTCAACAAGAGATTTATAACAAGATGGACATACAAAAGTTTACCAATATTAGCATCTATATTCTCCCAATACAACACTTTGAACTAATGTGTATGAACCCTATTGTATTTACCAAAAAGAAGATACACATAATACACCAAGATTAATTTTTATATTAGTCAATAATACTAACTAAATGCACTATGAATATTAACCTTAGTGTTTGTATCAAGATGGTTATCTACGGGAATGTACCAAGCCTAGCTTATGCATTTATCATGGTTTAAACAAAGAACTAATATATCTTGATTCTGACATCTATACTAGAACAAAAATGTAAGAGTATGCAACAAATCTTACACATGTAATATATCTGATACAACCTAAAAGAACATGTGTTAATCTTAGTGTTTTTACAAAGGAGGACATGTAGGAGATGTGCCAAGCCTATGATTTATATTAGACCCAAGACAAGAGAAACTAGACATATGTTATCCATAGAATTTATATTGAGATGGTCATCTAGGAGGAATGTGTCAAGTCTAGTGATTATACTAAGCTCGAAGAAAACCAAGCTATATTCATGATAATCTTAGTGTTTATACCAATATATGAATGTAGGAGGAATGCATTAACTCCATTGTTTGTAGTAGGCTTAACATGAATCAAACTAGCATATGTTGACCTTGGTATATAAACTAAGGTTATAGGTATAGGAATGCACCTAGCCCAAAGCATACACAAACTAAATTAGATATGTTAAAACTCTAGTGTTTTACCAAACATAAATAAGGGAGGAATGTGCAAAGTCTAACATTTATACTAAGCCTAACATAAACAAAATTAGACACCTTCCGACCATAGCATTTGTAATAACCCAAAAATAAGAAATATGTTAAGAAAATTTGAATATTCATTTAAATTAGAGCATAGTGGTGCTGCGCTCTAGAGCACAAAGATGCTAAGTTTAAAAGCAAAATGATAATAAAAATAATCGTTGTGACATTTAAGTCTTTATTTTATAGTAATTTTAGATTTGATTTGGAGTATTGGAGTGATGGGTCTGAGCACTGTGGTGCTAGGCCACTAACTATATATATATATATCCACTCACCCACAAAAGTTCGTTAGGGTTGTTAAGCCCTTATGAACTAGCCCGAGGCTAACCAAGAGGGGGGTGAATTGGTAGTTTTTAGAATACTTAAATAAAAAGCATGATCTTTTTTAAATATTTTAAAACATTTAACCATATGATCATCCACAAGAAGATAAAGTGCGGAAATTAAAATGTGAAAATGCAATAAGAAAGAACACACCAGATTTTATAGTTGTTCGATCAACTTAACCTACATCCACTCATTGGAGCCTCTCCTTTGGGTATTGCACTAAATCAATAGTTACTCTCTTTTTGCTCCACATTAGGGTGGAGAAGCCTTTACAAATACCTTTTCACCAACCCCGATGAGGCAAAGAACTTAGACTCATTTTGCTTCCTCTTGAAGTAGGCAGAGAACCCAGACTTCTCATTTCCTCATGAAGTAGGTGGAGAACCTTAAGTCTTTTGCTTCCTCCTAAAGTAGGAAGAGAACCTTGACCTTGTGCTGATGAAGACCCCCTAGAACCACCACGATACCAGGGATGACGACTAGAGAAGATGACTTGAATCCTTGCTTTGAGCAACCTTTGTGAACCCTTCATAAACTCCCCCTCATAAGATCCTCTCTCTCTCCCCCAAGCTCTCCCTCTCCTTCTTTTGACTCTCTCAGGCCAGGACACCAACAAAAGATCTCCTCATGAATAAACAAGAGATTTTATAAAGAATGGCTTAAAATTTGCCCTAATTTATAACTTGTCATCAAAGATCATCTAGGACGATCGACATATCGTCCTGTACGATCAGTGTATTT
This sequence comes from Dendrobium nobile, assembly GCA_022539455.1. Lineage (NCBI taxonomy): Eukaryota > Viridiplantae > Streptophyta > Magnoliopsida > Asparagales > Orchidaceae > Dendrobium > Dendrobium nobile. The sequence continues at coordinate 25,781,419 of CM039731.1, forward strand.
TAGCCCTTTCAGCCATGATGATTTAGGTGGGATGGACGATTAAAAATAACTATGTATTCTGATCATCCAGAATGATGTGGATATTATCCCATATGATTATTTTAAAATCATACAAATTATCTAGCACATCATTATGGTCGTCCAGGAGATACATGTTGGATAATGAAGAAATATAATGTATCATCCATGAATCATCATATACGATTAGTTTCAAATTAGAAATTTTCATCCAACACATCATTTTAGTCATTCAGGTGATATACCTGGATGATGAAGAATTTTAACTGATCGTCTAACATATCATTTTGGTTGTCTAGGTGATCCAAGAGAGATTAAAGTTTATCTAACTAATCGTCTAGGACGATCCTATAATTGTCTAGGATGTTATGATCGATCGATCAAACCTTAATTATTTTTCTTAATCATCTGACTACATTTAGGGCGACCTATAAGATAATAAAATAAAATCATAAATCCAGGATGAAGAGGATGGATCATCCTGAAGATATAGCTATTTTTCCTAAAAATAATATCCATTCATTAAACCTAGAAAGAGGAGTTAGGAAAGAGGGGGGGAGAGAGAGGTTAGGGTTTTTAGAGCGAGGATAGGATTGTGTTAAGGACGAGAGGAAGCGGAGTAGAGGTCAACGAGCGTTTATGAGAGCGGCGGCGGCGTGGCTTACTTGCTTCTGTCGTGCGTGGGGCTTGCGGCGGACGGCGTCTTAACTCTTACTTCTTAACTCTTCTTGTTCTTGCTGTACGCAGCTGCTTATGCGTTCTACCTAACCTCTTCCTACGTCTGCGCCTCCTTCTGTCGCGCATTCTCTTCTTGCTTGATAAATCCGCCTAAACTTGCTCCAACTTAAACTTTCGTTCTTCTGTTTCAACTTCGTGCTTCTTGCTACTGCCGTCTGCTGGCAACACGCTCTTTGCTGCCTGCCTTCGTCTTTCTTTTTGCAAGTCTTTACGTCTCTGTCTTCTCGGTTACGTCTTCTCTCCTAACGTTTAACTCTCTCTCTTCTCTCTGCCTCCGTGTGTACTGAGCGTCCTTCTCTGGCTTTCTTTGTTTATATCATAACTCTCTCTTCGTCCATCGTCTCTTCTATCTTCTTAAAATCGGTTTCTCAACGGCGTAACTTCTACTTATCTTTCTTCACTTCTGGAAACTCTCGGAACTCCGGGCTCGTTTCTTCTATCCTTCTCGTCTTCTCTCCATGCGTCTTCGGCTGTCGCCTTTGCTCTTTAAACGTGTAAACGGGGCTTCTCTAGTCTGTCTATTCAAACAAAAACAAACAGAACCCCAAACAAACACCTAAACTACAACCAACATCAAAACCCCACCCTCCCACACAAACATCATCATACCCACACCCACACTCGCTGTCCCAAAGAATCAATCAACTCCCCAACTCTACCCCCTTAACGAAGTCCTAGAAAATCCCCCTAATGATACCACGACTGGGGGTAAAATCACAAAACACAATAAAAAAACAAATAAAAACCCCCCAACTCCCCCAACCACCCCGAAATACCAGACCCCGCAAGCATACCCACACAAACAAAAACCCCCATAACCATTTAAAACCACCCCCCTTCCCGGCCCACAAACAAAAACACCTCAAATACCAATAACCAATCCCAATACAATACACCCCAATTAAACAAATATAAACAGGCACCATGCCAATGCAAATACCTACCCTAATATCCTCCCCACTTTTCATACACTTACATCCATATCAATATACTAACAAAACAAATATATCACACATAAACGATACAATAACCTTGCAAAACTACAACCAAAAATAAATCCTTCCGGTATCTCCAATAAAATTCTTACTCTCCATACTATTTCTCTTATTTCTAATTCTATCTCTTGAATCAACCACTCCCTGATATGGAATAATGATCAAAATAAAATAAAAAAAAAAAAGACAAAAAACTACAAAAAACTCTTAAGGATTAAAAAAAAAGAGAACTATACTTAAAGAAGGCCTCAACATAAATTCCTCATTCTCGATTCATTCCCCTCCCCTTGATGTGAGTGTGGGCAAGGTAGTGTAGCATCAATCCAGAATCCACATTATTATATATGACTTCAAGCAAGGTTAGAATTACTGCAATTAATTACAAACAACATACCCAATACAAGACTAACTTATTAACTTAGACCATAATATAATTATAATCTAATAGCTACCCACCCAATCTTGAAACTGGCATTATTATTGCAATTGACCTAGTGGGGGCCTAAAACGTTAGAGTATAGGCAAGGCAAAAAAACACAACCGAAAATAGATGTGCTGTATAAAATAAACAGTAGTAAGAAAGAGAGCGCAGGAATGTCAACAAAATATTTTCCTATTTTTTTTCTAATCATCAAAATTATCATCTTGAATTCAAGAAGTTTTGTACTAATCTAATCTCCCCTCCCTAATCCCTTTCCTCCCTTTCAATCAAATCCTCTCATCTCCTCATCTTACGCTCCAATTCTAATCTCTCATCTAATCTTCCCATCTTTTACCTAAAATAATCCACAAAATCAACTATCTCCCCTCTCTCTGATCTATCACCTATATCTACCCACTTATTATTCTCAAAATAATCCCATCTCTCTATCTACTAAAATATAATCTCAACTAATCTCGTTTCTTCTCCTCACTCTAAACTCCTCTCACAAAATTATAAGTCTCCCGTGTAGCTTCCTGCCTCCTCTCTAACTCTCTATCTTAAAATCAATCCTCTCCTCAATCAATCTCCCTCAATCTCGAAAATAAATTTCCCAATCAATGAATCAATCAATCCCCAATCAATCTATCCACTAATTATGGTAATAATCTTCCATTCAATCTTCCTCCAAATCTTTCCTCCCCCTTCCATCTCCTCCTAATCACCCTAATCTTTCGTCTCAATCTCTCCCATCTCCTAAAATCTCATTCTCTTCTCAATTCCCTAAACTCCCAATAAATTCCTCTCATCCAAATCAATCTCAATCCTCATACTCTTTCTCATTCGATCTCTCACTAATCAAATCATTAATCCTCATCTCATAATCTCCCTCTTTTTTTTTTTGATAATGATAAAACATTTTTTTAAGAGAAATACAATCAATCAACACAAATCAGATTAATAAGAGACTGAACCAATAACGTAAAGTAGAATAGTATGAACCAAGCAGTGCAAATTTTACTAAAACAAGCAGGTGATATAAAAGAAACATTACGAACACTAAATGATACAATGATATAATACAACTAAATAACAATAATACTAACACTAACACTACTCCTCCTTTTAACATCATAAAAAAGGAGGAAACAAAAAAGAAATATAAAGCAAAAAATAGAAACTAATAACAATACAAAAAACATGACTAAAAAATATCAAAAAAAAAAAAAAATTAAAAAAGTATGATTAGAATAGACAAACAGAATGAAAAAAAAATAAAGTTTTTTTTAATCAAAGTCAATAAATATGATAGAATTTCCTTCCATGTTGTTTAAATTAAAAATTTGTAAGAAACGAGTTAACATCACTGAAATCTAAAAAATGGTGAAAAAATCGATTCTATTTTCTCCAGCTTGGATTCCTTATAGGGTTAAGATCTTTTAAAAATAAAAATCTAACTCAAAAAGAAAACCAGCCAAGAAAATTGATCTATTCAATAATTCATTCCAGAAAACATATCTGATAGAGTAATGTACCAAAGTAATTATTCAAAATTAAAGGTTTTAAAAATCAAGTGACTGAAGATATCATGTGACATATAAATTATTCTAACATTTAAAGATTTGAAAGAGAATGAAGCTTGATTTTTGTGAGCTCATTTTATTTCTCTAGACAGATTATTTGGTTGTTTTGGGCGTCTTTTTGTGTGGCAAACTTTTGATTTTTGATACCTTCATTGTGTAACTTTCAATTTTTTTTTTTTTTATTTGTTCGTTTTAATATTTATTATTTTTTTTTTTTTTTTATATTATTTTAATTATTATTAGTTTTAGTTATTTTTTTTTTTTATTTTTATTTTTAATAATTTTTATAATATTTATTTTTAATTTTAGGAATTTTTTTTTATTTTTAATTTAATATTAATTTTTTTAATTAGTTTAATTTTATTTATTAGTTTTAGAAAAATATTTTATTATTAGAGAAAATTTTAAATAACTTTTTTTTAGTTTTTTATAGTTTTATGTTTTTATATTATTTAGCGATTATTGTGCAATTTTCTGTGCTTATTTATTTTACTTATCTTTTTTTTTTTGGGGTTTTTTTTTTTTTGTCTGTGAGGCTCATTTTATACACTTAATCATTTAGGAAGAGTTAGCTAGCTTCTCCCCCCTTTAAAAAAAAAAGAAAAAAAAAATTAAAAAAAAAATAAAAACAAAAAAAAATTAAAAAAAAAAAAAAAAAAAAATCTAGCTCTCCCTTTTAAAAAAAAAACCTTGAAAAACCTTGAACACTTCAAGTACGGGTCTAAGTAGTAGTAAATATCTTTAATATTTAGAGAAAATATATCACTCTCGCCTTCAATATAAGGAAGAATAAATCATAAATCACATAAAATCTTATTCATGATGATAATTGCACATAGTATGATCTAAGAAAAGCTTAAAGTTGCTAGTTAAGACTTTGAACATTCTCATATGAAGTAGATTTACTGTAGAAACAATAGAAAATTTATCAATTCAAAGTCCTATTTTTAATTTGAAAAAGATTTTTGCTTTGTGAAATGAAACTTACACCTCTAAAGGAGTAGAGGAAGGGAAAAATCAACAGTAATTCCTTTAACTAACTCATTTAAGGATGTCAACCATTAATTATAAATTTTCAAAAATAAAAATAAGGCATAAAATATCATTTTAACAGTGACAAAAAAAATTAAAAGGAGCAAAAATGATATAAAGCTGAAAACACAAAACATATCAGCAAATAAATAGGAACAAACAATCAAAACAAAAATAAAAGAAATGTCAGAAACAAAAGAAAAATAAGAAAAAAAAATAGAGAAAGATCAGAAAATATAAAGTTCAGAGTACAAAAATCATCAAGTTCATGCATTTATGTCAATCACACCCAATCTGGAGACCATACAGATGCTAAATGGAGTAAGAGCATGGTGGATTTAGTATAAGATGTTGCCAATGATTTCTCTATATGCTACATGGTGTATCTAATGTCGTATTGGATAACATGCCCTAATAAAGTGAATCTCTTATAACAATGGTTTGTTTCCAGAATATTGGAAAGTTTTTAGAGATAAAATGGCGTAGTGTTAATCCCATAGAATTGAATTGTGCTAAAAGGAATACCTAAATTAAGAATTGTTGCTTCAACTAAAGAACTTGGGCCCCATAACTTACTAAGACAATTATACTCTAGCTTTAGTAATAAAAAGTGCCATAAGTTTATTTTCTATTGGACCAGAAGACTAAGGATTAACCTACGAATTAACAAGTTTCATAAGTGCTCTTTCTATCCATCCTATATCCTATAAAATCAGAATCAAAATATCCAATAATTTCAAAACAAGTGTTGTGCCTACGATACTATATTCCTAAGTTTTGAGTCCTTAAGAGATATCTAAGGATTCTTGCAACTACGATCAGGTGGGATTCTTTATGATCAGCTTGAAATCTAGCACAAAGACAAACACTAAACATTATATCAGGTCAGTTAATAGTCAAGTAAAGTAATGATCTAATCATTTCTATGTACTTTTTTTATCAACAAATTTTTTATTTGAATCCTTATCTAACTGAACATTGGAGCTCATGGGAGTGTTTATTAACTTGGCTTTATTCATTTCATATTTCTTTAAGTTGTCTTTAGTGTATTTTAATTGATTAAGAAAGGTTTCATCTTCCATTTGCCTTATGTTAAACCCCAAAAAATAGAACAATTCTTCCATCATACATCTCAAACTCTTTACTCATTATTTTAAAAAAATTATCACATAATTTTTTATCAGAAGATCTAAAAAGTATTCCATCAATATAAATTTGGATAATGAGTAAATTATCTCCTACTTTCCTTAGAAAAAGGGTGGTATCTACGCTACCCTTAACAAACTCCCTTTCCAGTAGGAATATGCTAAGCCTCTTATACCAAGCTCTGGGTGCCTATTTTAATTCATATAAGACCTTTTTTAATTTGTAAATATGATTTATAAATTGGGAACTCTCAAAATCTGGGGGTTGCTCTACAAATGCATTCGTTTTTATTACCCCATTCAAAAAGGCATTCTTTACATCCATTTAGAAAAGCTTAAATCCCTTATAATAGTTAAAGGCTACTAGCACTCTAAGGGCTTTCAATCTAGCTACAGGGGTAAAGGTCTCCTCAAAATAAATCATTTATATTTGGTTGTACCCCTTAGCCATCAATCTTACCTTATTCCTAACCATCACACCATAATCATTCATTTTATTCTTAAAGACCTATTTGGTTCCTACTATACTTTGATTCTTAGGTCTTTCTACTAACTCCCAGACATCATTCCTCATAAATTGATTAAGTTCTTCTTATATAGCTAAGATCCAAATTTTATCAGAAAGGGCTAGATTGATATTGATGGGTTCAGTCATTTGGATAAAGGTAAAGTGGTTTACTTTCTTCCTAAGTCCATGCCTAGTTCTAACACCTTTAGAAGGGTCTCCTACAATCAGTTCTTTAAGATAACTTGAAGAATATATCTAATATCTAGACAAAGTGTTTTGAGGTTCTACCATTTCCTCCAGATTTATAATTTCTACTCCTTAGGTAATCTCACCTACTCCATCAGTGTTTTGAGGCTTTACCCTTTTCTCCAAATTTATAGCTTCTACTCCTTGGGTAATCTCTCCTACTTCATCTTCTTCCTCAACTCTAGACTTCTTATGATCAGATTCATCAAACACTACCTGAGTAGCCTCCTCCATCACCAATATCCTCTTATTAAATACGCTAAAGGATTTCCTGACACTTGAATATCCTAAGAACACTCCTTCATTAGATTTTAGGTCAAATTTTCTAAAGAGTGATTTCCTATTATTAAGAATAAAAATATTACAGCTAAAGACAAGGAGGTGAGAAAGGTTTAGTGTCTTACCCTTAATGAATGCATGGGGTGTCTTATTTAATTTGGATCTAACATTCATCCTATTCAACACATAATAAGCTGTGTTTACCATTTCAACCCAAAAGTATTTTAGAAGTGAATACTCAGCAAGCATGGTTCTAACGACTTCTACTAAAGTCATGTTCTTTTTTTCAGCTATACCATTTTACTGAGGTGTCCTATAAGCGAAGAAGTTATAACTAATCCATTGATACTCATAGAAGTTTCCAAATATCTCATTTTTAAACTCTCTACCATGGTTACTATGGATGGTCAAGATCTCAAAACCTAGCTTTTTTTGAATCTAAGTGGAGAAGGATTTAAATTCATCAAAAGACTCATTTTTATGTGACATAAATCTAATCCAAGTAAACCTTGAGTAGTCATCGACAATCACAAATTCATAGACTTTTCCCCCTAAGCTGGCAGTGTTAATGGGTCTAAACAAAGCCATGTGAAAGGACTTCTAAAGGTCTAGAGTTGCTAACATCCTTAATGGAATAGAAAGAGGATTTGACTTATTTCCTTAGTTGATATGCATCACAAAGGTGATCTTTAGTGAACTTAAACTTGGGGACACCTCTCACTAAGTCTTTTTGGGTTACTTTTCTAAGCGTTTTCATGCTAGCATGATATAACCTCCTATGCCACAACCAAAACTCATCAGCAATAACATTTAAACAAAAAGATACAGCACATTTAATATTATTTAAATCAAGCATGTAAACATTATTAATCTTTTTTTCTTACAAAATAATATTGCTATTTAATCTTATAATGCATGTGTTTGACAATAATTTTATGATAAAGCCCTTATCACAAAGTTGACTGATTCTAAGCAAGTTGTGTTTCAAGCCATCAATAAGTAAAATATTTTCAATTAAAAGATTCTTGGAGTTTCTGATTATACCTGCACCCACCACTTTCTTGGTGGTGTTGTCTCCAAGAGTGACCTTGCCTATAGCCCTGGCCTCTAACAAAATGAATTAATTGGCATCTCCAGTCATGTGGTGTAGTATCCACTATCCAGGTACTACATACTCTCACAAGATCTTGTGTGAGAGTACACTTACAAAATTATCGAACATTATATTTAGAGACCCAAATAAGTTTGGGTTCCTTCTTATGGAAAGAAGAATTATATATATATATATATATTTATATATTTATTATATATTATAATATATATTATATATAATATATATATATGTTATGTTATGAATCATATAATTTGGGTCTCCACACCTAATGTGTACTATGGTGAACAGTGCAAGTGTAGGAGATATGTCCTAGCATGCCGCATGAAAATATCTAACACCAGGAAAAGGGTTTACTAATCTATTTGTGTTATAGTGCCTCTTCTTAGGTTTCAAAACTTTTAGCTTCAGATCTGGATTAAAAAAGTGTTCAGGTGTGAGTGAAATTCTATTTTTCTAAAGTACTTTCAATTTAGCTTTAAAAAATAAGTTAGCACTTTCTAAAATAGCATTATCAACTTTTAAATAGGGCTCCCTACTCTAAGATTCATCCATAAATATTTTAAAATCATTTTCAAGTTTAGTGTAGGATGATTTTAATAATTCATACTGTTTGTTCAATTCATCAAACTCATCCAATAGTTTCATGTGATTTCTATCAAGTGTGGAGTGATCTTAAAACAAAACTTCATGCTCTTTTTACAAGTTTAAAATTCCAATTTCAAATTAGCATGCAATTTCTTAAGTTTCCTATATGATGAATGTATTTTCTCAGAAACATCAAGTAATTGATCATAGGTTAGTTCACATACTTCTTCTTAGTCAGAATGACCAAGATGTTCATCCGCCATCAAACACAAGTTTGTAGTCTTCTCTTCAGCTCCAATTTTAGAGGAGCCAGATGTAGAATCTACCTAGAAAGCCTTCTGAATCCACTTCTTATTCTTCCTGAATTTAGGTTTCTCCTCACCCTTCTCCTTGCTTGGGTAAGCCTTAAGTGTATGTCAATCAACTTTTACATGTCCTGGCTTCCTTCATTCAAAACAAATCATATCAGAAGAACCTTTAGAATTCTTGCTACTCTTACCTTTATTTTATTTATAATGGTACTTTTATTTCTTCCTTAGAAAGCTTTTGAATTTTCTAGTGATTAAGGTAACATCACCACTTTCAGACTCAGAAGAATCAGTATTTATATCATTAGCCTTCAGTGCCATAGTTTTCTCCTTCTTTTTCTCACATACATTAAGTTGTCTTTGGTTCACTACTTGCTCGTAAGCAAGGAGTGATCCAAGTAAGTTAACAATAGAATAAATATTAAAATCCTTGGATTCAGTGATATTAATTATATTAGCATCATAGGAAGAGGGTAAATATCTCAAGATTTTGTTGGCTTTCTCATAGTTAGTGAGTTCTCTTCCTAAGGCATACAGGGAGGTAACAATTTGTGTAAACTTAGTATATATTTTATATATTGACTCACTAAGTTTCATGCAAGAGAGTTCATAGTCGTGAAGCAAGATATTCAATCTAGATTGCTTAACCTTAGTTGTGCCTTCATAAGTGATACATAATTTATCCTAGATTTTCTTACTAGTTGTACAAGTTAAAACACGCATATAATCTTCAAATTTCAGTGCATAGAAAAATAGTTTAAATATTTTTCATTAGGTTGTGTTAAATCCCTATGATCAAGAGCCCATTCTGTAAACTTAACATAATGGTGCAGAATAACCTTCTTTCACGAGCATCCATAAGCGATAATTTATAGATTGTATGAAAGTGGACATGCAAGTTTTCTAGAAATTAAAAGGTATATTATCGAAAAGAGATGGTCTAGTAATTGAATAACCTTTCACAGTATTCCTATTACCGAAGTTAGCCATGTATCGAAATTCAAAAGTTATCTAAATATTAATTTTATGAATCCTGCTCTAATACCATTTGAAAGTTTGTTAGGGTTGTTATACCCTTATGAACTAGCACGAGGCTAATTAAAAGGGGGTGAATTTGTAGTTATTAAAATCCTTAAAAAGAAAAGCATGATTTTTTTTGAAATATTTTAAAACATTAAACAATACGATCATCCATAAGAAGATGAAGTGCGGAAACTAAAATACGGAAATGTAATAAGAAAGAACACACCAAATTTTATAGTGGTTCTGTCAACTTGAACTATGTCCACTCCCCGGAGCCTCTCCTCTGGGTATTACACTAAACCAACAGCGACTCTCCTTTTTTTCCCATAATAAGGTGGAGAAGCCTTTACAACTCTTTTTCACCAACCCCGATGAGGCATCGAACCCAGACTCCTTTTGCTTCCTCCTGAAGCAAACCTAGACTCCTTTTTCTTCCTCATGAAGCATGCAGAGAACCTTGACTCCTTTAGCTTTATCCTAAAGTAGGCTGAGAACTTTAACCTTATGCTAATAAAGACCTCCCTAGAGCCACCAAGGAACTAGGGATGATGATTGGATAAGATGGCTCGGATCCTTGGTTGGAGTAACCTTTGTGAACCCCTCACAAACTTCCCCTTATAAGATCCTCTCTCTCTCTCTCAAGCTCTCCCTCTTCTTCACTTGGCTCACTCAGGTCAAGACACCAGCAAAAGATCTCCTCTTGAATAAATAAGAGATATTATAAAGAAGAGCTTAAAATTTGCCCTAATTTATAACTTGACTTCAAAGATCATCTAGATCAACCTGTACCATCAGTGTATTTCAGCCCTTTCAACCAGGATAATCTGGGTGGGATGGACGATTAGAAATAACTATTTGTTCTGACCATCTAGGATGATGTGGCCATCATCTTGTATAATTAGTTCAAAAGCATACAAATCGTCCAGCACATCATTCTAGTCATATAGGAGATACTTGTTGGACAATAAAGAAACATAATGTGTCATCCAAGATGATTCAAGAATCATCCTATAAGATTAGTTTAAAATTAGAAATTTTCATCTAGCACACCATTCTGGTCATCAAGGTGATATACCTAGATGATGAAGAATTTTAACTGATTGTCCAGTATATCGTTCTGGTCATCCAGGTAATACAGAAGAAGACTATGATTTTTCTAACTAATCATTTAGGATGATCCTGTGATCATCTAGGATGTTATGATTGATCAATCAAACCTTAATTAATTTTCTTAATCACTTGACTAATTTATGAATGATTATAATGAATCATCCAGAATGATATGGGATCATCCTATATGATTTCTAAAAGTAATATCGTACATAAAAGAGTTCGGTGGCTGATTCTGTCTGATTTAAGCATATTGTCCAAGACGATGTAAATTTTTTCCAGGATGATTTGCTTAATTCAGTTATCTTAACACAGATGCCTTAATTAGTGTTTCTATTTTTAACTGGTCATCTAGGACAATTTTTTTATCGTCTTATATGATATAATCAAAAACAAAAAAACTCTTAAGCCTATAGAATTTATCTCCTGAGTGTGTGTGTACAAGGTTACTTAGCATAAGTATCCATATTATTACATTTGACTCAATAAAAGATAAAAATATTGGAATTATACTTACAGACTAACTTAGTCCTAATCTACCCAATCTTGAGCTGACTTGAATTGCAATTGACCTTGTGGACCTAAAATGTCAGTAGGCAGGGCAACCAAAATAAATGTGCAGTAGTAACAGTAGTAAGAAAATAAGAATGTCAGAAATGTTTACGAACATCAAAATTATAATCCTTGAATCCAGGTTTGCAACAACCCATCCCTTACTCCCCTCGCCACTAGCCAGCTTGCGTGAGAAGTAAATAAGATAGGAGATGAATGAAGAGAGAAGGAGAGGGAGGAGAGAGAATAGAATTCAGTGCATTTTTGTCCATTAATTTTATTTAGATATTTTTTCTAATTATTATAAGTAACCTAAATCTCATTTTAGTTTTTAATAAAATTGAATTTGATAAATTTCTTCTCTCCTCAACTGATAAAATAATTTTTTTCTTGATTTATTTAGTTTTTACTATGTAACTTTTTATATATGAAAGATATAACAGACTTTTTTATTGTAATATTATTAATTTTTACTAGATAGAATGAAAGTTACAATTTTTTAAAAGTAAAGGATATTATAGAAGTTCCTGTATTTTGATAAATTTGAGCATTTCATGTTGTACTTCATACTATAACATTTGCATAAAAGTAAGGAAGGTTGGTTATCAACACTATAAATTAGTGTGGATTGGCTCTTAAAATGCTAATATATTATGCAAGATGGTATGTTGATATGCTTTCCATTAAAAATGATTTATGGTGTTATCCTAATTGTAGTATGTAACCGATGATTGATTATGCGGACGGGCAAAGAGTGATGCTGCTTAATAATTTATTGAAATTCACCTGATATGATAAAATGGTAATGATGTTTAATAAAATGATAATGATATGAATGAGCAACTAGAAATAGGAAAACACCACAGTAGAGCTAAATGTTATGTCTTGCTTAATCATATATTGAAGCATGTTTATATTGATAGTATTGATAAATAAAATTGTAATGTTGTTTGCAATTGCGAGGGATATAATCAATGAAGATGTTTTTTTGGGGATAAATTTATTGTAAACTTTAATGTTTGTATTTTTATAATTGAATATAGTGTTATGAATAATATTTTACCTTAGGAGATAAAGAGAGTATTCTCTAATGGGTTTAGATTACATAAATACAACTTATATCTCGATTATCATAGTTAAACTAAAGGGAGAACAACACATGAACCCAGAGGGTCAAAATGCTGTTCAATCATATATTTGGCTAAAATAATTAGGATACTTTATTATTAATTTCATAATCAAATTATAATGAGAAAAGATAAATTATCCCAAAGGACAAAAATATTATTTGCCATTGAAAATTTGTTCATGACAGTTATAAAAATTAAATTTTCTTTCTATTTTTTTAAAATAATAATATCCCCATTTTATTTAAGAGCTAAATAGAATGATGTTTATTTTAATATGGGGTCTTCAGTCTCCCATAAATTCAAGCCCTTTTGTTAATTACATCATAAGAAAGGTGAGTCCCCAATGAATACTCTCGATTAAAATAATGAAAAAGTTTTTATTGGAATTTTTAAAGTAGTGATATGAAAGGAGAGATATTGGATTTTTAAATGGGATTAGATCAAATGTTGAGCACTTATTTAGGAGGCCAAAGGATGAGAAGAAGGAAGCATTTGGAATTATGAAACAATTTAAAAATGATTCAATATATCATGTATTAGGCTTTAATATTTTGGAGAAGCAAAGTTTTATGTACGAGTTAACTTTTTATTAGATATTCAGGATTATATTTCCAATAGTGAGGACTTAATATTTGAGATCCACCTCAAAGCCTAAATCTAAGTTGGGCACTATAGAGTAGTAGCCTAAACCTATCTATCACTTTGAACTTACATTAGCTTGGATTGGAATTTGGAAAGCCAACTAAACCAACTAAACACTTTAAAATCATAATTCTAGTCTCATAAAAGATGGGTAAGCTTAGCTGTTATTTAAGTTTGAGAATTTAGGATCGACATCTAGAGAATATTCTAAATGACCCCTTTACTTATGAATGTTATAATTATAAAATGTACAATTAAATCTTAGTTAACTTTCATTTATTTCTAATACAATGCATGTAAATTGACCATTTATGCAAAAATGATATATTTTATCTTTTAAAATTAGGCATAGAAAATATATTTTTCCCTAGATAGCATATCCCCTAGATAGAGTTGCATAATAATGGGTTAAGTAGTATGTCACGACCCACGAGAGAAGAAATGTATGAATGTTTGAGAACTCTAAATGTGCTCTGGCTTACTTCTTAGGAACGTCTATCTTTTTATGTGATCTTGATTTCTTTTATTTTAGTTATATATTGAAGAAATTTTCTTGTCTTTAATAGCCTAACGAAATTAAGGCTAAAATAAAAGCTTGAAATCAATAAACGTATAAAATTATGTAACTTCTACTACAAAAATAATGTAAATAACAATCTACATAATATAAGTACCAAAAGTCCATGTGGCAAGTGCCACTTAATATATAACACAGGGTCTGGTAAATATAAAGGTGGTCGGGCTCCACTGACAACATCCTAATTTTTTATATAAAAACACAAGTTATTTTAAACTAAAGTATTTTTGCCTTCATTTCTTTGGCTTCCTTCCTCGTGGCTTCTTAGATTCGTCAAATTTGGATCTCCAAATGAAAAGAAATCCCCTATTCCCCTTTAGATCCTAAATTATCTAAATCTAGAGCTCCAATTGGAAGGAATTCTCCCCTAAGGGATGTCTTCTTTCTCTTTGGATTCAAAATTGGATATAGAAAATGCTTCACTTTAATTAACTTTCATAACACTTTTTAAATTACATTTATATTTGGAAAAATTAAAAGGCTTTAGACACCCTGCAAGTTATCCTAGGCCATTTTACAAAAATCAAACACAAAAATATTGATGAAATATATATGTAATCTGACTGCTCACTTTTGAGCAAATTTAATAATTTATCCATGCTTGTAATTTTAGGGTGATGGGATATAAAAGCATCTATAGAAAATTTTGTGAATTCACATAAATTTTAATTAGCCCCCTTTTATAGTCCTACATAAATATGACCACCTGCAAAAAATTCTATTAATGTCCAAATCATTCCTAATCTAGGAAAAATTTAAATGCCCATCACTAATCATAGAGAAATTACTTCATAGCATAAACATTAAAGCATAAATATATTGAAATTCATTGCATAAAATGTAACAAACAACACTCATTTATAATGCCAATCATTTTCACATCACAAAAAAAGTAAACACATCACACATCACAAAGAAATCACATGAAAGAACAATGGTCTAGCCTAAAACTAGAGTTAGTTACCCTAGCAAACAAACTACATTGTGTGTAACAGTCTATGCGTTTGGATGTGCCCTAAGTTGGTTGGTGTTTATAGTTTTCCTTTTTTCTTTTTTGGTTTGTTTTAGGTTAAAGGAAGTTTAATTTGAGTTTAAATTTAAATTTTTAATATTCACTTTAAAATGAACTTTAAATGTTAAAGTTGATTAATTATTAGTTTTTTAAAGTCATTAATTTTGATTAAGTGTTTTAATCCTTAAACCTTGCAATCTAATACTCATTTGCCCTCCAAATGGAATCAAGCAAATGGTATGAAGGCTTCAATTTATTAATGATTTATTACTAATTATTTAAGTTAAATAGTAATTGCCTTTATTTACACCAAGGCTTTAAGGTTTATTTCATCATCCATGGGGCTAACTTAATAGCCTCGTAAGCCCGAGTTATCCAGTAATTATCTCTTGATTCATGTTTGACTTAGTTTGTTGATTTAGAATAACTCAATTTATTATTATTATTTTTAATAAGCTTATTATTTAATTTTGTATTAATTATTAGTTTATTATTGATTTTCCATCAACTAGTTTATGGTCTTTCACAATGGGCTCGAGGACATAGCCTCATTGGGACACTTAGCCCAATAACTAGAGGTAGTCTAGCCTATAAACCATATTGAAGTGATTGTGCTAATGATTTATTCACTAATTTAGGTTTTTTGAGTTAATTGATTTTTAGATTTTTGATATTTAATTGAATATATTGAAATTTTAAATAACATCCTTAAGTTGTTTGACTTGGAATTTGACTTTTAAATTTATTATAGACTCAAGAAGTTTTATATTTTTATTAAATATTAGATTCACTTATGAGTTCAATGTCTTTGAGTTTGTGTCATTTGGATGTTCTATAATTAGTTATGATTTTTCATAGCTCAACCTTTTAATGAATTATTTAATTCAAGTAATTTAGATATTTCTTATTTTGTACCAAATCAATTCCAAATTTCTTGGAATCATAGAAACTTTTTTCATTGTTCAGCCCTTTCATTTTTATTTTAATTAATTAATAACTTTTTTAATTTTTAAATTACTTTTAATTTTGAAGGTTTATGACGGGGCTTTTAATTTTCAATTGTTAAGATATTAATTATGAGCATTTTGACTCATAGTTTTTATTTTTTTAATTTAAATTAAATTATTATGGTTTTGTAAAGTTTTAATCTCAAAATAAGGGTTGATTTTGGGATTTGTTAACTATTGGTCTTAATGACAATCGATTAATATGAAATTAACTCCTTGGGTTCAAAATGTCACTAAATGTGTTATGATATAGTGTCATCCCTATTGGATGATACAAAGGGAATTTGCTAATTTTTTTCTAAATTTTCTAGGCAATCCCCAAATTATTTTCCTTAAGTATCTCTAATATTCTTATAGGTTTGAACTCTGGTGTGTTTAACCCTTACAACAAATCACACAAACCACAAAAGTTTTAAAACCTAATTCTCTGAATTTTAAGAGAAATGAATTTTTAAAGTTTTAGGTCAAATCATGACCCAAAACTTAGAAAAATCAACCACCATAAATGCATTACTCACTAAGTGTCATAAAAATTATAGAATGTAGTCTACTAACCTGAATACATACTGTACAAATTTGATCTCAAATGGGCCATTATTTAGGGAGTTGTAAGGAAAAAATTAAAAACATTTAAACCCAAATTTCTCTCTTTATAGTGGTAAAATGTTTTAAAAACAATTTTAAAATAAAGATGAGCTCGATTTGGTTCCAACGAGCACAAGAAGTCCAAATTTGGGTGAGTAATGGCTTTTTGGAAATTTTTTAGAGTTTTAGTCATTTTTTGATCTATTTTATCAACTATATGATTAAAATGGCACAATACAATCTACAAGACCATATTGTACGATGTTAATTGTACAGTACGCTTTTGTGCTATCTATTAGTCAACGGTTGGCCAGACACAGATTATGCGTGATCTATATGGCAATATCATACTATATGATTTTAATTGTACTATACAATTTTAATCGTATAGTATAATTTTGAGCGATCTGTAACAAAATCACAATTGTTTAAATCAAAACAGAAGAAATGAATGGGATTAGTTCGGCCTCCTCCAAGATGATTGCCAAGTGTAAAGATGCTCAGCTTTTGGGCAGAGGAGTTGTTGGAAAGGAGAAGAGGCCATTGGATACTTTCTAAGGAGGGAACCATATGCGTGCTCCATTTGGTTTAGCACAGGGCTTGATCCAGCATTTGGGACTACCTGTGAAGCCCCAAAAAATGAGTTTAGGCAGGCCATAAGGTGATGTGGAATAGGGAATAAGAACTTTTGCATATAGATGATGAAATTTGACCATGGGAGGCCATTTTGGTAATTTTCTTCATGTAGACTAATCAACATAGTCAAGCCACCTAGGATGGGCTGTTGGGAGCTCCTAGAGGCCACTTGCATGAGTCTTAGTATAATACTTGATTGAATATGTGTGGCGTTTGGCTTTGAGAGAGTGTATGTGAGAAATTTAAATATTTTAGGTGAGGTGTCTGAGTCAACTCACCATGAATTGACTCACATTGAACGTGAGTTCAATCATGGCATGAAATGGAGTGCACTTGATTGGTTTGGTTTTTGGTTTGATTACAATCAAGGGTTTGAATCCAGCTCATTATTTTTTTGATGAATTTTTAGCTTTTTGGGTGATGTGGTCAACCTTATCAAAAAATGAGATCAAAAAATGTGCACAAATATCATTGATAGATAAATCATGATGGGTACATATTCATGTATTGATTATTTTTTAGATTTTCTTATCTATTTTATCGATGATATGATTAAGATGGCACAATACAATCTACAATATCGTATTGTACGATGTTAAATATACAGTACGCTTTTGAGCTATCTATTAGTGCACGATTGGCCAGGTGCAGAATATGCATTATCCATATGGCAATATCGTAATGTACAATTTTAATTGTATTATAAAATTTCAATTATATAGTATATTTTTTTGTGATTTGTAACAAAATCACAATTGTTTAAATCAAAATAGAAGAAATGAATGACCATGATTTCCTCATTTGAAAAACTAAATTTCATAAACTTAGAAAATTTTAAAACTTTATTTAGAATTAATCAAATGGCAAGAAACTTTATGGGGAGATAAAATGGGATTAAAGAAGGAGTGGAGAATTATTTTGGGGTTTAAAATTGCATCACACAAAAGGCTAATTAAATCCTAGATCTAGAAGCTTGTGTTTGTGTTTTACCTCAGTAGAATCGATCCTAGATGGCTTGGAATGGCTAGTTCTCCTTGTTGGAGCTTCAAGAACAACTTTTCCTCATAGAGGGAAGCTGGTGCAGACTTGATTTGAAATGAGGAGGAATGATAAGGTTTTTCCTTCTCTTGCCCCTACTTTGGGCTTCCATTCCTCAAGCAATGACAAGGATTAGTTCGGCCTCCTCCAAGATGATTGCTAAGTGTAAAGAAGCTCAACTTTTGGGCAGGGGAGATGTTGGAAAGGAGAATAGGCCATTGGCCACTTTTCATGGAGGGGATCATTTGGGTGCTCCATTTGGTTTAGCCAAGGGATTGATCCAGCATTTGGGGCTTCCTATGAAGCCCCCAAAAATGGGTTTAGGCATGCCACAAGGTGATGTGGAGGAGGGTTTAAGAACGTTTCCATAAAGATGATGAAATTTGACCATGGGAGGACACTTTGGTAATTTTCATCATGTAGACTAGTCAACATAGTCAAGCAACCTAGGATGGCCTATTGTGAGCTCCTATAGGACACTTGCACGAGTCTTATTATACTTGATTGAATATGTGTGGCATTTGGTTTTGAGAGAGAGTGCATGTGAGAATTTTAAATAATTTAGGTGAGCTGTCCAAGTCAATTCACTATGAATTGACTAACATTGAACTTAAGTTCAATCATGAAATGAAGTGGAGTGTACTTGACTTATTTGGATTTTGTTTTGATTACAATCAAGGGTTTGAATTTGGATTATGCTTTTTTATGAATTTTTAGATTTTTGGGTGATATGGTCAACCTTATTAAAAAATGAGATAAAAAATGTGCACAAATAGCATTGATAGATAAATCACGTTGGGTACAGATTCAGGTATTGATTGAATATGATACATATGATTAACAATATATAAGATAGATATAACTTATAATATTGACACTTGTAGGTTATGATTCTTTTTACTGCTTTATGATTGAGTTTTGCACCAATGCTTTACTAATTTATTAATTCTCATGCATGTTATTAATTCCTAGATTCATTATAATAATTTCTTATACTTATTATTTATAATTTTGTGCCTTACTAATGATAACTATTTATTGATGAGATTGAATGCTATTAATTGAGCTGCACATGCATATTGAATCTTTTGTAGTTATGTGCCTTACTAATGATAACTATTCATTCTGTTAAAAGCTTTAGTAAATTTGAGTTACTGCTAGGGTTTTTAGCTCATTATATGGATTTTAATGATTTCAAGTTAGCGAATGGGTAAAGACTAATTGTAGTGAGATTGGCAAAGATCCTCATGTTTCTTTTGATTTTTTTTTGTATTTTCTTTTATTTTTTCGTAGTTATGAGCTACTGATAGATTAGTGATTATATTAATCTCCTAACTATTATACATTAATTTTGGGAGAACGAACATAGTGAATTATTTTGAAGTATATGATATTAGATGCCTCCATTGAATATATATATTTATGTTGATGATTTATAGAAGCTCTCATAAATGATTAAAAAAATAAATTTGATCATTTTTTTCAAATTTGGTTCTAGGGAGTGATAGTGTTTGTACCAAAATAAATACATGAAGGGATAAGCACCAAATATGGTGTATGTACTAGACCTAATAAAAACTAAGCTTATCATATATCGATCATGGAGCCTGTTACTAAGATACAAATTATGTGAGGCATGTGCCAAGTACAACATTTATATTATGCCTAATAGAAATTAAAGTAAACACGTGTCTATACCAAGATAGGCATTTGAGAAGAGTGTGTCAAACCTTGCATATGAACTGACCTAACACAAATTGAATTGACTTGTATCAACCTTGGTATCTATACCAATATAGCTACTTAAAAGAATATACAAGCCTAGTATTTATACTAAAACTAATGCAAATTCAACTAGGGGCATCCTAAACCTTGCATTTATACTAACATGGGCATATGGGAGGAATGCTCTAAGCCTAGCATCTATATTAGGCCTGACACAAATTAAACTAGACACATGCTAACCCTAGCAAGTATACCGAGATAGACTTGTGTGAGAAGTGCACCAAACTTAGCATCCATACTGTCTTGCAAAATAAATTGGCTATATGTTAGCCCTAACATTTGTACTAAGATGGGCATATAAAAGTAATGCATCAAGTCCAAAAATCAATTTAGAAAAAGAAATGTGAGCTTAACATATATACCAAATTAAATACAATAATAATTTGCATCGAGTCTAGTATCTAAACTAAGATTGACAAAAACTCAAATAGTGTTCATCAACTTGAGCTTATAATTTGAGAGGACACATTATCTAGATGCACAATTCTTGTGTTTGAACTATTGCTTAATACAAATCTAAAATTGGCATGTGCAAACCTCGATGTCTATACAAATCTAAACATATAAGAGGATGTACCAAGCCTTATATTTATAACAGGATTAATATAGTTTTAGAGAGTAATTGGTGGAGATTTACGTGCCAAGAATAATAAAGTTAAACTTAAAGGAAGTCTGCAATTTTGATATCTTCATGAGTGAGAAAAAGGGCTTTTCAACACTCAAGTAACCATATCATGATGGCAAAGAAGTAAATAATAAAGGTAAGTATTGTTGGCCATAATTTTGTATGAAATCATCTTAAACTACAATTCTCTGATTATTAATCCTACGATGGATAATCATTCAATTGTCAATCATTTAGCCTAAAATCACTTGATATACAGTCCTTGAGTTCACAATCAATCAGCTTACAGTCACTTGATTTGTAATCATCTGATATACAACTATCCAGACTACAATCATTCAATCATGTTGAATCAATCAATCTACACCTCAATCTACCCTATAATCACCTAGACAATTGCAACCCTGCAATGCAATCAGGTAGCCTGGTGCACTACCTTATAAAGTGCACTGATTCCTTGAACTCAATCATATCCAAACCATTTCACCAGAAGCTTTATATGGTAAATCATTCATCACTAGATCCATGAGCCAATGATTGCTCAACTTGACCCAATTGAGCTATCCTAAGCTAGCACAATTGACCATCAACAACAATAAATACCATTCAGTGTCAGTCATAATATCAGTACAGTGTTCGTAGCAGTGTCGGTATTAGTATTCAAATAGTCAATGAGTATCTTAAGAGTATCTTGCTCTTGCACTTATGACTCCTAATCAGCCGCCTCTTCAAACTCCCAATCAATGTTCTCCTTATAACTCCCACTGAATTAAGTGAATCAGTCGCCCCGACTCCTTATGACTCTGATCTCAATCAGTAAATTACATGGATTAGTTGGGTATCATGCAGAGTTATCATATCATGCATCGGATATGATTCAGTACTTCATTTAAAATATAATAAAATCATATCAAATCATTCAGAATAATCAAATATATAACAGATCTAAATTTGCATGGTAAAAACTTGTGAAATCAGAAGATAATGTATTTTTGGCAAATTTATTATAGATAAAATTTGTAAAAATCAAAATAATTGAAAATGGATGAAAAAAATTAGTCATTTACAATGAATAAATAAAATCTATTATATGAATGACTAACAAATATAATTTAAAGACCTTTCTCTCTCCTCTCTCTTCTTCCCCTCTTTCAATTTCTTCATTGCCAAGGCAACCAAGTGAGGAAGTCAGTGGGTTAAGGCAAGGATATATATATATTGCTTGTTATATGAACTTGGAATTTGTCAATTTATTTCTCCTCGATGCTGTCATCTTATGCTTAACTTCTCAATTTTGTAAACTAGTCCATACAAGTTCTATTATTCTGTGAGCTAAGTTTGTTATAGTTGTATTAGATTAATAAACTAATAGCTGAATAAATTGTCCAATATTTTGCAAATAATTTGCAACTTGTGATTTATAGTAAGTACAATGAATTTGAGGTGATGTGAGATCATCAGAATATATATGTTCTTCTCACTACATTGAAATATAATTGGATGCTTATTAGTCTCTTTGTAGGAGTATGATATTTTTAATATTGATGCTCATGAGATAAATGGCTTGATTCATTTTAATATGCTTAAATTCTTTCATGCACATGAGAATAAAATTCTGAAATTCTTTTAATAGGACATATGATGTCTAAATAAGTGCTTTCAATACGAGGATGTGTAGTTGAATGAATATCCCAATGTCCTTGATGTGGTCATTTATTTCATATAATCTATGTAATAAATCTTCTTCTTTCTTCCATTAAATTGTATCTAACATATGCATTGGGTTAAATCTCACATTAAAGGGCATATGTAAATGAGAGATTATAAATGAGCACATGTATCAAGCTAATGCCTTCCCTTCCAAACATAGACCCGTTGTCTTCAACCTCTCCTCCTTCGTCAAGCCGTTGACAGCGAAATACTTCTCCACCTTGTAGATCAACCCATGTGCATCATTTCACTTAAAGATGGGCATCTTTAGCTTCCTCACTCTTGGATCTCCAACGTTTCCCCTAAATCCTCCATAGCCTCTTGTATTTTCACTTTCATATCATTGTTGGAAAAGAAAGATTGAAGCTATCATATATGAAAATGATTTGTAGCAATGACTTTACTAGTGTGCATATTTTCCTTTAAAATATTGCTTGTTGTTGCAAGTCAAGTTTAGTGTGAGAAGGTGTGGTTATTGTAAAATTCATTCTCAAACATGTATATAAGAGACATTTTGCATTTAGAGCTTTTCGAACAAGATGGCATGAGTAAACTCAAGCATGATTAGAAAGAAGTAAAGTTGCATTTGCTCCCTCTCTCCTCAATTTATTTTAATATATGCATCAAGTTCAAATGATAAGTGGGAATAGTCTAGAGTGATGTTCATGTTGCTAATAAAAGTTCTAGCATTTGTTTTTTATGATTACAAATCAAATTTGATATAAAATTTGGGAGGTCATGTATAAAATTTCAATAGTGCATTCTATATGTTTGTGTTTGCACCATTTATGAATGAGATGTTGTAAGTGAAGTATTCTGCTTAATTTTGTGCACTTTTTTGGAAGTGAATGATTTGAAGTGATGATTTGTACTTATATGCGTATAATTATTTTTCAAACATTATTATAAATATAAAATACAAGAGATTAGCGGCTACGATCTGGAGTTTTTTTTTTTTATGTATTTTATGTACTAGTTTATTTTATATTTATATTTTTCCCATTTTACCCCTAGGAGCGGTCATGTGGTGCTCTAGCCCGAAGGGCATTTTAGTCATTATTTCTTTTCTTTTCATGAGGCATATTTATAAACTAGTTTTCTTATATTTTGGGTTAATGATGAATTATGAATGAAAATTTTAGATTTCTTGGCTTGATCTCTTAGTGAGTTCTTGAGATGAGAAATCCTAGGTGAGGGCGAGAGCAATACCCATTAACCTTCGGAGGATTCCAAGGTTCGTGGTCCCGATCTTTTTTTCTTCCCCTACATACACCTCCTCTCCTAGCCACCCACCCGCCGGCCTCCCCAAACCCAATCCCCTTCCCTTTTTCCTAATACCGAGCCCTTTTCCAATCCGCCTACCTCCATTGGCCGTCCAAGCCGCCGGCCACTACCCACCCCTCCGCCGATCTCCACCCTTCCACCACCTTTTTCCACTAGCCTAGCCGCCAGCCCACCCATTGGTCAACAAAATTTGAAATTCAATTTTCAAAGCCCATTAATCCCTTTCTTAAAATAGATTTTGGTTAATTAGGAAAGCTTCCTAATGTGAATTCAATTGATTAATTGAATTTCAAATACTTTTCTATTGCTCAAATCTAAGATAGGAAACCTCCCAATTTAATTAATTCTGAGATTAACTTCATATTTGATTAAAGTCTCTATTTATTTCTTTGGGACCCACATATTAAACATAAAACTCTCTCTCCCCTCCCTACATGGCCGGCCCCCTTCCCCATGCTTTTCTCTCTCCAATTCAATTCAAAATCTCAATTAATGCTCACCTAATCCTCTCCTAAAACCACCGGCCCCTAACTCTAATTTGGGGATATTTTGAATTTTCATTAATTTTCTCTCTCTAATTCGAAAATCTGAAATTAAAAATCAGATTTTCTTTCCTAAAATATTTCTCCACCACTCAACCAACTCACATTACCTCCACCTCACCTAGCCCGAGCCACCCCTCCCACGTCCCTATTCCCTCTTGGGAACCCAACACTTCTTATATTTTTGGAAGCCAAAGAAGAAGACAACATCCTCCCTCCTCCCCAATAGTGCATGGCTGATCCTGAGATCGACCACGGCTTTGCTTACAACGCACAAGGAGAGATTGGCATCCTCCAATCTCCTTTCTAAGAACCGCACTGGGAGTACGATGATTCGGTGGAAAGCTACGTCGACAGCATCATCTATTGTCTCACCGAGACGATCGAGATTCAACAACCCAACCGTGGATTCTCATCGGACGTCCCACACCTCCTCCACCGCCAGCTACCTTTCCAACAACAAAGTTCTTCGACTTACTTTTCTTAGTGGTGATTTCAAGTCTAGTGCGGAGTATCTTCATCCACTAAATCTGAGAGTAATTGTGTGAGAAACCCCTCAAGGCGAACCTCTCGTTATTAAATTACGGATTGCTGTTATAAGCTATGAATGTTACTCTTGCCTTTGTATTTGATTAAGACGTCTTGGTTAATCTACATGTACTTCTTTGCCTAAGCAAGTGGAAAACTAAGAATCCCTAAAATCTTTGTTTGTTGTTATGATAACTTGATAATTGGAAAGCTTTTAACAATTGCTCTTATTAATTTCTCGTGAACTCCTTACATGTTTCACATCAAACATAGAGCATGTGAGATAACTTGAATCCTTCCATATTAATAGCTTGAAAGCTAACACCATCAGCTGAGGCATCCATTAAGCAGGAGAAAGCATCAATAATAATATAGAATAAATAGTAAACTAAGAGAGAATCCCTGTCTAAGCCCAGCAAAATAAGGGAAATAACCCTCTAAAGCTCCATCAATGCATAGAGAAAACCTCACATCAGAAATACATGCTTTAATCCATGAGATAAAGGTAGGGGGAAAGCTCTTTCTACAACCCAAGAAGACCAAGCTGAAGAGCAATCAACAATTTGATAGTTAAGAAACTTCAGTTTGCCATTTAGGGAGACATTTAGGGGGTCAGATTCCAAAAGAGGCATACAATAGCTTTGTCCTTTATGAGAATCATTGAGCGTGGACGATAGAGGAAGATGAGGCCCACTTCTCAGGCTGAATATTTGATTTTAGCTTTTGGAGTTTTTTGCAAAAATCTAAAATAGGATTCCCAATGCTAGGAACTGCAAAAACAAAAGATAAGGATAGCCAAATATCTATCGATTTTTTACTAGTAGTTTTGTATAAAAAAATGTGCCACAGTATGAGCAAGAGGGACAGAGTAAAAGGAGCATGGAAATTCTTCCAACCAAGCATCATTGATTAATGCTCTATCTAGTTTAATGTGAATTGGGTTGTCAGCTCTCTGATTGAACTAGGTAAAAAAATTGCCAACAGAAGCCAAATCCATCAAGCTAGCAGCAAAAATGAGGAAGTTGAAATCCCCAAGTCTATTGGAGTGTAAGAGATTCCCCCCAGCTTTGTCAGATCGAAAACCTACAACAACTAAAATCTCTCATTACAATCCAAAGGGTATTGTAAGAAGAAATAATAGATCTAATTTGATCCTAGAGCAACTTTCTTTTCTCATGACTATTAGAGGAATGGATAACAGAAATGAGATATTGTTCCGGAATTTAACCCAGCCACTAATCATATGGGGAGATGTAAAAATAGGGGCAAATTCCAGTTTAAAAGAACAGCATTTAAACCAGATTCTACCAAAATTTACAAAGGAAAAATTATAACAGCTAGCTTCACTATTAAAAATTGTGTGAGTGGCATTGAGCCAAGGATCTGAGAGAGCATGAACATGAATCATATTCTTCAATATACATAACATATCTAGGTGATATTTCTGGACTATTTCCTTGCAGCAAAATACCTTATATGGGTTATTAAAACCCCTTATATTCCATGAGGCAAGGAAGCGAAAGGTCATTGGGATTTAGGAGGGTTTGGAGGCTTCTTAACTTGCTTTCCTCTAGTGATCTTTGGCTGGTGGATTGAAGTTGAAGTTGAGGGGTTAGTACATGACCATTTTGAAACAGACACAGAATCAAGATCCTCCTACACATTAGACTATTTGAGCACTTCAAATTTATTTGGTGGTTGAAGAGGGGGGGGGGAATGGGATTGGTCTGTGTGGGGATGGTAGGTTGGTGGGGAGGGGGAACAGTAATAGTGGGAGCGACTATGGATGGAGGGGAAATCAGAGTACTTGATTGGGAGAGGGATGAGGGTAGAGATTGGTAGAGTTGTTGGGGTAGAATCCTAATTTTAGCACTTTCTGTTGAACAGAGCTTCTACTTCTATCACGGCTTTGATGTTCCACAACAGTGGAGTCGGCGGGGAAGGGGGGGAAGGAGAGAGAGATAATGTTAGAGGTGGTTTCCTCATATGGGGAGTTCAAGTTGGGTAAAATGGGATTGGTCTGTGTGGGGATGGTAGGTTGGTGGGGAGGGGGAACAGTAATAGTGGGAGCGACTATGGATGGAGGGGAAATCAGAGTACTTGATTGGGAGAGGGATGAGGGTAGAGATTGGTAGAGTTGATGGGGTAGAATCCTAATTTTAGCACTTTCTGTTGAACAGAGCTTCTACTTCTATCACGGCTTTGATGTTCCACAACAGTGGAGTCGGCGACTTTTGAAGGGTACAAAGTAGTCGCGTGAACAAGAGAACCACAAACTTTGCAGGGAGTAGACTTCCATTCATATTGAATCTTTAGATTCATACAAACCCCCCAACAAAAATAGGGATGGTATCAGGATAAAAAAATTTATTCGTGACCTGGACATATACCCAGGCATATGTGAGCCTATGTTATTTGTTGTTGGGGCTTCAACGGCCAGAGGACAACCAATTTTGCTAGCACTTTTTGATTTCCCTTTTGCATTCAAACAAGAAAGAGGAAGATCGTGTACCTTAAGCTAGATCGGAACGGAAGAGAAACTTTCAAACTGGGTCGAAAGAGGCGAGACCACTTCTACAGTTCTACAAGATGAACGATTTCCCTAGGAAGAACAATGCTCCACCAAACTAGGCCATCTAGTAATCCTCAGGGCACAAAAACTTTTAACAAAAAGAAGCCATCAGTTAATAAGTGGAGTTTCAGAAAACCTTTAAGCTTACAGCTCTTACAGATCACAGCCAACAAGGCTTCGTAGTACAGCCTACAACCGATCAAATAGCCGACTAAGGATAAGTTCCACTCTGCAAAACCTACAATAATCTCTTCTTTAGAAAAGGGAACAACCTTCTCAAGAGTAAGGGATGAATGATAGGAAAAAGTCTTTCGAGGAGGAACCTAAAGATGTGAATAAGCGTTTTCAGTTTAGGGATGAAGGGTTAAGGCAATATATGCCCACAACTTGATTAGAAAGATGGGGAAAATCATTTATGAGGGATGAGCAATCCATGAGGGGGAAGTGGTAAGGGTTTTCCTTTGACGAAGCCGAAGGAAGGGGAAAGAGGAGAAACCAAATATAGGCAACTAGGGCAATAAAGAAACCCTAGCAAAGCTCCAGCCATAAAAGCTCCATCAAACAATTACTTCCTTCCGTTTTGAAGCATAAATTTCATGTGTTTTTAAAATTTAGAATCCCTTTGGGACGGCTGTATCTTTTTATAAATATGATCATAAAGAAAATAAATTTTTTAAAGTTGCTACATAAAGCAATCCTTTAAAAAAAATTTTGAAAACAACAAAAAAAATAATGAAGAAATAAAAATTATGATTACAGTCTAAAAAGCAAAGCAGCAAGAAAACTTATCCCAAATGAAGCCTTAAATTATAGCTGTAATGTTGTCGTACCATTTTCTACACTATATATGCAAAGATTTATTCGTTTGAAGGAAATATTCATCACATGCTTAATCATTTATCTTATACTACCAGTTTAGAATCTATGCTATGAATCATTTAACCATCCATATTACATTATCATAATAAAAAAATGTGCTAATTATTTCTAATCAGGTAGTCTTCATTTCTCTCAACTCAAATGTCAATAATTTTACAGCTTCAACCCAAAATTTCATATCCTGCATCAGCTTCTCTTTAAAACCAAAAAGAATAAAATTTCATGTCACAGTCGTTAATAAGAAGGCTATGAGATATTTTGGTTTAGTTATCCCAGGCCAGGACAATATGACGGTGGCCTGAGAGCTAATGCAAAAAATAAACATGAAGCCTATCAAAATCAATGTAGAACCTGAATGCAGAAATCCCTCTGCTTTGCGTATTTATATAAAAAAAGTTCTTAGGGAGGTTTTATCTTCTATGAGAGCTACCAGCCTCTCCATATGATTTCTCTAGATGCTGAATGCCAGGACCATATACTCTGAGGCAGCGCTCACTGAAGGAACGTACAAGACGGGAAACAACTTCCTTAAAGAACATGGTAGCAACCTGCAACAAATAGGCATTATTCAGATTGGTTAAAGTGTTGGTGCTCAAAAAATTTTAAATTTGCTCGTGGAAGAATGATCAAACAAAAGCTTGATGGGAAATTAGGCAATGATTAAAAAAGTTATTAATTGTTTTTAATACCATAAAGCTGTTATCATCAAGTGTTCCTCAATATAATCTTTAAACTCGTTGAGACTGACTTGTCAATATCTAAAAAATTACAACTATGAAATTTGTTGAGTCTCATGGCTCATTAGGCAACTCGAGAGTCAAAAAGGACCTTTCTCATTTTGTGATAAACAGATGAAAAACTAGTCAATGGCAAGCTAATGAGGTCAAACATAATGCCCTTAAGTATTCTAAAATGATAAATAAGCAAATGAATGTATTAGAACCAAGATCAATCAATCTCATGTGCTTTGTGAAATTACACACCATTTTTGGGTTTAACCCAGTCTCATAAAAAACTAGCAGCAACCAACCAACAAACTTTTCTTGGAGTTCTTGTAACAAATAGGTACCAAATTTATATGGTGTACTTTGCAGCATAGATCACACACAAACCTGCTGTTTCTTTTAAATACATGAATTTATAGACCTGGAAATCATTAGAAAATTTCAAGTTCCAAGAGAAATGGCGTAAGAACATTCACAAGATCAAATTATCAAGAGATATGTGCGCGCTAGTGTCTTTCTCACTATATGCACTATAGGTGGACTTCTCTCCTCCTAAGAGAAGAATTAGCATTCTCCATCTAATCAAAATTTGATGTAATGGCCTTCAAATGTAAGATCAAAACCATCAATTCTTTTTGAGATTATAAAAAATACCTGCATTTTCAAAAAAAAATTAACATCATTTGGTCAAAGACTCCAATAGCTTAAGATATTTGCAATTTCAAATTGTTGAGAGTTCCAAATAGCTTGGAATTAAATACATAGATTTTTTATGATATCTTGTCAATATTGGACAATTTTGATTGGTGAAATGTAGGATAAAACTAAAATTTTACAAGAGCTTCTATATATTCTTCATCATTTGTATAGTTAATGGACTAAACTGAGGCAATGTAATACTCTAGGACTAAATTGGCCATACAGGAATAGCCTGGGGACTTCGAGATTTTCCTGCATTTAAATATAATAACGACCTTACTTTTATATTAGTTGCGGAGTGATTAAGACTTTCCAACCAAAATAGATTATATAATTTGGTCAGTCTATAACTGATTATAGTTTTCTAGTGATGGAATGCTAATATTAATGAGATTTGGAGCAATAGTTTGACAACTTTGTAGAGAATTAGATAAAAGTTTTAATATTATAATGGTACCAATTCCAACTATTTTATATGGGGAATTTAAATAGTCAAGTACACATCTAGTTGGGATTTAATATTACCCATGGCTAAATTCAGATAATTCTTCTATCAAAAAATATATTGTTATTGATCCATTTGTGCAAAATACCCGCATAATTTCTTCCAGCTGGAAAAAAGTACGGCCAAATATATGAGATTTATTATTGTGAAATATTTGTTCCAGTTGCCAAAATGAACATCTTAGAGTTCTCTTATCTTTTAATAACTACCAGAGATTGAATGATATAACATTTCAAGGTTAAGAATGTCTTCTTATGTATTGTGACCTGTAGGAAGAAGTATCATGGAGGTCCAATCAAAATTTGATTCAAATAAAAAACAAAAGTTATTTCATCTTTATATATATATATAAGGGTAGATGCAATCTCCACATGCATGGTTCAAAAGGATCACCAAAGTAATGCTCAGCATGAAATATATACAAATTCAACGAGGTCATGCATTATTTATAAAACACATGGTTTCAAGGTAGATTCTCCAGGCCGCTAGTTTATGTTGATGAAATTATCATGAAACTAGCATTCAGCATAAAGTACAACTACGTATCCCTATTTCACCACTCAAATTCAATCAGAAAAAATATCATAATGAAAAGCTAAATGCTAAATTCCATCCATGAACTTATCGGTGCATTACTCGGTGAACTCAATTGCCTCTCAATATAATATTTTTCCCAACTTTAGAATCCTTCAGTTATAGCATATAGTCAATTCAACTTTGAACAGGACACAAACTAAATCCCACAACCAGAAAAACGATAATATACAACAACGATCAGTTGTGACAGATACCCACCATTGAACCAAACCCCAACCTTAGGTACCTCTTCTCCCTCTTACCTAATTCCCATCTTTAATTAAAAAAAAAAATCTATTTATAAGAGTAAGAGGCCATTTTGACGTTCATAGTCTAGCAACAAAAATAACCCAAAAAGAAATGTAGCAGTCAGTATGTAAAACTAGAAAGAGCATTTTAATACAATTAGCAAAATAGATATTTTGTTTCATGTAATAGAGACAACTACAGAAAATTTCTTCTCTGGAATCACATAACATTAATTATTTCTTAGAAGCTCCTGAAAAACCCTAAGTGGCATATGAGACTCATTATGAAGAAATAAAAGTTAAGCATGGAGACAATATATCTTACTGAGAGAATAGCAATATCAAGTAGACATAATCTCTCTTACTACATCATAATTCATATCAGAAGGTTAAATTAAAAATAAAGAAGAACATAATCAGTAGAGCTGCAGCATTAGAACTAAATTTAATGCAAATAAAATAAATATTTAACCAAAAAAACCATTTGACAGAAGATAAACATTAAAGGTGATTTTTGGTGCAGTTCTTAGTGTAGAAAGTTTGTCACACTCAAGCACTCTAACGCATCAAATGAGTTGCTGCACAAGAAAGCATCACAACAAGAAAAAATTACAACTAAGTTTAATGAATACTTGAGTTTGTACTCTCAGTATTCAAAAAGTATCATAATCAAAATGTAAAAATAAACTTCTGAGGAAATGTTTTACTATTAACAAAAGCTGCAAATAAATAGAAGTAATGAAAATCAAGTTAGGAAAACTCACCTGGCGATACAGTGGAGATTGGAACTTAAAATCCACCAAAAAATGTAGGTCACAAGTCCCAGGAACGGGGCCAGGATTAAATTCCCAAATATTAATTAAATGGTCAAATAGTCCAGTGTCCAATGCTGTTGTCTGAAAAAGCACCAGCAATATTATAATCAAGCAGAGTTTGCCATGGTGCACCATATTTGTAGCTTTTACATTCTTGTTAGAAAAATTCTAATCAAACAAAACAATGAAGTCAAATGAGAAAAACAGAATGTTAGCAATGTTGGCACTATTATGAGATCATCACTTTACCCAACAGTTTGAAATCTGTCACATAACTATGTTAAAAACTAATAAAATCACGGCTACGTTTCAAATCTATGGTAGCAACAAGAAATAAAAAATCAATGGCGTAGAACCCTATAGCAGAGGACAAACTTCTACTCCTAAGTAGATACATATTTCTTTTCTTTTAGAGGCTGTTTGGACCGTTTGGTTCAATATAAAAGGAGTGTAAAGTATTCAAAATGCAAGAGTTTTGACAATATTAGTGTATAAAACAAATGCAGTGTAAAGTTTTGATGCATTCGAAATTCAACCTCTAATTCATTTTTGGTGTATTTGAAATTCCTCATATTTTGGTGAGTTCCCAAAACACTGGAAATTCATTGTAATTGTTGCCGCTGGATGCCGTCATGCGTTGGCTACTAGCTGTCGGCCACCTCCATAGGGCACCACCGCCCGCCATCATGGAGCACCATCATCTGCCGCTGTCGCCATCCATCACTGTCGATCGCCGCCACCACCGCCACCAATGTCAACCACATATCAACACGCTCTTTGTACTTTACATTGCATTCATTTTACTTCAAACCAAACCAAAAAAAGTAATCTCATGCATTTCTTTTACACTCGTCTAAACAACTCCAAAGTATTCCTTCTACACTACATTCTTTTTACGCTGCATTTCTTTTTAGCCAACCAAACAACTCCTTAATTAAAAAGAATTTCAAATACCATATGTATTTTCATAAACACGACTAAACCTAACCATATGCCCCCAAGTAATAACTTCTTCAACAAACAACAAATTATCGTACTCACTAGCCTAATCATCCAATATCACAATCAACCATTCATTCGCAACTTGGCATCATTAATATCATCTAAAGAAATCACTTCAATAGTCCCACAATGTCTACAGTATCAAATCAAAGGTTTATAGTGTTTCACAAAGACTAAATTCTCGAGACAATCATACACAACCTTGTATATTTTTTGAATGGAGTTACAACAAAGTTTATTAAGGCAGTTCTATTAGAAACTTAAATCCACTTAATAAATATTAGTGTTTGATGCTTTGTCTCATAGTTATGAAAATATGATGAACCCGTCCTCCTATAGACGCTCAATTAGGGCTGTCAAAAATTAAAATGACATTAAAACCCGACCAAACCTAACCCGAAATTTTTGGGTTAGGGTCAACCCATTTAAAAACGAATGGGTTCGAGTCCCGATTTTTTACCCGTTTGAAGTTTCGGGTCAGTTTTGTAAAACCCGAAATTGTCGATCGAATACGTCGCACGCATTTCGATGTGCCACAACGAATTTAGGCGAAATTTCAATGTCATCGAAATTCGACGAAATAAATTTTATTAAATTCTACACAAAATTTCGATCGAAATGGTACGAAGAACATATACCAAATTTGCTTGGTTTGAGAATTAAAATTTGTCAAAGATGGTTTAAGTAAATTTTTAGCCTTTCTACCCTTTTTGCCCTTCATATGACATTAGAGAAGAATATGGGAGAGGGGCACATGCATCCTTTTGCATAATACCCATTTTAAAGCCTTAATAATCGGTCACTTGTGCTTCTTTCGGCCGTGAGAGAGGAGAGGCGGGCATAATAGGGAAAGGAGCGGCGAGAGCTCACGAAATCCGGCGGCGGCGGCTATTTTCCATCGTGCTTTTGGAAGGAAATCAACGGGAAGTCCTAGGGAAGAAGAGAGGTAAGTTTTTCATGCAAGAAACTTCCCTCTTTTATGAGATTTTTGCTTGGAGAAATTTTTAGGGTTATGATTTTGTTGTAGTTTTCTTTAGAAAAATGTTAGGGCTTGATTATGTTTATGTTTTTAAGTCATAAAACATGAAGTTTGTTTAAGGAAAATCTAGGTTCCAAAATTAGGAATTTGTTTTTAAATGAGATTTTATTTAAGAAAGTTATAGGAGATATTTAGAAGCAAGTTTATGTAAGAAATTGATTTTTGTTTATAGATTTTTAGGTTTTTCAAATTAGGGTTTTTCCTAATTTTACATTTCTAAGCTTGCATGTTAACTAAATTTGTTCCTAAGGATTATGGGAGATCTCTAATTAAGAGAAATTGGATTTTTTTTTGAGAAAAAAATATTTTTCCTAATTTTTTTAATGAATAAATCCGAAAATTTAATATCCTAAGCTTAGAATTAGGAAAGAGGGATGTTTTCTTATGCAAATTTAATGATATTAGTGAAACATTAGGTTTCCAAAATTTGATTTTTAGGTAAAACAGAAATTTTATTTAATTTTTTTTTTTTTTTTTTGAAGAAAGGGATGTGACCAACTATGGGTTACTAAAGAAATTACCAATTAGGATCTATGTTTTACCTTAAAATGAAGGGCTCATGCTTTATGTAATGAACATGCTTATGTGGTTAACTAAATGTTTTAGGATATGGGTAGGTGAATGTGTATTAGTGAGCTTAAAAGAAATGATTAGCTATGGCATGTGTATAGTGTGATATAGTGGTTTAAATTTACATAAGAGACTTTATGTTGTAATATTTCCCTTAGGTTTTGAAAAGAAAAATTAAGGAGAGGTTGGTGAAGTGAAGGCTTTCAAAGGGCAATTGAGGTAGGAACTTCTTACCCAACATAATCATATTCCTTTATGTTTTTATTGTTCCTTTATATTTTATATCTTTAGTTAAATGATACATGGCAAATGCATATCTTTAATTAATTGATACATGGCAAATACATATCTTTGGTTAATGGATACATGACAAATGCATATCTTTAGTTGATTTGAAACATAGCAAATGCATAGTTGATGTTTAAAAACTCTAAGCATTTCATAGAAGTTTCTTTCATGCACTTACTTCATGTTCAAGACAAATGGTTGTTATAAATAGGCTACATTACATACACATGTCTCTATGGAAAGATTATGTAAATGATTGTGCATGTTGAAGGCGGAGTACCAAATATGGTGCGAAAGAATAAATATGGCTCTTGTGAGCAATACGAAACAATATGGCCCTTTGGGGCAAAAGAGGAAAACAAAAGAATGGCCAAAAAGATGTTTGTGTACTTGACCAGTACACTCCTGGTACTCCGATACGGTTGTATAAAATAAAATATGAGTAAGCATATGACCTACATAAGCTATGACATATATAAGCTATGACATCCATAAGACACATAGCATACATATGGCATATGACATTCATAAGGCATCTAACATTCATAAGAAATATGAAAACTATCATGTGTAGTAAAAATAAAAGGTATTTCACCACTAGCATATATGTGAATTTTCATTTTAAAATGCATGTGAAAATGTTAGGGTTAGAGCTTTCCTATTGAGCGTTAGCTCACTCCCTCGTGTTGGGATACTTTTTAGGAGAACCAACTGTAAAGAATGGCTGACCATCCTTGATTCACCTACAGTCGTAGAGGACCGGCTGACAAGTTCTTTTTGTGTTTCTTAGTAATAGTTTACACCTTTTGGGTGGTTTGGCAGGAATGTTAAGTTTTGTAACCACATTTGTGTAAGTGAATTCTCTTTTAAAATGACATGAAGTGTTTAATATATATTTGAAAAATTTTAGAGGTGCTTTTAATTTCTTGTGAAGTCTTTTAGATTAATTCAATTCATATTTTAAGAAAATTGTAATGTTCTGAACATCCGATTCCATTACCGCCTCGTCTACACGAGCTCACTGGGCCGGGTCGTGACAAGTTTCGGGTCAACCCAAAATGAATCGCGCGCTGTCTATTACCGTCCCAATTTCTCTTTGCCTCCAACCTTCCCATTCTACCTCTAAAACACTAACCCTCGTTCTCTTTCACTCTCCACAATCATTCGACAAAGTCCCCTCCTTCAAAGAGAAGAACACAAGCCTCTTCGGTCAATAATCTCCCGCCATTCCATCCTTTTTCTCTTCACCCTATTTTCTCAAAAATTTCTAAGCTTGGATTTAGCTCCAAACACCAACGGCTCTCTGATGCCGGCGACATGTGCGAAGACTGTATCGACTAAGGACTTGATGGGCCCAATCGAAAAGTTACTTTGCTATCGCATATGAAGCGAAACAAACAGAATGAGACGGATCTGATTTGCTCTTGCTAAGGCATGGTTCATGAGAGCAGCTTCTATTCTTCTAATAAAATTCTAAAGATTGAACCTTGGGATGTTTTGGAGTGTGCCTATGACCATGAAGATAGATCTGTTAACGAGGGCATGAAGGAGGAGAAAGATGGTGGCATTGGCCAAAAAAAGGCTGAACTCAGGCGAGAGATTCCTTCCGCTCACATTGAAGAGATCAAAGAATAGAAAGCTGAAGGAGGTGAGAATGAGGGTGATTCAAAAGGTGAGACTTTAACTTTAATTTGAAATCTTGAAATCCTTCAGACCCAGGTTGACGAGTCATGTCGGGTTGACCCGAGTCTAAACCGAGTCGGGTTCGAGTCCCACTTTCTAACTAGTTTTCAAAAATGGGTCGGGTTTGGATCGTGTATAATGGTGGATCAATTTCGGGTTCGACCCGAACCTAACCCGAAAACCCATTTTGCTACCCCTACATGCAACTCATCACTTAATTTCTCTTCTTCTCTATCAAAAATCATTCTTATTATACATGCATATAAAAGATCCATAATTTCTAAATCACCTATCATTGTTTGATTGATATAGTAGTATTGGAATTTTAAGAAATGATCAAACATGATTTAAAGAGAGATGGAGTTGAACTTCCCATCTTATATCAATCATTTCAAGCAGCTCTTGATACACTTCTTCCTTATCATTATAAGATTTCATTCCTTACCTCAGTCATGTAACCCAAAGGAAGCTTTTTCTCAATATCTACCAAGTTAAGGACTTTCAACAAAGGGCCATCCACTTTTAAAGCATAATACAAATTATTCTAAATAGACCATGATGATTTGATAAGTTTCACTAGCTTGCAATTCCTTTGTGGAAGTGCTCAAGGCCACAATCTTCACAAGTTAACATCCCTTTCCAATGTAAAATCTTTTCAATGCAAAGAAAGTTGTAGGAAAATGAGCAATCAAAGGTGAAATTTGTAGCTAAGGTGATAAACACGTTACCTCACTCGCTCGTGTTGGGATACTTTTTAGGAGAACCAGCTGCAAAGAATGGCTGACCATCCTTGGTTCACCTACAGTCGTAGAGGACCGGCTGACAAGTTCTTTTTATGTGTTTCTTAGTTATAGTTTACACCTTTTGGGTGGTTTGGCAGGAATATTAAGTTTTGTAACCACCTTTGTGTAAGTGAATTTTCTTTTAAAATGACATGAAGTGTTTAATATATATTTGGAAAATTTTAGAGATGCTTTAATTTCTTGTGAAGTCTTTTAGATTTATTCAATTCATGTTTTAAGAAAATTGTAATGTTCTGAACGTCCGATTTCGTTCCCGCCTCGTCTACACGAGCTCACTGGGCTGGGTCGTGACAAGTTTCGGGTCAACCCAAAATGAATCGCGCGCTGTCTATTATCGTCCCGATTTCTCTTTGCCTCCAACCATCCCATTCAACCTCTAAAACAATAACCCTCATTCTCTCTCACTCTCCACAACCATTCGACAAAGTCCCCTCCTTCAAAGAGAAGAACACAAGCCTCTTCGGTCAGTAATCTCCCGTCATTCCATCCTTTTTCTCTTCACCCTTTTTTCTCAAAAATTTCTAAGCTTGGATTTAGCTCCAAACACCAACGGCTCTCTGATGCCGGCAACATGTGCGAAGACTGTATCGACTAAGGACTTGATGGGCCCAATCGAAAAGTTACTTTGCTATCGCATATGAAGCGAAACAAACAGAATGAGACAGATCTGATTTGCTCTTGCTAAGGCATGGTTCATGAGAGCAGCATCTATTCTTCCAATAAAATTCTAAAGATTGAACCTTGGGATGTTTTGGAGTGCGCCTATGACCATGAAGATAGATCTGTTAACGAGGGCATGAAGGAGGAGAAAGATGGTGGCATTGGCCAAAAAAAGGTTGAACTCAGGCGAGAGATTCCTTCCGCTCATATTGAAGAGATCAAAGAATATAAAGCTGAAGGAGGTGAGAATGAGGGTGATTCAAAAGGTGAGACTTTAACTTTAATTTGAAATCTTGAAATCCTTCAGACCCAGGTTGACGAGTCATGTTGGGTTGACCCGAGTCTAAACCGAGTCGGGTTCGAGTCCCACTTTCTAACTAGTTTTCAAAAATGGGTCGGGTTTGGATCGTGTCAAATAATGGTGGATCAATTTTGGGTTCGACCCGAACCTAACCCGAAAACCCATTTTTCTACCCCTACATGCAACTCATCACTTAATTTCTCTTCTTCTCTATCAAAAATCATTCTTATTATGCATGCATATAAAAGATCCATAATTTCTAAATCACCTATCATTGTTCGATTGATATAGTAGTATTGGAATTTTAAGAAATGATCAAACATGATTCAAAGAGAGATGGAGTTGAACTTCCCATTTTATATCAATCATTTCAAGCAGCTCTTGATACACTTCTTCCTTATCATTATAAGATTCCATTCCTTACCTCAGTCATGTAACCCAAAGGAAGCTTTTTCTCAACATCTACCAAGTTAAGGACTTTCAACAAAGGGCCATCCACTTTTAAAGCATAATACAAATTATTCTAAATAGACCATGATGATTTGATAAGTTTCACTAGCTTGCAATTCCTTTGTGGAAGTGCTCAAGGCCACAATCATCACAAGTTAACATCCCTTTCCAATGTGAAATCTTTTCAATGCCAAGAAAGTTGTAGCAAAATGAGCAATCAAAGGTGAAATTTGTAGCTAAGGTTATAAACACGTTAGCTCACTCCCTCGTGTTGGGATACTTTTTAGGAGAACCAGCTGCAAAGAATGGCTAACCATCCTTGGTTCACCTACAGTCGTAGAGGACCGGCTGACAAGTTCTTTTTATGTGTTTCTTAGTTATAGTTTACACCTTTTGGGTGGTTTGGCAAGAATATTAAGTTTTGTAACCCCCTTTGTGTAAGTGAATTCTCTTTTAAAATGACATGAAGTGTTTAATATATATTTGAAAAATTTTAGAGGCGCTTTTAATTTCTTGTGTAGTCTTCTAGATTTATTCAATTCATGTTTTAAAAAAATTGTAATGTTCTGAATGTCCGATTCCGTTCCCGCCTCGTCTACACGAGCTCACTGGGCCGGGTCGTGACAAGTTTCGGGTCAACCCAAAATGAATCGCGCGCTGTCTATTACCGTCCCGATTTCTCTTTGCCTCCAACCTTCCCATTTTACCTCTAAAACACTAACCCTCGTTTTCTCTCACTCTCCACAACCATTCGACAAAGTTCCCTCCTTCAAAGAGAAGAACACAAGCCTCTTCGGTCTGTAATCTCCCGCCATTCCATCCCTTTTCTCTTCACCCTTTTTTCTCAAAAATTTCTAAGCTTGGATTTAGCTGCAAACACCAGCGGCTCTCTAATGCCGGCGACATGTGCGAAGACTGCATCGACTAAGGACTTGATGGGCCCAATCGAAAAGTTACTTTGCTATCGCATATGAAGCGAAACAAATAGAATGAGACGGATCTGATTTGCTCTTGCTAAGGCATGGTTCATGAGAGCAGCTTCTATTCTTCCAATAAAATTCTAAAGATTGAACCTTGGGATGTTTTGGAGTGTGCCTATGACCATGAAGATAGATCTGTTAACGAGGGCATGAAGGAGGAGAAAGATGGTGGCATTGGCCAAAAAAAGGCTGAACTCAGGCGAGAGATTCCTTCCGCTCACATTGAAGAGATCAAAGAATAGAAAGCTGAAGGAGGTGAGAATGAGGGTGATTCAAAAGGTGAGACTTTAACTTTAATTTGAAATCTTGAAATCCTTCAGACCCAGGTTGACGAGTCATGTCGGGTTGACCCGAGTCTAAACCGAGTCGGGTTCGAGTCCCACTTTCTAACTAGTTTTCAAAAATGGGTCGGGTTTGGATCGTGTATAATGGTGGATCAATTTTGGGTTCGACCCGAACCTAACCCGAAAACCCATTTTGCTACCCCTACATGCAACACATCACTTAATTTCTCTTCTTCTCTATCAAAAATCATTCTTATTATGCATGCACATAAAAGATCCATAATTTCTAAATCACCTATCATTGTTCGATTGATATAGTAGTATTGGAATTTTAAGAAATGATCAAACATGATTCAAAGAGAGATGGAGTTGAACTTCCCATCTTATATCAATCATTTCAAGCAGCTCTTGATACTCTTCTTCCTTATCATTATAAGATTCCATTCCTTACCTCAGTCATGTAACCCAAAGGAAGCTTTTTCTCAACATCTACCAAGTTAAGGACTTTCAACAAAGGGCCATCCACTTTTAAAGCATAATACAAATTATTCTAAATAGACCATGATGATTTGATAAGTTTCACTAGCTTGCAATTCCTTTGTGGAAGTGCTCAAGGCCACAATCTTCACAAGTTAACATCCCTTTCCAATGTGAAAATCTTTTCAATGCCAAGAAAGTTGTAGCAAAATGAGCAATCAAAGGTGAAATTTGTAGCAAAATGAGCCATCAAAGGATTAACGAGTGACCTATAATTGATGCATCTTCTTAGGAAAATCAATCAACTTCGACCATGTATAAACGAAACTATACTTTGTTACTGCCTTTTCAAACATACCCTTTAATTTTTTAACATTAAAAAAGTCTACAATAATCAATTATATATTATGCAACACAAGGAGTCCAATAAATATGTGATACTTCTCGAGTGAGTACCTACTTATGAAGCATTAAGATTTAAGATAGTAAAGAATAGTGAATATCAAAAACATAAGTATTTATAAAATAAAAAGTACATAAATCAAATAGACAAAATAAAGAAATGTTAACTTAAACTCTTATTAACTAAACATTCTTTGAGGCATTATCAATGACAGCTTAAATAACATTGTGGCCATAATTAATCAATATGATTGCTCAACAACTCAAACACTTACACAGCATTGTTAAAGTATAAGCTTAGTATCAACCGATTCTATAAATGCAAGTCCACTTAAACAATCTACTTAGAAGTTCATCCAAGATCCAACTATCAACCACAAAAGTTCGACCAT
Source organism: Dendrobium nobile (assembly GCA_022539455.1). Taxonomy (NCBI): domain Eukaryota; kingdom Viridiplantae; phylum Streptophyta; class Magnoliopsida; order Asparagales; family Orchidaceae; genus Dendrobium; species Dendrobium nobile. Next base: position 25,822,527 of record CM039731.1, read on the forward strand.
AAAAAATCTTTTATAAGAGGTTGAAATAACTTTTATGTGTATTCCCATGCTATATGCAACAAAAGAAATCAAACCCATAATAACAAGGAGATTTTATTATAAAACCAAATTATCCAAATGCCTCCACCACTACTAGAAAATTTTTATAATTTATTAAATTAAAGGTGATTCCAACATCATTACGAAGGTTAGAGTTGTCTTATCTCTCATTTCCTTCCTTGTAGCCATGGTTTAAAATTCCGCAATAAGAGGTGCGCCTCAACGCAATTTCAGACTTTTAAACCTCAAAGCCTACACAATGAGAGCTGCCATTGAGGCTTACTCCTCATGTTCACTAAGGCGCGCCTTGAGGCTCGCCTCATGTTTTAGAGGCGTCCGCCACTTAAAATTTTAAAAAAGCCCTAACCTAATAAGATTCCACAATTGGTATGTTTGCTCGGTACCGCTTGATATCGCTCGATATCGCTAAGTACATGCTCGGCACTGCTCCGTACAACAATGCTTGGTACCACTAGGTACATGCCGGTACCGCTAGGTACATGCTCGGTACCGCTATGTTGAACCCCTGCCCCCTTGGACCGCCCGGCTGCCCGGCATATTGTTGTATTCATTGTTATTTATTTTTTGAAAATATATGGTAATGAAAAGAATACTATGATTTGGGAAAGATAGAATTTGAGTTGAACTATATTTCATATTGTCTTATTATTGGGATATTTTGATTTCACTTCATAACTTGTGCATTTTTATGTTTCATATTTTTTGCTCATTAGTATAAAAAAAATTTATCATTTCATGTTTACGCAATCTTTTGATTTTGAGGCTTACGCCTCAAAAAGCCTTGAGGCTTACGCCTCGCCTCACGAACGAAAAACGCCTCAATACCCAATCACACAATTTTAAACATTGCTTGTAGCTACTATCTCATTTTGTATTTATCCTATCCTTCTCATTTTGATAAGTGGTATATGTGACCAAAAATCATATTCGCCTTTGGACCTCTCAATTTAGTGGTAGATGTAGATGTAGAAACTTGATTTCCTTATGTAGCCCCAATAACATGAGATCATGATTACCAAAACAATCATCATCAAATGTGAACAATGATTTATTTGCTCTTTTAGTTCATTTTGCTTATGTGCTCCTGGATTTCAACTTTCATGTGGTGAGGATAGGGACAAATTCTGGCATTAATCCCCCACCCCCAACAAGAACTTATATCTTTTTATTATACCATTCATTATCTTGCGAGATATACACTTAATAGCATTCATGTTTTTCTCATTGGGAAGAACGCATATTATCATGTTGGGTCCTTCCTGTTTACATATGAAGAAGGATTGCCTTTAGATATTTTCCATTTTGTTCCACCAAATTAAAAATAAAGAACAAATTAATTTAAATTTAAAAAAAAAATCTAACTTGAAAGAAAATCATACTTCCACATCAAGGGTTCTCGTCCTCTCACATGGACAAGACTAACAGCTTACAAGACTCACAATAGGGGGATGTTAGGTTTTCTCACAAATGAGAAGGTTCAAGGGGGCAAAAGCAATGGAGAGCAAGATTGAGGTCTTAAGACATGACTCACTACTAGGTGTTGCCAAGTATCTTATTAACAACATGATTGTGGAGGTAGATGCTAAGAAAAAAAAGGATAGGCTCCTCCGATTGATACATCATTGGTGTAGGTAAAGGCAATGATGATGGATTTTTAACATCATCTTTGTCATCTTGTACTATAACAACCATCTTCTTTAGACTATTTAATTATTTCCATCAACTAAATATTATTTGTGATAAGTTTATAGTATTTGGGTGATGTTCCATAAATATGAAAGTATAATTTAAAATCATGGCATTTTAACCAATGGCATATTATTTCATTTACTGCTCACAACACAAAAAAACTGATTATATATTTTTTAAGCTTTACTAGTTTTATACTTCCCACCATCATATTTCATTATAGGGGATTTACACATTAAGTGCATTATCCACTAAAAACTTATTTATTTATATATCTAACACCTAAGATCAATATTTACTTATATAACACCCAAATTTCTTTAATAGCTCATATTCACCGCTCCCATCAAAAACTCTATTCTTGGCCTGAACTCTCAAAATCTCGCCCAAACTCTCTCTCCCACATGTGGCATGGAACCTTTCATAGAAGCCAACCTTCTCTAACCTCAAAATTCTCAAACACTCAACTTCAAACCTTCAAAGTTCAATGACTCATGACCATCCCCCACTCTAAGACTCCAAAGCTTAAGTTTGTCCCTCCAGACCTCCTTCATCATTTCGCTAAGAGTCCATAGGATACTTGTATGTTGGGGCCTTCCTGTTTACATATGAATAATGATTGTTTTCAGATATTTTCTATTTTGTTCCACCAAATTGATAATAAAGCACAAATCATTTCATAAGGACAGTTAAAAAGCACAAATTAATTTAAACTTTTAAGAAAATCTAACTTGGGCGAAAATCATACTTCCACATCAAGGGCTGTCATATGCTCTCAAAAACAAGACTGACAGCAAGGGGATGTTAGATCCTCTCACAAATGAGAAGGGGGGGGCGCAAAGCCATGGAGAGCCAGATTGAGATCTTATAGACATGACTCACTACTAGGTGTTGTCAAGTATCTCATTAAAAAGATGGCTGTGGAGGTAGATGCTAAGAAAAAATGTGATAGGCTCCTCTGAACGATACATCATTGGCGTTGTTAGAGGTGATGATGGATTTTTAACACCGTCTTTGTCATCTTGTATATCAACTAACATAGCCTGACAATCTCCTTTAGACCATTTAATTATTTCCATCACCTAATTATAACTTGTGATAAGTTTATAGTATATGGGTGCAAGGTTTAAAAATGCACAATTGGGTACTGAGGCGTTTTTCTTTCATGAGGCTAGGCGTAAGCCATGGAGAGCCAGACTGAGATCTTATAGACATGACTTACTACTAGGTGTTGTCAAGTATCTCATTAAAAAGATGACTGTAGAGGTAGATGCTAAGAAAAAATGGGCTAGGCTCCTCCGAACGATTCGTCATTGGTGTTGGTAGATGCAATGATGATGAATTTTTAACACCATCTTTGTCATCTTGTATTATATCAACTAACTTAGCCTGACAACCTCCTTTAGACCATTTAATTATTTCCATCACCTAATTATAACTTGTGATAAGTTTATAGTATATGGATGCAAGGTTTAAAAATGCACAATTGGGTATTGAGGAGTTTTTCTTTCATGAGGTTAGGCGTAAGCCTCAAAGCATTTTGAGGCTAAGCCACAAAATCCAAAAATTGCATAAAGTGAAAATAAAAATTAAAGGTAATTTTTTATATAATACTCAAATAATATATTAAATAATAACATATTAACTTTCTATTGAACTATGAAATAACAAATTGACATACAGATGAAATAAAAATTGCACAATAAGTAAAGTGACAAATGATAAATTGCGAGAAATAGAATTGAAATACAAATATTACAAGAACAAAACAATATGAAATATATGAATCACGAAAAAGTATCATATAGCATTAAGTTCAGCTCCAAGTTCCTTCTTTCTTAATTAGGGGCTTTAATTTATGGTTTAGATATATATATCAGTTGAGGCGTGGCGAGGCACGCCTCAAGGCGGGCCTCAGCCAAGCTGAGGTGTAAGCCTCATTAAAAAAAGCTTGAGGCATAAGCCTCGAGGCATTTTTCAGTGGAATTGAGTCAAGGCAAGCCTCAAGGCGACCTTCATATTGCGCAATTTTAAACAATGTATGGGTGATGTTTCATAAATATGATAGCATAATATAAAATCATGGCCTCATAACCAATGGCATATTATTTCATTTACTACTCACAGTATAAAAATAAATAAATTATGTATTTTTTTAAGCTTGATAATTTTATACTTCCCACCATTACATTTCTTTATAGAGGATTTGCATCCCAACCACTAAAAAACTTCAATATTTACATATCTAAAACCTAAAATCCAATATTTACTAATATAAAACTAAAATTTTTTTAATAGATCTTCACCACTCTTGTCAACAACTCTATTCAAATCCTAAACTCCAAAATCTCACCCGAACTCTCTATCTCACATGCGGCATGGAAACTTTCATAGGAGCCAACCATCTCCAAACTCAAAATTTTCAAACAAGCAACATTAGACCTTCAAAGCTCGATGACTCTAAACAACCCCCACTATAAGACTAAAGAGCTTAAGTGGTTGATCCAAACCTCTTTACACTGTTGACCCTAAGACTTTAAGACTCCAATGCATCTTCCATGTTGGGTCCTTCATGTTTACATATGAAGAAGGATTTCCTTCATATATTTTCTATTTTTTCCCACCAAATTAATAATGAAGCATAAATCATTTGAAAAGCATAGTTAAAAAGCACAATTTAATTTAAACTTTAAAAAAAAAATCTAAAAAAATCATACTTCACATCAATGGTTGTCGTTTTCTCTCAAAGATAGAAATAACAGCTTACAAGACTCACAGCAGGGAGAAGTTAGATCCTCTCACAAATGAGAAGGCTGGAGGGGGCAAAAGCAATGGAGAGCCAGATTGAGATTTTATAAACATTACTCACTACCAGGTGTTGTCAAGTATCTCATTAACAAGAAGAATGTTGAGGTAGATGCTAAGAAAATATAAGCTAGGCTCCTCTGAACAATATGTCATTAGCATTGGTAGAGGCAATAATGATGGATTTTTAACATCAACTTTGTCATCTTGTATTATAACAACTACCTCAACACGAACACTTCCTTTAGACTATTTAATTATTTCAATCACCTAAATATCACTTGTGATTAGGGGTGTCAACGAGTCGAGTCGAGCTAGAGCCAGGTGTTCGAGCCCAACTCGCGAGTCAAATATTGAGCTCGAACTCGAGCTTGAACTCAAGTCAAGCTCAAAAGTCGAGCTCGAGATTGACTTGTGACACCGAAACGAGCTGTCAAGCCACTCATCGAGCCGCTCAATTTCGGTTTCCCGCCCCTATTTGATTGTTTTCCTGCCCTATTTCTCAGCCAGCGGGCTTTAATGTTTAAGATATAAATGCAGAGTTGAAAGAATGTGACTTGATGGGAGAGTACAGCATCTTTAATGTTATATATATATATATATATATATATATAAACTACAATGTAGTTGTAGCTTCAACATCCTTTTCTTGAATTATTTATACAATTTAAATTTAATAAAAAATACTAATTATTTTATTTAAAAAAAATCCTAAACTTATTCAAGCCAGCTCGCGAGCTCATGAGATGAGCTTTATCAAGCTCAAACTCGAGCTCGAGCTCGACTCGTGAGCACAATAAACTCAGCTCGCGATCATCTAAACGAGTCGAGCTCGAGCCGGCTCGGCTCACTTACACCCCTACTTATGATAAGCTTAATAGTATTTTGGTGATGCTCCATAAATATGATAGTATAATTCAAAAGCATGGCCTCTTAACCAATAACATATTATTTCATTTACTGCTCACAACACAAAAAAAAAAATTTATTATATATTTTTTAAGCTTAACAGTTTAAACTTCCCACCATCATATTTCTTTATAGGGGATTTACAAACTAACCACTAGAACTTCTTTATACATATATTTAATACCTAAAATCCAACATTTACTAATATAAGGCCCAAATTTCTTCAAATATATCAAATTCACCTCTCATCAACAACTCTATTCTAGGCATAAACTCTTAAAATCTAACCTAAACTCTCTCCCACACGCTGCATGAAACCTTTCATAGGAGACAACCCTCTCCAACCTCAGAATTATCAAACACAACTTCAAACCTTCAAAGCTTGATGAATCCAAACCACCCCAACTTTAAGACTCCAGAGCTTAACTTGATGCTCCATACCTCCTTACATCATTGCCCCTAAGACTCTAAGACTCCAAGGCATACTTCCATGTTGGGTCCTTCCTGTTTACATATTCTATTTTGTCCTACCAAATTAATAATAAAGCTTAAACCTTTTGAAAAACATAGTTAATAGAACAAAGTAATTTAAACTTTGAAAAAAAATCTAACTTGGAAGAAAATCATACTTCCACATCAAGGGTTGTCGCCTGCTCTAATAGACAGAATTGACAACTTACAAGACTCGCAATAGGGGGATGTCTGATCTTCTCACAAATGAGAAGGCTCAAGGGGGCAAAAGCAACGGAGAGCGAGATTGAGATCTTATAAACATGACTCACTAGTCACTACTAGATGTTATCAAGTATCTTATTAACAAGATGATTGTGGAGGTCGATGCAAAGAAAAAATGGGATAGGCTCCTCCGAACAATATGCCATTGGCATTGGTAGAGGCAATGATGATGGATTTTTAATATCAACTTTGTCATCTAGTATTATAACAACTACTTCAACCCGACCACTTCCTATTTACTTATTTCGATCACCTAAATATCACTTGTAATAAGCTTATAATATTTGGGTGATATTCCATAAATATGATAATAAAATTTAAAATTATGGCCTCATAACCAATGACATTATTTCATTTACTACTCACAACCAAAAAAAAATTGATTATGTATTTTAAAAGCTTAACAGTTTTATACTTCCCACCAGCATATTTCTTTATAAAGGATTTAAACCCTAACTACTAAAAACTTCTTTATTTATATATCTAACATCTAAAGTCTAATATTTACTTACATAACACCCAATTTTCTTTAATAGATCAAATTCATCACTCTCATCAACAACTCTATGAGGCCTGAACACTCAAAATCTTGCTTGAACTCCCTCTCCCACACACGACATGGAACCTTTCATAGGAGCCAACCCTCTCCAACCTCAGAATTCCCAAACACGCAACTCCAGACCATCAAAGCTCTTGACTCCAAACCAACCCCACTCTTAGACTCCAGAGCTTAAGTTATCACCCCAACCTCCTTACTCTATTATACGCCCGAACTCTCTCTCCCACACGCCGCATGTAAACCTTCATGGGAGCCAACCCTCTCCACCTCAAATTCCCAAACACGCAACTTTAGACCTTCAAAGCTCAATGACTCCAAACCACCCCCACTCTAAGACTTCAGGACATAAGTTGTCGCCCCAAACTTCCTTACTCTATTCTAGGCATGAACTCTCAAAATCTTTTCATAACTCTCTATCCCACACGCAAGATGAAATATTTCATAGGAGCTAAGCCTCTCCAACCTAAAAATTCCCAAACACACAACTTAAGACCTTTAAAGCTTAATGACTCCAGAACACCACCACTCTAAGACTCAAGGGCTTAAGTTGTCGCCCAAGACCTCCTTAAATAGTCCCCCCCCCCCTCAATTTATCATTTATTTTTATATTTATGTTTTGAATAGAGAGGATTTAGGAATGGATTTCATGAATTGAAAGTAAGGAAGTGGGCCTCAATCATGGGGTACCCCATTATTTTCTTTATTTTCATGCATTTAAAGAAAATTTTAATACTCTAGAGAGCACCGTTGTGGCCTTTTATTTAAAAACTCCCACGCATTTGAAGAAAAATTCAATACACTCCAAAGAGCACTATATTTGAATTTCATTTAAAATTTCCTTTAGTGATTTTAAACTATATTGGAATGATATAATTTTAACTTCCTTAGATGATATTCATATTTTGGACTTAATTTACATATGCACTTTTCATAATTTTTCATGCCATTCATTATTATTTAAGATAGAATAAACATCAGGTTGAAATTTTGTTATAAAGTTGTAGACAGCAAAATGTAGAATTTCATTTTTTGTGTTGAGTGTCATATTGTTCAAATTTGTTCATTTATTTTCGTATCAATTTTATCTATCTTGAATTCCTTCTTTGCCTAAGCAGGTTTTTAGGAATGGATTTTTTTTTTAACTTTCAATTTTGGCAAATTTTTTAATAGCGTCAAGAACCAAGGCCATAAGAAATATGCTGGTGTGAAGCCATAAACTATTAAGTATGAAAAAGATGTAATCAATTTTTTTCGTGCCCAGAACAATTATTGAGACAATTTGTCATGGGCTAATAGGTAATTTTGAATTGTGCTATCATATTTATGAAACTTTACACAAAGACTACAAAATTATCACAATTGACATTAAGGCAATCGAAATGATTAAACAGTCTAATAAAAGTGATTTGGTTGAGATAGTTATTATAATACAAAATGGCAAAGAAAATGTTGTGTTCATAAAATAGAATAGTTAGGAATGATAGTTATATGTTGGAGTGCAACCATCATAACGGCATTGATTATAATGACATTAAACTTGAAACTTACAATTATGGGTTCTATTCAAAATGGAGATCATAAAGATTTATTAGTTGATGCATATTTCCATGATTCTATGAGTTTCAAGCAAGTCCTTCGATCTAAAGCCAATATAAACAAAATTGGAATTAAGATCAAAGATATTGATATAACCCGAGGTATAACTACTTGCTTACATCTAGGATTTCCGTCGAGAAATGAGCATCAAATTTGAAGTGCAAATAATCTCCTAACAATGTATACCCAAAATATTTTCAATTGCAAGCTGAATAAAAGAATGCCCTAGAGGCTTCAATATTAATAGATGGTATCAAAATTATGAAGGACAGATTAATAAAGGACTATATTAGAAATACTATGTGAGTAGAATTTATTATAGATAAGGTGATGACAAAACATAATTAGATTTTTTGTGCAAGCTCCAAAAAGAGTAGAAGATGCACCATGGGATGGTAAAATTAATGAATACAAATTAGGTTAAGTAAATGGATGGATCAAATATAGAATTGATAGAAATTGAGCAAAAAGATTGCAACACTCAATATGAACATACAAAAAATGAAGATCCATAAAGCCAACCACAAATAGTTGAGATACATTCATGATGATGATAGCAATGACTTGTGCACTAATTGAACAAATGAAGTTTTGTGTAATGCATTAACCTATAAATAGGTGTGTATATGCATATTTGAAACATAACAAACTCCATAAAACTCAAATGAGAGATTGCTAACCTTTATGTAGGTTGGTTTCCGAAGTTCCACATGCGACACATAACTTTCAACCAAAAATTTAAAACCAATCTCTAGTTCAGCATCAATAGATCCATCATTGTTTCGCCTAATAATCCTAGAGCGTTGGCACCATGGAAGAAAGTCTTCATACAAATCAACAGCTGCAACAACATTAAAAAGTTGCTCCTGAGTGTACCTATTCATTGCATATACCAATTAGCATCATCTGAATAAACTGTGAGAAACCAGTTGGTTCATAGATGATTTGTATGTGCTTACTCAAAAAGATAGCATATATGATGCTATAGGAAGAAACTTCAAAAAATGATATATTTAGATGTATAAGTAATGATCTTGTGCATCAATCAATTTTTAAATGACCCAACGGCTATTTAATGGAACCAATAATAAAATCTCTCCTAAAATACTCCATAGTACCCTGGGACTCACATGGTGTAAAAATTCTAGAATGCTAATTTTGGATGACTCTACATAAAGTTTTCTAAGCATCATTTGCACAAGAAGTGCTTGAAGTGATTAAATTTTAATCCATGAAGCTTTCCATCTGCATGCATTCTTCAATATATAAGATATGATGGTCAAACAACATTTTGATGGCAAGAGCCACAGAATTCAGCCAATGTCTTACATGGGGAATAAAAAAAATTCCCAACATCAGCAAACTGTCACTGATGAATCACAACAACAACCATAGCTCATCCGTATTTAATAATTTCTCCAAAAAGACAAACTCATGAATGTACCAAAACTACGCATATACACTAGTTTTCAAATTTACATAACTATGTATTCAACGCACATATGAACCACAACAACAAACAAAGCTCGATCTTTCTTAAAATGCATTAGACAAATCAATAGAAACAATTAAACGAGCTTGATGCAAACCAATACTAACATTCGAACATACCCCATCACAACCCGTTCCTGATGCGACTTGCCCAGTACATCGCCTTCTTCACCGTCTCCAACGCCTAGAAACCATCTCGACTGAGCACCGCGTGAAAATCTTCCAATAGATGAGCCTCTGCCCATCCTACTATCCCCCAATGCACGGGAAACCGGGTTGCCAATTTGCGCAGCAACATTTATCCATCGAACCGATACAGGTCGCTCTGGCCACTTCGCGCTTTCTCCGCACGATTTACCAGCCAATACCGACGAGCATCGCCGCCCCAAAAGCCTCGACAGGGTCTTCGCCGAAGACTTAATCGGCGACATCGTTTGATTTTGAACGCCAATAAAACCCTAAATGAGCCCTACTTTCTAAAAATCCCTGATAGTCAATTGGATCAAAAGGAAAAAACTAGAAGGGAGGGAGAATTCAAAGGTAGAGTCCACAATTAGATTTGTAGGGATTGAGAGAAGATTCGGCGGTTGATGCAGCTCCGGAGGTTGAGGAGAACAAAGAACAGATAGACAAAATGTGTGCGGACGTCGACTACGGGGAATCGGGACGATGTTGACGACGCCACGTGGCGATGATGTCTTTCCGTATGGGCGTCAAGTTCGTGGAAATAGATCCTACACGAAAACGGACTTGACACGGAATAGAAATCGTGTCGACTCGACTATCCTGTTCTATCAATTGGATCACATGACAGCGATTATGTTATGCGGATACCAGACAGGAGAACCGTCCGGATTCATGCTCGGTGCCGTGCACTCGATACCGAACGTGGTACATCTTTTGAGGCGACGTTATACATTTTTCTTGGTCTCCGGACGAATCCGGACTCACACGTAATAATTTTTCGTGTGATGGACCATTTATATCAATTTCTTTAGATTGTATCAATTCTCCTTCTCTTTCAACAATTATTAAAACTTCGATGCTAAAAGTGCTCAATAATACTGAATGGATTTGAGTTAGTGTGCTCATGAAAATCTGTAGTTGAGTGTTGAGATGAAAGGGGACAAGCAGTTAGTGAGCTTGTTGATATTATTAACAATTTGTGTGAGAGATATTGCATTGTTTGAGAACAGATAAGCGAGTGAGTGATGGAGAACTCCAAATTTGATGGTTGCAATGAGGTAGGTTGAGGGTCCCTTGAGTAGCCACTTTCCTGTAGATGAGTTTGATGAGGATAATCGCTCTGGGAAAGAGAGAGCGGTTGAGGTCATTCTAAGAGAGAGCAAGTAACTGAGGTAGTGGTTTAAGCACGTAGCGAGTGACAAGTTGCTAGCTTGGTGAGGAACCTATGATTTTCCTTTCATTGGCCAATCTCTTTAGTAGATATGGGCAAGTAGTGCCCATTGATCACTCTAAATGATCCCTACAAGCTTGAGGTCAATGATTATTCTTGTATTGTCAAGCGAGTTCTCCAAGCGAGCCCCTATAAAACATGAGTTCCTCCGCCATGATTCGCCCGCAACTTGCTAAAGTACTTCTGAAGGCATAAGTGAGTATACAATACCATCAATTTAAGGAAAATCTTACACTTGTCTAAGCAAACACTTAGTTAATACTAAAGAAAGAAACCTTCTTTCAAAGTCCTCCATGACTTTGAAGGTGACTAAGGCTTCTTTTGGGACGGCTTTTTTATTGCTTTCTAAAACGAAGTTTCAGTACAAATTTTTTTATTTTTTTATTAAAACTCCGTTTTAAAAAGCAATAAAAAAGCCGTCCCAAACGAAGCCTAAGGTTTCTTTTGGGACATCTATCTTTAAGCAAATTTTTTGTACAAAAAATTTTAGTTCAATAAATTTTGTGTTAGAAAGTTGTTTTAAAAAGTTGCAAAAAAGTTGTACCAAACGAAATCTAAGTCTATCAACAACTTATATAAAAATGTATACAATCCTAAAAATAATATTTTCAAATGATAAAAAAGCAAATACAAATATAAAACTAAAATTTTGTGATGAAAATCTTATTGTAAACTTGCACTTAATGGATATTGATGAACACTATTGTTTTAACCTAAGAAGATGTAATATTTTGGTCAAATTATTCCCTTTTTTATTTGTAAGTAAGGATAGAATATCATCATCTAATTGTTTGATTTTTTTTTTTTTTTAATCTAATTGTTTGATTTATAAGGGTGAATATAGAGTTCATTTGGACCTCAAAATTGAGTGGTCAATTTTGCATATAATTAATTCCTCATTGCTATGAGAAAATAGATGTCTCAACAAATAATAAAATAAGAAATAGACATTATAAGAATTTTTTTTTTATTCTAGAGTAGGTCATATAATATGTGAAATCACATGGAAAAAATAAAAAATTCAATGGAATATGAATCAAGCCCAAATTCATAATTATAATTTATAATTGATATATCAGACAAAAATTACCTTGATCGAGCACAAATCTCGAGGCAAAATCAAATTGGAAACTTCAAAAATTAAATCGGAGACAATTTGAATTCCAATTTCAGCAAACTTATAGTTGAACTGAGCGTCACGGAAACACGAATGCAGCGACACCAAATTCGACTCAATCCGAGCCCAAATGAGTCCAAATCAAGGACCCGAAGCGCTGTTGGAAGTTTAATAACACTGTTTGAGTTACCAAACGGTCTCTGATTTTTACGAGCTTATACTCGAATCGAACGGCTCGACGAGACAAATCCAACGAGCCCAAGATAGCCGAATTCCGACATTTCTAAGACCTTCAAATGTCCAACGAATGATGCACGATCGTAGGATTCAATATCGGTCGTCCATTCGACCACTCCTTATTCGCCCCTGATCGCACGCCTATTTAAGAGCTATGCCACTCCAGAAAATCTATAAATATAGTCCTCATTCTTCACAAAAAGGGGGCCAAGCAAGAAGAAAAGAAGAGAAGAGAAGGAAGAGAAGGAAGAAGCTCCTCCTCGACCACAGCCGGAATCTCGCCTGACCACCGCAGGAGCTCGGTGGACCACCGCCGGAATCTTGCCGGACCACCGTTGGAGCCTCGTCGGACCACCGCCGGAGCTTCGCCGGACCACCACCTGAGGCCCTCACCTTAAATTGAGGCCATCACCTTCGCCTGAGACCCTCACATTCGTTAGAGACCCTCACATTTACCAGAGGCACTCACCTTCACCTGAGGCTCGGACTTCTTCTAGGCCACTACCTGACGCCTAGAGTTCTACCAGAGTATCGCCCTACTACAACGATCTTTCTGACCCCGGTCTCCTGCCGACTACGGTCCTTTCGACCTCCGTCGCCTACTATGGTCCTTCCGACCTCCATCAACAAACAACGGTCTTTCTGACCCCGATCTCCTGCCGACTACGGTCCTTTCGACCTCCGTCGCCTACTACAGTCCGTCCGACCTCCATCAACAGACAACGATCTTTCTGACCCCGGTCTCCTGCCGACTACGGTCTTTCCGACCAAACAAACATGTATATGTAACTCCTACCATGTAATGCAATCTATATGATGTATAGTTGCTACTTCAATACAATGCCTTCTCCAAAGGAAGGGCCTCATTTGTAATCGACCGCAAATACTAGTGGATTCATTCAAACTGGGCCAGGTCCCGTGGTTTTTCCCCCTTTTTAGGGGTTTTCCACGTAAAAACTCTGGTGTCTCTTATGAATGCTACACCCTCTCACTTATCTGCTTGTGTGCTGGATCTTCGTACAATGCTAAGACATTAAACTAAATATTTCTCTACCGCCGCGAATACTCCAGGACGCACCAGTTTGGCGCCGTCTGTGGGAACGTGGTTCCCAACTGGGGGGCAAATTTTTGCTCCAACCTCAAAATGTCGTTAATTTCAACTTCCTGACTTCAGCTATTGTTTCATCAATTTCATGGAAATTAGATCCGAACTGGGGGGCAACTTTGACTCCAACCGTGGTTAAAAAGATCCTCTGATGCTTTCATCATCAAGATGATATTTTAAGAAAATTCCAGCAAATCCAAAGACAGTTCCAATCAATTATATTCTTTATACAACCATTTACTGGACTTCTACTCCTTGGGCAAGGTCTTAATCTTGACCTTAACAAGGCAGTAACGGTCTAAAGATAGACCATCCTTCATCTTTGATTTGGGATACACGCGGCGTTCGCCCCCTCCCAATCAAGGCAAAATCAATCCCAGGGGGATTCTCTCTACCTCTTCCACACAGGTTAACGTCATCAAGCAGGGCTCTGACATACAACCTCGGATAGGTCATACATCCTTGGTGAATTCTCTCAACCTCTTCTAGACAGGTTAACGTCATCGAGCAGGGCTCTGACATACAACCTCGGATAGGTCTTACATCCTTGGTGGATTCTCTCGACCTCTTCCACACAGGTTAATGCAATCGAGCGGGGCTCTGACATACAACCTCCGATAGGTCTTACATCCTTGGTAGATTCTCTCGACCTCTTCCACACAGGTTAACGTCATCGAGTAGGGCTCTGACATACAACCTCGGATAGGTCTTACATCCTTGGTGGATTCTCTCGACCTCTTCCACACAGGTTAACGTCATCGAGCAAGGCTCTGACATACAACCTCGGATAGGTCTTACATCCTTGGTGGATTCTCTCAACCACTTCCACACAGGTTAACGTCATCGAGCAGGGCTCTGACATACAACCTCGGATAGGTCTTACATCCTTGGTGGATTCTCTCAACTTCTTCCACACAGGTTAACGTCATCGAGCAGGGCTCTGACATACAACCTCAAATAGGTCTTATATCCTTGTTGGATTCTCTCGACTTCTTTCATACATGTTACCGTCATCAAGCAAATGATATGACATACAACCTCAGATGGGTTATATATCTTTGACGAATTCTACGCTCTACTGGCCTTCGCCAAATCTTTTGTCGTCTTTCTACCCGTCCTCCAAGTGATGTCGGCCTTCTTCCCGGCCTCCATGTGACGCCGGTCTTGCACCTGATTTCAGAGTGACGACGGCCTTCTACTCGGCCTCCAAGTGACACCAATCTTCTGCCAAGTGACGTCGGTCTTTTTACTAGCCTCCATGTGACGTCGGTCTTACACTCGACTTTAGAGTGATGTCGACCTTCTACCTGGTCTCCAAGTAGCGCCGGTCTTCTGCCCGGCCTATAAGAGATGTCGGCCTTCTACCCGACCTCCAAGTGATGTCGATATTCTACTCGGCTTCCATGTGATGCCGATCTCTCACCCGACTTTGGAGTGACGTCGGCCTTCTTCCCGGCCTTCATGTGACGCCGGTCTTGCACCCAACTTCGGAGTGATATCGGCCTTATACTCGGCCTCCAAGTGTCGTCGATCATCTGCCCGATATCCAAGTAACGTCGGCCTTCTATCCGACCTGCATGTGATGACAGTCTTGTACCCGACTTCGGAGTGACATCGTCCTTCTACCTGGCCACCAAGTGTCACCTATCTTTTGCCCGATCACCAAGTGACATTAGCCTTCTGCCCCGCCTCCGTGTGACACCAGTCTTGCACCTCACTTCGGAGTGATGTCGACCTTCTGCCTGGCCTCCAAGTAACGCCGGTCTTCTGCCCGACCTATAAGTGATGTCGGCCTTCTACTCGACCTCCAAGTGATGTCGATATTCTACCCAGCCTCCATGTGATGTCGGTCTTGCACCCGACTTCGGAGTGACGTCGGCCTTCTTCCAGGTCACCATGTGACACTGGTCTTGCACCCAACTTCAGAGTTATGTAGGCCTTCTACTCGGCCTCTAAGTGTCGCCAATCTTCTACCAAGTGACGTCGGCCTTTTTACTGGCCTCCATGTGACGTCGGTCTTACACTCGACTTTGGAGTGACGTCGACCTTCTGCCCGGCCTCCAAGTGATGCCAGTCATCTGCCCAACCTCCAAGTGACGTTGGCCTTCTGCCCGACCTCCATGTGACGACAATCTTGCACCCGACTTCGGAGTGACATCGACCTTCTACCCGGCCTCCAAGTGACGTTGGTCATCTGCCCGACCTCCAAGTGATGTCAGTCTTCTACCCTACTTCTAAGTGACACCGGTCTTCTGCCCGACCTCCAAGTGATGTCGGCCTTCTGCCCGGCCTCTATGTGACACCGGTCTTGCACCCAACTTTCGCCCATCGTCGGACTTCTACTTGTTGCTGGTCTTTCATCAGATTTTATACCCAACGCCCTACTTTCGCTCGTCACTGGACTTTTGACCTCCCTCCTGACAACGTCCTACCTGCATACTACAATCTTTCCAACCTCCATCGCCAGTAACGGACGTGAATCTCCTTTGGTCATCAAATCTCTCGAAGGATGGTGATCGCCCGTCGTGACCTCAATATAGAAAGAGGAGAAAGCTTCTACTCAATGAGGGGCCCTAGAGCTGAACAGGGGATACCCATCTGAACAGAGCTAGGGGAAGGCCTTAACTTGAGAAAGATGAGAAGAAAGTGGAGAAAATTCTTACTCAATGAAGGGCCCTAGGACTGAACAGGGGATACCCATCTGAACAGAGCTAGGGGAAGGCCTCAACTTGAGAAAGAACAGAAGAGAGGGGGAGGAGCAAATTTTCATACCCCAAAGGGGGGTATTTATAGTTGCATGAGGAAGATGAAAAATTTTTCAGAAATTTTCATTAAAAAAAGGGGGGGCCTTGAGGCGTTAACAACCGCCTCATTCAAAAGAAGAAGGCCAAAAGGCCAAAGTTTAATATTAATTAACTATACAGTTATAACGTTATAACTTCAATAGTTTAATATTAATTAATAACTTCTTAAAATTATAATTATAACAGAAATTATAATTATTGTGATATATGAATATAAGATAATATATCTACATTCTTATATTATATAATAAGAGTTTAATACGTTTTCTTACTAAGCGATATGTGTAGTATATTATCATATACATTCCACTTCTAAAAACATGTAACGTTCATAATTAACTTCTTTGAGGATATAGCTGGGTCCGAGCCTATATAATCTATATAAGATGGATTATTAAAAATAGTATTGTAATTTTTATACGCATTATAAGAAATTATCAGCCATAAGCAGCTCAGAATATACAAATATATATTTTCGGACTCTGTAAGCTTCGACGCCCGAAAATAAGGGGGCATATGATATATCAGACAAAAATTACCTTGATCGAGCACAAATCTCGAGGCAAAATCAAATTGGAAACTTCCTTTAAATTGGAGACAATTTGAATTCCGATTTCAGCAAACTTATAGTCGAACTGAGCGTCTCGGAAACACGAATGCAACGACACCAAATTCGACTCAATCCGAGCCCAAATGAGTCCAAATTAAGGACCCGAAGCGCTGTTGGAAGCTTTATAACACTGTTTGAGTTACCAAACAGTCTCTGATTTTTACGAGCTTATACTCGAATCGAACGGCTCGACGAGACGAATCCATCAAGCCCAAGATCGTCGAATTCCGGCATCTCTAAGACCTTCAAATGTCCAACGAACGATGCACGATCGTAGGATTCAATATCGGCCGTCCATTCGACCACTCCTTATTCGCCCCTGATCGCACGCCTATTTACGAGCTATGCTACTCCAGAAAATCTATAAATAGAGCACTCATTCTTAACAAAAAGTGGGCCAAGCAATAAGAGAAAAGGAGAAGAGAAGGAAGAGAAGGAAGAAGCTCCTCCTCGACCACCGTCGGAATCTCGCCGGACCACTGCAGGAGCTCGGCGGACCACCGCCGGAATCTTGCCGGACCACCGTTGGAGCCTCGCCGGACCACTGCCAGAGCTTCGCCGGACCACCACCTGAGGCCCTCACCTTAACCTAAGGCCATCACCTTCGCCTGAGGCCCTCACATTCGTTAGAGGCCCTCACATTTACCAGAGGCACTCACCTTCACCTGAGGCCCGGACTTCTTCTAGGCCACTACCTGACGCCTAGAGTTCTACCAGAGTATCGCCCTACTACAACGGTCTTTCTGACCCCGGTCTCCTGCCGACTACGGTCCTTTCGACCTCCGTCGCCTATTATGGTCCTTCCGACCTCCATCAACAAACAACGTTCTTTCTGACCCCGATCTCCTGCCGACTACGGTCCTTTCGACCTCCGTCGCCTATACAGATGTAATTATTAATGCTACAGGTCACATGGGCTACACAAAACACTCCTTTCTGCGCCACTTCTCTGACCGTTAACGGTCTCTGTCACTGTAGCCATCTATGCTCCGCTTCGGTCTTATATACCGCAAGCTCCTCAATAGAACGATGAGCATTTCTACTCAATTTACTGTTCATCTTCTTCTAACCATGTTTTGCAGGAATCTCTTCATGGTATCAGAGCTTACTAAGCTTTACCGCAACCCTCATCGTCCTCAATGGCGGACCAGGGAAGCTTGTCTCAGACTCAATCATCCTCTCATCCAAGCACCGCATCTCTATCAGCCACGATGGCCGATTTCACGGTGCCTCCACCCCTTAAATTTCTTATGTCCAATCTCAAACTGTTGGTGCACACTCAACTCACAGTGGAGAACTACGCCATATGGAGGTTACAGATTTATCAAGCATTCTCAGCCAACAGGTTCGAAAGCTACCTCACCGAGCAACCACCGAGCTCCGTCCCACCCTCCGACCAAAAACTGTGGAAATTAATAGATCAGAATCTCGTATATGCTCTATTTTCCACAATATCTCCCTCGGTCCAGCCTTACATTCTTCATCTTAAAATCTTTGACGACATATGGAACACATTGGAACTCCGACTGCAACCTTCCAATCGCTCGCGTGTTCTCCAGCTGAAGAACGAGCTACACAATGTTCAGATGCGTGATCAAACCATTCCTCAATATCTTGCTCAAATCAAATCTCTGGTGGACAACATTGCTGTAGCCGGATCGCATATAGAAACCGAGGATGTCATCTTATACACCTTGAAGGGCTTACCATCCTCCTACAACCCATTTAAGGCAGCGATCCGAATCTCACCTCACACGATATCTCTGGAATCCTTATACTCTATGTTATGCATCGAGGAAGTTAACCTTCAGTCCGAACTCCAACAAGATACGGCTTCAACCGGTGATATCCAAGCTCTATACTCGTCCAGGGGACGAGGAAAACCTTCAACACCTCGCAGCACAAGGGGCCGCGGAACTCCTTCTAACTCTACCGCAACTATGAACAGGGCTTCGTATCCTAAAGAACAAATTCAGCAGCAAATGAATCGCCCCTCCCCGAGACCAACATGCCAGATCTGTGGAAAATCTGGGCATTCGGCCTTATCATGCTGGCACAGATACAACTCCAATTACAGTTCGCCACCAGTCTCCAATACAAGAGCTTACCTCACCCCATCTCAGAACACCACCAGCAATGAGTGGATACTTGACTCAGGGGCCTCCGCTCATCTCACACCCAACATTCTGCACATACCGCAACCAACATCCTATCAGGGCTCAGATTCCGTCTCTACAGCGAGTGGATCATCACTTCCCATCCATCATAGTGGCTCGGGTATCCTTCCTCTCCCAGAAACAAATCGTAAGTTAAAACTCACTCGACTCCTTCACGTTCCTTCAATATCACACAATCTATTATCTATATCCAAGCTTGTCACTGACAATCACTGTTCTGTATCATTCGATCCTGGTGGATTTGTCATCAAGGACCTACGGGACAACACAATTCTTCACCGTGGCCATAGTCAAGACGGAATCTATCCTCTCAAAGCCCTCCACACCACAACATCTCCAGCCACACCAACTTCAGCTTCAATATGGCACGCTCGCCTTGGTCATGCTCATCCCCGTGCAATGGCCGCTCTATCTACACTTCTTCCATAATTAAAGAAATGTTCTCTTTCTTTTGTCTACACTTCGTGTAATGTGGCCAAGAGCCACCATCTTTCTTTTCCAAAACAAGCAAACCATGTATCTACTCCTTTTAGTTTAATACACTCAGATGTTTGGGGTCCTTCCCCTGTCTCTTCTTTAACCGGTTATCGTTATTATTCTGTGTTCATCGATGATGCCACACGCTATTGCTGGGTTTACTTAATGCATACTAAGAATGAAACTTACTTAAAATTTAAACAATTTCTTGCAATGGTTACAACTCAATTCAAAGCCACCATACAAATCTTTCGCTCGGATGCCGGTGGAGAGTACACAAGTCATGAATTTAAAAACCTTCTCCAAACCCATGGCATTCAACATCAATTCAGTTGTCCAAACACTCCTCAGTAGAACGGTGTCTCTGAAAGGAAGCATCATCATCTTCTAGAAACCACGCGCACTCTTCTACACGCTGCACATCTACCATTTCGTTTCTGGGCAGAAGCTCTCCAGACCTCTAACTACCTCATAAACCGGCTTCCTACAGCTGCGTTAAACTCTCATATCCCGTTTATTCTTCTCCACGGCAGACCTCCTCAATACGATCACCTCAAATCGTTTGGCTGCTTATGCTTCCCATGGCTACAACCTCAATCACCTCACAAACTTGCCCCTAGATCCTCACCTTGCATCTTTCTCGGCTACTCCCCACAACACAAAGGATATCGATGCTATAATACTCAAACTCACAAACTTCATATTTCCCGCCATGTACGTTTCTATGAACATCTACAGCCATACAAGGAACCTCTCACAAAACCTTCCCAACCACAATCCAACACATACATTTCCTCCGATGCTTCTAACTCCCAGCTCTATACATCAGACATCCAACTCCATCCCTCCTTCCTCTACCAACTCTCTCTCAAACACTACTGAACCTCCTTACCCAACTCAACCTATCACCACATCTCCCATCGACATCCAACCTTTACCAACCACCACCATACTTCCCACACACTCTATGGCTACCCGATCTAAAACAGGCCACTCTAGGCCGAAGAAAGTGTACGATCTACTTGTTGTAGCTGACTCTGCGCTCCCTCCCACATCCTACAATGCGGAGTCCAAGGATCCTTCCTGGCAAGCAGCTATGTCCGAAGAAATTGAAGCTCTGCTCAAACAGAGGACCTGGACCCTCACTCCACCTTCACCAGATATTCCAGTTCTCGGCTGCCGCTGGACCTACAAAATCAAAACCAATCCAAACGGGACTGTTAACAGATACAAAGCAAGACTTGTTGCTCAAGGCTTTACATAGCAATACGGAGTAAACTACAAAGACACCTTCAGCCCTGTCGCCAAAATGCCCACAATCCGACTTCTCCTCATCATTGCCATTCACCATCAATGGCCCTTGCTACAATTCGACGTAGCAAATGCGTTTCTCCACGGCGACCTTCATGAGGAAGTATATATGAAACAACCCCAAGGCTTTGTCGACCGGGCTCATCCAAATCATGTCTGCCGTCTACACAAGGCACTCTATGGCCTAAAACAGGCTCCCCGGCAGTGGTTTCGCAAGCTCACAGAGTTCCTCCTTCAGTTCGGTTTCCAATTCAGTCGGGCGGATCCTTCACTACTTGTCTACAACCGAACCACCACTCAGCTCTACCTACTTATCTATGTTGATGACCTTCTCCTCACGGGCAACGACCAATCAATCATCAATTCTCTCCTACAACAACTGCAAGCCAACTTTGATCTAAAGCAGCTCGGTCAAGCCAGCCTATTTCTAGGCATTCAAATCACATACACCGCTACAGGGGCCATTCCTCCATCAATCGCATTATGCTCGCGATATACTTACTGCAGCCGGTCTCCAAGACAGCAAACCAGCCAGCACACCTATCTCCCCCTCCGGAACCTAACTGCACCTCTTCTCAAACCATACGACAATCCAACACAATTCAGGCAGCTCGCAGGCTCCTTACACTACCTTACTGTAACCAGACCTGATTTATCATTTGCTGTCAACACAATCTGTCAAAGCATGCATAATCCGACCATCTATGATTACACGCGGCTCAAACGGCTTCTCCGCTACGTCAATGGCACCCAACACCTTGGTCTACCCATCAACAGAGGCTCTCTAGAACTCACTACATATTGTGACGCCGACTGGGCTTCGGACGCCACAGACCGTAAATCCATCACCGGATTCTGAACCTTTCTTGGCAACAACATTCTCTCGTGGAGCGTTAAGAAGCAAACTACGGTAGCAAAATCCTCCACTGAAGCCGAATACAGGGCTCTTGCCGCCGCTCTCTCGGATGTCATCTGGCTGCGCCGCCTCCTTCTAGACTTCCAGATACCTCTCGACAAACCGACCACCATCTTTTGTGACAATGCCTCTGCCCTGTCCCTCGCTCACAACCCCGTGTTTCATGCACGGACCAAACACATTGAAATTGATCATCATTTCCTCAGTGATCACATACAGAAGCAGACAATCACAGCAACTCATCTCAACTTCGAAGATCAAATCGCCGACATTCTGACGAAGCCGCTCCCCACAACTCGCTTCATCACTCTCAGGAACAAACTAACCATCAGTGCCTTAGATCGTTAGTTTGAGGGGGGATATACATATGTAATTATTAATGCTACAGGTCACATGGGCTACACAAAACACTCCTTTCTGCACCACTTCTCTGAACGTTAACGGTCTTTGTCACTGTAGCCATCTATGCTCCGCTTCGGTCTTATATACCGCAAGCTCCTCAATAGAACGATGAGCATTTCTACTCAATTTACTGTTCATCTTCTTCTAACCATGTCTTTGCAGGAATCTCTTCATCGCCTACTACAGTCCGTCCGACCTCCATCAACAGACAACGATCTTTCTGACCCCGGTCTCCTGCCGACTACAGTCATTCCGACCAAACAAACATGTATATATAACTCCTACCATGTAATGCAATCTATATGATGTATAGTTGCTACTTCAATACAATGTCTTCTCCAAAGGAAGGGCCTCATTTGTAATCGACCGCAAATACTAGTGGATTCATTCAAACTGGGCCAGGCCACGTGGTTTTTCCCCCTTTTCAGGGGTTTTCCACGTAAAAACTCTGGTGTCTCTTATGAATGCTACACCCTCTCACTTATCTGCTTGTGTGCTGGATCTTCGTACAATGCTAAGACATTAAACTAAATATTTCTCTACCGCCGCGAATACTCCCCTTATCATGTTGGCACAGATACAACTCCAATTACAGTTCGCCACCAGTTTCCAATACAAGAGCTTACCTCACCCCATCTTAGAACACCACCAGCAATGAGTGGATACTTGACTCAGGGGCCTCCGCTCATCTCACACCCGACATTCTGCACATACCGCAACCAACATCCTATCAGGGCTCAGATTCCGTCTCTATAGCGAGTGGATCATCACTTCCCATCCATCATAGTGGCTCGGGTATCCTTCCTCTCCCAGAAACAAATTGTAAGTTAAAACTCACTCGACTCCTTCACGTTCCTTCAATATCACACAATCTATTATCTATATCCAAGCTTGTCACTAACAATCACTGTTCTGTATCATTCGATCCTGGTGGATTTGTCATCAAGGACCTACGGGACAACACAATTCTTCACCGTGGCTATAGTCAAGACGGAATCTATCCTCTCAAAGCCCTCCACACCACAACATCTCCAACCACACCAACTTCAGCTTCAATATGGCATGCTCGCCTTGGTCATGCTCATCCCCGTGCAATGGCCGCTCTATCTACACTTCTTCCAGAATTAAAGAAATGTTCTCTTTCTTTTGTCTACATTTCGTGTAATGTGGCCAAGAGCCACCGTCTTTCTTTTCCAAAACAAGCAAACCATGTATCTACTCCTTTTAGTTTAATACACTCAGATGTTTGGGGTCCTTCCCCTGTCTCTTCTTTAACCGGTTATCGTTATTATTCTGTGTTCATCGATGATGCCACACGCTATTGCTGGGTTTACTTAATGCATAATAAGAATGAAACTTACTTAAAATTTAAATAATTTCTTGCAATGGTCACAACTCAATTCAAAGCCACCATACAAATCTTTCGCTCGGATGCCGGTGGAGGGTACACAAGTCATGAATTTAAAAACCTTCTCCAAACCCATGGCATTCAACATCAATTCAGCTGTCCAAACACTCCTCAGCAGAACGGTGTCTCTGAAAGGAAGCATCGTCATCTTCTAGAAACCACGCGCACTCTTCTACACGCTGCACATCTACCATTTCGTTTCTGGGCAGAAGCTCTCCAGACCTCTAACTACCTCATAAACCGGCTTCCTACATATGCGTTAAACTCTCAGATCCCTTTCATTCTTCTCCACGGCAGACCTCCTCAATATGATCACCTCAAATCGTTTGGATGCTTATGCTTCCCATGGCTACAACCTCAATCACCTCACAAACTTGCCCCTAGATCCTCACCTTGCATCTTTCTCGGCTACTCCTCACAACACAAAGGATATCGATGCTATAATACTCAAACTCACAAACTTCATATTTCCCGCCATGTACGTTTCTATGAACATCTACAGCCATACAAGGAACCTCTCACAAACCTTCCCAACCCACAATCCAACACATACATTCCTCCGATGCTTCTAACTCCCAGCTCTATACATCAGACATCCAACTCCATCCCTCCTTCCTCTACCAACTCTCTCTCAAACACTACTGAACCTCCTTACCCAACTCAACCTATCACCACATCTCCCATCGACATCCAACCTTTACCAACCACCACCATACTTCCCACACACTCTATGGCTACCCGATCTAAAACAGGCCACTCTAGGCCGAAGAAAGTGTACGATCTACTTGCTGTAGCTGACTCTGCGCTCCCTCCTACATCCTATAATGCGGCGTCCAAGGATCCTTCCTGGCAAGCAGCTATGTCCGAAGAAATTGAAGCTCTGCTCAAACAGAGGACCTGGTCCCTCACTCCACCTTCACCAGCTATTCCAGTTCTCGGTTGCCGCTGGACCTACAAAATCAAAACCAATCCAAACGGGACTGTTAACAGATACAAAGCAAGACTTGTTGCTCAAGGCTTTACATAGCAATACGGAGTAAACTACAAAGACACCTTCAACCCTGTCGCCAAAATGCCCACAATCCGACTTCTCCTCATCATTGTCATTCACCATCAATGACCCTTGCTACAATTCGACGTAGCAAATGCGTTTCTCCACGGCGACCTTCATGAGAAAGTATATATGAAACAACCCCTAGGCTTTGTCGACCGGGCTCATCCAAATCATGTCTGCCATCTACACAAGGCACTCTATGGCCTAAAACAGGCTCCTCGGCAGTGGTTTCGCAAGCTCACAGAGTTCCTCCTTCAGTTCGGTTTCCAATTCAGTCGGGCGGATCCTTCACTACTTGTCTACAACCGAACCACCACTCAGCTCTACCTACTTATCTATGTTGGTGACCTTCTCCTCACGGGCAACGACCAATCAATCATCAATTCTCTCCTACAATAACTGCAAGCCAACTTTGATCTAAAGCAGCTCGGTCAAGCCAGCCTATTTCTAGGCATTCAAATCACATACACCGCTACAGGGGCATTCCTCCATCAATCGCATTATGCTCGCGATATACTTACTGCAGCCGGTCTCCAAGACAGCAAACCAGCCAGCACACCTATCTCCCCCTCCGGAACCAGAACTGCACCTCTTCTCAAACCATACGACAATCCAACACAATTCAGGCAGCTCGCAGGCTCCTTACACTACCTTACTGTAACCAGACCTGATTTATCATTTGCTGTCAACACAATCTGTCAAAGCATGCATAATCCGACCATCTATGATTACACGCGGCTCAAACGGCTTCTCCGCTACATCAATGGCACCCAGCACCTTGGTCTACCCATCACCAGAGGCTCTCTAGAACTCACTACATATTGTGACGCCGACTGGGCTTCGGACGCCACCGACCGTAAATCCATCACCGGATTCTGTACCTTTCTTGGCAACAACATTCTCTCGTGGAGCGTTAAGAAGCAAACTACGGTAGCAAAATCCTCCACTGAAGCCGAATACAGGGCTCTTGCCGCCGCTCTCTCGGATGTCATCTGGCTGCACCGCCTTCTTCTGGACTTCCAGATACCTCTCGACAAACCGACCACCATCTTTTGTGACAATGCCACTGCCCTGCCCCTCGCTCACAACCCCGTGTTTCATGCACGGACCAAACACATTGAAATTGATCATCATTTCCTCAGTGATCACATACACAAGCAGACAATCACAGCAACTCATCTCAACTCCGAAGATCAAATCGCCGACATTCTGACGAAGTCGCTCCCCACAACTCGCTTCATCACTCTCAGGAACAAACTAACCATCAGTGCCTTAGATCGTTAGTTTGAGGGGGGATATACAGATGTAATTATTAATGCTACAGGTCACATGGGCTACAAAAAACACTCCTTTCTGCGCCACTTCTCTGACCGTTAACGGTCTCTATCACTGTAGCCATCTATGCTCCGCTTCGGTCTTATATACCGCAAGCTCCTCAATAGAACGATGAGCATTTCTACTCAATTTACTGTTCATCTTCTTCTAACCATGTCTTTGTAGGAATCTCTTCATCGCCTACTACAGTCCGTCCGACCTCCATCAACAGACAACGATCTTTCTGACCCCGGTCTCCTGCCGACTACGGTCATTCCGACCAAACAAACATGTATATATAACTCCTACCATGTAATGCAATCTATATGATGTATAGTTGCTACTTCAATACAATGTCTTCTCCAAAGGAAGGGCCTCATTTGTAATCGACCGCAAATACTAGTGGATTCATCAAACTGGGCCAGGCCCCGTGGTTTTTCCCCCTTTTCAGGAGTTTTCCACGTAAAAACTCTGGTGTCTCTTATGAATGCTACACCCTCTCACTTATCTGCATGTGTGCTGGATCTTCGTACAATGCTAAGATATTAAACTAAATATTTCTCTACCGCCGCGAATACTCCAGGACGCAACAATAATATATTTTTTTCAATAACATAAATTATAATATAATAGTATACTATTTTAGTTAAATTCAATAAAATAAAATAAAAATCCAACCTTTTTGTTATAGACATATAAATAAGTAAGCTACCTTAAGAACTTCGATAAAAATAAAATTCTAAACATTTTCATAAATTCATAAGATATAACTTAGTTTTCATTTATGAACATAATTAAGCATAAATTAGCGTATAAATAAAAAAAGTTAAGGTTATATTATAGAACTTCATTTCAAAAAAAATATAAAAACTATTTGATTTAATAATAATAATAATATGTCTAATGAGGTCAAAAGATTGTTAAATAAAGGAAAACTATTTGATTTAATAATAATAATATATATTAGACAAAAGAAATTGTCAATGATTCGTGAAACACTTAATAAATATATTAGACTATACCACGTTATCATCAAATTAATAATAAGCTACACATCGGTATATATATATTTTTTTTTAAGAAATGCAAATTGCATTAAAAAGAAGAAACAACTATTACAAATTAGAAAGTAAAAACAAGTCCTTAAAAACTATCATAATGGATATGCGATCTACTAAATTCCATTTTAAATCCATTGGGGTGATGAGGACATCAAATATTAAAACAATCTAAAAGGTTGGTAGTATCCCAGAGTTCCCAAAAGATAAAAAATGAAACCTAATAAAAATCCCACATTTCATTACAATAATTTCATAAAGGAAAGAAGAACCTACAAGAAAACAAAAAAAAACAACAAACTACAATAAGAAAAAGAACAACTAAAACAGCCACCAAAACATCAAAATGACCGCCTTCAACATCCTTAGAGGCCAACGAGCTCCAATCAAGAGTTGAATCCGCTGGAACCTCAATGCATCCAATAACAACCACCATGGATGAACAAAACAAAGTCGATGGAACAATAACACCGACACCCACCTCAAGAGGCCAACAATCGGCCTCAACATTACCAAAGCCATACGAAGTAATAATCACCACCACACACATCACACTGGAAAGAGAAAAATCAGTAAAATTCAAACCCTTCATGTCTTTAACCAATAAGACTTATTCTTCAAAGGACAAAGAAGAATCCATCTTAAGCCTTGATGAGATAAGCTCCCACCAAAAGCAAGCTCAAATACATCTTTGATGATCCAAACAACTTCCCATATAAGAACCAAATAATGACACTTCAATAACTCCGACTTCACCATAGCAATTCTCCGAACTATCTCCTTTGGAAGATCCACTCAAAGCCATCAAAATAACTGCATACCCAGTGGCAACCCAGCTACTCCAAGAGTTAACAAAATCGACCAAGATCTCATCAACCATTTCTCCAACATTCTTGAAGAAATAAAAAAAACTGCTCCATAAATCTCCAAACTGAGCCGAATAAAACAACTAACAAGAACATTTCTGCATACCATTCTTCAATTGAAGGGTCGTATTCCTTAAATGAAAACAGAGGAACATAACCTTCATCAACAAATCTTTAGAACAAAACATTCCGCATCTATAAGAACAAAATCCACACCAAATTTTCTTGAACAACAAACAATTCCACTTCAAGAACCTCTCATTTCAAACAACAAACAAGAAAAATTTTCAGCTCCAAGCACCAACTCAAGACATTCATAAAATCCAACCAAATTCAAGTAGCAATCACCACAAATAATCTCAAGACTAACTCCATCAAAACATCCAAACCACAAGCAAACTTCGGTCAAACACTTCGCCATCAGAAACAATGGCAAAATAAGCCCCCGAGCAGAAAAATTATTCCAAGAAATACAAAAGGCAATGTCGAGCGAATGAGAAACCTCCTCCAAAATCAACTTCAGATTTGTAATCTTACCAAAATCCATCAAGAATCTAACAGCAGAAGAATAAACAACAAGCACAACCATTCGGTAAATAAATATGTTGGAGAAACGACATGTCCGCCAAAATCCACCTCAAATGGATAGCTTCTTTACCAAAATACCACCAAGGACCCCGTCAGCCATACCAAGCCGACGGAGAACCACCAATCACCAAGATTCCGTCAAAATTGCCAAGATCACCTTCTTTTCAATATAAAGTGGCTTGAATTAGATGAGCAATTAGAAGTGCACATCGGTATATACTCGACAATAAGTATAAAGAAAAATTTAGCATATGATTAGTGATTATTGTAATTTATATAAATGATAAAAATCAATTAATTAGATAAAAAAAATTACATTTTAGAAAAAATCCCAAAATAATAGATATTCTAGAATAATATAAAATATAATTTAAATGTTTGTTTACCATCCTTAAAATATTTTAGGTTAAGGTGATAAACACTAACTTAATTATAATGTGAAATACTAAACACACACTAATAAAATTGTTTCTCTGAACTCTTTCACTTTGCTTTTTTAAATATTTAGATTTAATTTTTAAAGTTCATCTTCACAACAAAATTTTCAAGAACTTAGACTTGATTTAGGACAACTTTTTTATTATTTTATAAAATAACTTTTTAATATAAAAACTTTTTGAATTTGAAAATTTTTAACTATAAAGCTGCTTGAGAAATCAATAAAAATGATGTCCCAAACAAAGTCTTAGGATATACCTCGTACATGCTATCATCTTCATAGTTTAGTTTATATATGCATACCTTGTACATGCATTTAGTAAATCATTAGATGTCACATAGATACAAATAAGCTTGCAATTTAGAAGTCCATCCACTAAATACATTGGTTAAAAGGAAACTACAACAGAAACTTACAAAGCCTTGCACTCTTTATATGTGCAAGCTTGCGGTAAAAAAACTAAGAGTTAGAAATACAAAGGGATAAGCACTTGCAATGGTTTTTTACTGTGCAAAAGTAGCTATCACAGCAACAGAAAGGAGCGGGGAGATTACTCTCCACATCCTTTGATTCAGACTTTTCTGTCTCCCATTTGAACAGAAAGCTTCTTGGAAGAAACTGGATTGCTTGCTGGCATTCACTTTTTAGAAGAAGAAAACATTGAGTTCTGCAATCAGTTTTTGAAGGTTATTATGAGTTGAAGCTCTGAAGATTAAGCAATAAAAATAATAATAAAAAAAATATGAGCACTAATTATTAGTCCATTTAGCGTTGACAAAAGCTAAAAATGATGATGATGGTGATTAAAAGTAAATCTTTAAAAATGTATTAAGGATGAAAAATGCTACTGTGTGATTTTCAGCGGTGTTTAGGGCAGCTTTTTCACTCATTTGCTTTCCAGAAAGTTGTTATAGTTTAATTTATGTAAATTTCCCAATTGTTTTCTAGGAATTTTTTTTGGTGAGAAGCAATTTTTTTATAATTATATCTATTAGACTGTGGTAGCTGAAAGAAAAATTGTTGCCCAATTTTTTTTTTTTTAAAAATAATAATAATAAAAATAAAAAAGGCCATCACAATAAAATTTCAGAAAATATACTTTCCCTAGAATAGGTCAATAAAAGTTGTAGCTTCCTTAACGGACACTCGGGCTTCGTTTGAGATGGCTTTGTTACAGTTTTCTAAAGCAATTTTTTAGTACAAAAATTTCTGATTCAAAATTTCTTGAATTAGAAATTTTTGTACAAGAAAACGTTAAGAAAACCACCCCAAACGAAGCCTCAATCTAAAGCTATAAAATAGACCAGCATGTAGTATTTTATGATCCAATGTATATTTCAACGGTAAATGATCCCTTTTAATAACTTGAATTGAGTATTGTTCAGAAAAATAAAATGTCAGATTTACAACTATTTTGTCACTATCTCTCTGGAGCCATATTGCTAAATTTATGGGCTACATAGAAGGCCATTGGAAACTTCTATTTTAAAATCAATAAATTGAAACATGTAAGAATTTGATGATTAATCAGAAATTATACTTATCCTAGATGAGTTTTTAAAAATCTAAGTACAAAATATAAATGTTTTTCAATTTTCAGGGCCGAGTCAACCTATTTGTCAGACGGGTCGGATTCGAGTTTTATTTCTGACCCGTTTTTAAAATCGGGTTGGATTCAGATTAACACGAAAACACGAAATCAACCCGTGTTGGCCTGAAAATCTCTCCTGTAATGAGATCCTGTGCTCGCATCTGGACTCTGCACCTAGACCAACACCGCGTGCAGGCCGCACTCGCCCACCCCCGGGGCACCACTCACAAGCCTTGCTCACATATTCCTGCATCACTTCGCAACGAGCCTGTAACGCTCGTGTCCGGACCTACGCCCGCACCACGCACAGGCGGCACTCGGCGCTCGTCCTCACCCCGCACAGGTTGCACCCCACACCCGCTCGCTCTTGAACTCGTAGTGCTGGCTATATTCTAGGTTTTAGGGTCAAGTCAGTTCGGGTCTGAATTTTCAACCCGTTTACAAAATCAGGTTGGGTTCGGTTCAACACATTTGGACCCGAGTCAATTCCAGATTTGACCCGAACTTGATCCGAAAACCCATTTTGACACCCCTAATATCATCCACTTAAACTAACAAAACTATGACTCTCCATGAGTTTGAGTACTCCACTACAGGAAAACAGCTCATTTCCGACAGAATTTTCGGCGGAAATAAATTCGTCGCAAATTCCGGCGGACTTTCCGGCGGATTTCCGACGGATTTTTTTCAACGAATTTCCGACATAATTTTTGGCTGATTTTCCGACGAATTTATTCTGAAGGCATTTCCGACGAATTTTCCGGCGGATTTCCGACGAAATTAAAAATTAATTTTTTTTTATTTTAAAATATAACTTAAATTATTGAATTTAATAACTTGAAATATAATAAAATAAATTATAATTTAATTATTTAATAACAAAAAATTAAATGATTTAAATTTAAACTTAAATTATAATAAAAATTTAAAATTATTTATTTTGTTAAATTAAGTTAATTAATTTTAAATTTTGTTGTTAAACTGATTTAATAATTATCCGCAATAGGTTAAATAAAAAAAAAGTAACCAAAGTCATAGTTTTTGGTTTCATGAGTAGTTGGCAGAAGTTGAAGGCGGGGGAGAGTTGGGCGGGGTTCGAATCCCGCTGAAGGCGGGGGCGCTGCGCTGGTCCACGCGGGGGCAGTCGGGTCGGGTGAGTTGGGCTCTTCGCTGGTCCACGCGGGGGGCAGTCGGGTCGGACCATGCTTGCAGTCGGGTCAGGCGCGGATGGGGGGGAGCAGCGGTAGCAGCAGCTGGCTTATTGTTCTATTAATTTTTTTTTTTTTGCATTCCGGCGCATTAAAATTTCGACGGAAATTTTTTCCAGCGGAAATTCCGTCGGTAATGCGCCGGAAAAGTTTCCGGCGAATTTTTTTGCGCCGGAAGTCCTTTTACGACGCGCGTGAAACCGGCGAAAATATTTCCGCCGGAAATCCGTCGGAAATGCAATTTTCTGACGGATTTTGGCCATTTTTCGACGAAAATAGCCGCCGGAAAATGACGTTTTTCCTGTAGTGCTCGAAGAATAATGTATATTCCCCTTGGCTCTGCCGATATCCATTGAATAGCATGACTTTTGAGAATCTTCCAAACAAAGCTCTAGGTGACTGCTTTAGTCTATATAGAGCCTTTTTTAACTACATGCTTTGTCACCTTCAAAATTTTTTTTGAATCCTGGTGTAATTTCCATAAATATTTCTTCCTCCAAGTCTCCATATAGGAATGCATTTTTTATATCCAGCTATTCCAGATACCAGTTATAATTAGATACTAGTGAGAGTAGGATCCTCACGGTGCTCATCTTGACCACATGTTCAAAAGTTTTCTGGTAGTCAATGTCATACATATGAGTGTACCTTTCACTATTAGTCTTCCCTAATACATTTCCAATGTATCGTCAGCTTTGTATTTTACAAAGAACACCCACTTTTAACTTACTGGTCTTTGTCCTACTGGTAGGTCAATGATCTTCCGAGTATTGTTCTTCTCCAAGGCCTCCATTTCATCTTTCAAGGTACTTTTCCAATTCTCATCAGGTAAGGCCTTAGAAATATTGTTTAGAAGATAAATATCATTTAGTGTTGTAACCAAGAAATTTTTGTGTGAAGGTGAAAAATTATGGAAGGATACAAAGTTTTTGCTCTGGAGCATAATTTGGATTTGTATGTCGGGAATATACCTTTCCAAACCTCATGTTATCTATAATAGCTTTGTCCACAGTGTTCTTGGCTTTGGTTTTAGGTTTAGGTGAATCGGTTTGAGGTGGAGCTAGGAGGTCAAGGGAGGCAAGCTCACTTTCCTCATCTTCCTTAGTTTTAGTCTCCCCTTGAAGATGAGGTTTGATGAAATAGGATTTTTGTTCGTCAAAAGTGACGTCAATATATACAAGGGTTTTCATGGAGGTAGGGTGATGACACTTATAACCTCTCTGGATGGATGAATATCTGACAAATATATGTTTGAGTGCTTTTGAATCTAATTTTTTTATATCTTGGTTGTGAGTGAACATAGGCAGTGCACCCAAAGATTCTAAGTGTGAGGTTGTTATGGGTTCGAAATTCAGGATAAAAAAAGACATGATATCTATTGGTGTTTTTAGTCCAAAGGTTTTTAAGGTTATCAGTTGATGAATCATGTGGCAGTCAAAAGGGCTTCACCCCAATAGGATTTGGGTACATTATAGTGGAATAGAAATGTCTAAGTGGAGGCACGAAGGTGGTCATTTTTTTTCTTTCTACAACTCCGCTTTGTTGTGGGTGTGAATGCAAAAAAACAAATGAATGATACATTCCTTTTGAAAATAAGAGGATGATATTTAGTTAAAGTAGTTTTTGACATTGTCAGAACAAAATTTTCTTATTTTCACCTCAAATTGATTCTAGATCATGGTGTGAAAAATGAGAATAGTGCTAACATCAAATTTATTTTTGAGGAGAAAGATTCAAGAGACTCATGTGTAGTCATCAATGAAAGATACAAACCTTTAGGCCTATAAAATGTTACGGATTTTTTAAAGTCCCCAAAATATCATATGAATAAGGTAGAGAAGAGAGTATGACATCTCTCATTTTTGTTTAGAAAAGAAACTAATTTATGCTTGGCTAACTCACAGGTTTTATAATGAAATAATTAATTTTTCATTTCATCAAAAAATTAGATATTTTTTAAGACATCAAAATATGGATATCCTAATCTAAAATGAAGAAGTCAAATAATAATTTTTTTATTAAATAGGGATAACATAAAATAACAATTATTAATACAAGTGAATTTGTTTAGCTCTTCCAAGTAGTATAGTCCATCATTCTCCTCTAAGTTAAATCTTCTTCCCCAATCCCTGGTCATGAAATAAACAAGAAGTAGGGTTAAATAGGACTTGACAATTATGATCACTAGTAAGTTTTTGTATGGAGATTATGTTTCTGGATAATTGAGGTATGTGGAGCACATTTTTTAGAGTAAGAGAGGAATATAAAGGTATATCTTTTTGGCCTGCCATTGTCTAAGAGAATCATCAGCAGTGATGATTTTCTTATCACTCAAATAAGGAGTGTAATTGATGAAGAGGGTTATAGAGTGTGTCAAGTGATCCAAGACTCCTAAGTCAATGATCTACAAACCATTCAAATGATTTTTAGAGATACTTAATCTGACGGATATAAGAAACTTACAAAGTGCAAGAAAAGAAGATGCATGTGATTTTTTTAGGGATATCAAGAGTTATTTTAGCTTATTAATATATTTTTTGTAGAGCTTTTTGAAGCTAAACTGCTTTTCTGGGTTGAGCTGACTTGGTGTAGTGTTAGCTTATGATATCCTCTTTTGGCCACTTCTTTGATTCCACTCCTTAGGGACTTTTCATGTAATTTCTAGCTGGTCTCCTTTATGTGTCTTGATTTTTTACAATAGTTGCACCAAAGATAGTCTTTGTCTTTAGGTTTAGTGGAATTCTTACCTCTTTCCGTCCATATTACATATTTAGTTGTCACGATTGTTGAACCATCAACAACCTTTAGTTCCAGCATTATTGCTTGTTGGCTTTCCTAAGTATGAATGAGAGAAATGGTCTCATTTAGTGAAAGTGTCTCCTCTTTGCCAAGGATCTGAACTCTAACATGGTCAAACTCTATATTTAACCACTGCAAGAAAGTCATACACTCTAACTTTCTCAATAAAACATTTTAGGATAGCAGCATCTTTTGAACACTTGGTCTCTATGCATCTGTAGTGATCAAGTTTTTACCACAATCCTTAAAGGATAGGAAAACTCAGTCACGGTTTTGCTTCCTTGTTTTGTGCTTCACACCTTGACCTTAATTTTAAAATTTTGAACAGCATCCTGAGCTTTTGAGAAGTTTTGCCTGGCGGCACCCCATATGTCCTTTGCAGTAGATAGGAACATGAAAATATCACTAATTTTTGGAGTCATGAAATTCCACAACCATGGCATAATCATGAAGTCCACTTCATCTCATACTCAAAAATTAAGATCTCATTTTGGTCCAACCTTATGGAGGTGATTCATCTTTCATTTCCCTTTCAAGTACGTATTCACAAATTGAGACCACTTCAAGTAATTCTTCCCATTTAAAAAATAAAAATGTTGCATATTGTGGAGGTCTCCTCTTCCTTAGTGTACCACAGAGTCCTCCATTTGGTCAAAATTTTGGACGGAATTATCTTCAGACATTGCGGTGAAAAGGGGTACCGATGAAAGATATATTAAGCTGGGCAACAATGAATGTTGTATTGATTATAGATAGGATAGCAACCACAAGGGAAGGCCGACAATGAAGGCAAGGCCGTAGAACAAAAACTAAGAATTCCAACAATGATAATGAAGGCTTTAATGCCATGTTAAATTCTAAGAATTGGAGAGGAAAAATGCTTGATTTTATTGCACAAACTATCCCTATTTATAGATCTATACAATATATCTTAATAAAGAAATAAATAATTACATAATCATGTATAATTGTCCTAATATAATCTTTCCTAAATCAGCCACCCAAATATGGAAGAAAATCGGCCTGATCCAGGTGAGCCTCCCACAGATCTCCATATTGGTCGTGGGATCAAGGGTCAAGGGACGGTTGGGATTTAACACTCCTCCGACGGATCCCCGTGTTGGTCATGGGATCAAGGGTCAAGGGAGAACTAGGATTTAAAAAAAATAAGATTTATCAAATCCTACTAACTTCAAGATTTATTTTAGGTGGGATTTAAAAAGCCATTATATACTGTTTGGAAAGCTTTAAGCCAAATCTCACCTAAATCCTATTAGAAATATTTCAAGTAACCAAATATATGAAATAAAACTAACAAAATAGATTTGAGTTCTACTTATTACAATAAAATTATAGGATACTAAAAAAGGAAAGTCAAGTTTGAACTAGAATAAAAAAATGAGAACTAAAAGAAAGTCAAGTCTTGTGTTGTACATAGTTTCCTTAAATAAGATTTTCTCCCTCTGCAGTTGGTTGAGGATATCACGAGCATTTACCTCTTAGGATATACGATGGTTGAGAACTACTCAAGCAAAATCGAATATGTACCTTCACTCTATCACCCAGACACCTAAAATTCTAGAAAGAACTTGAGTCTAAGAAGCAAGAAATGAGAAAGTAACACAATGTTGTTCTCACTGTTATGCTTATTGTGTCCATGAACATTTATATGGATTGCGAGAGTTTATAAAGAATATGTTAGACCGGTTGCTTGTTGTGGCCATGAATATTTATATGGATTGCGAGAGTCTATAAAGAATATGTTAGACCGGTCCATTGGACAGGTCCACACGGGACCAGCCCAGGTGCGAATTAGGCTGAAATCCTTTGCCTCTTGCTCTAGCTACACGAGCCGCGCGCAAAGCCCACAGAGCTTTTTAGGAAGGATTTTTTAGGGATTGGGGAGAGAAATTTGCATGTAGGGACTGTTTAGGGATTTCCTTTTGATTTGTATGCATTAAATACTTTGTTTCCCTAAGGTTAGGGCCTCTGGAATTTGGTTGATTTTGGGATCTCTTAGGTTTAGGTTTAGGGCTCTAGATTCGTCTAGAGATTATGAGAGATTGATCCTCCTCTTGAATAGAGGATCACTTGTATCTTGTTGTTTCCTTCCATTAGTTCATTTCTTGCGATAAAATCTACTATTTTCCCTTATTTTCATTGAAGTTTGAAAGAGTTTCTCGCTGTTCTACAAAGATTGATAGGAAATACTTGATATCTA
The DNA here is from genome assembly GCA_022539455.1 of Dendrobium nobile. Classification (NCBI taxonomy): domain Eukaryota; kingdom Viridiplantae; phylum Streptophyta; class Magnoliopsida; order Asparagales; family Orchidaceae; genus Dendrobium; species Dendrobium nobile. The sequence goes on from CM039731.1 coordinate 25,859,490, forward strand.
CAAGTGTTTCCTATCAAATTGGTATCATAGTAATTCTTGGGACCGTTGGTGGCAATTTTTGCAAATTTCATCGGCTGTTGGGCCGCTAAAGAAGGAAAGTGCTATTTTTTTAAGGAAAAATGCATATTTTTGTTTCTACAAAAATTCAAAGAATGATGGCGACCAAAAAAAGTGGACACTTTGGTGGAGAGATTGGAAGAAGAGATGAACCAAATCAAAACCACGGTGGAGGACAGAATTTCTTCCATGGAAGGGCAAGTTGCGGACTTACGAGAGATGATGAAGAAGATTTTAGAATTCCACAATCAATCGGCAGCTTCCGTGGCGAGAGGGCCAGAAGGACAACATACAAATTCTAAAATCCGTAAGGATGAAGAAGAGGTAGAGATCATAGAGGGAGAAAGGAGAAGACCCCATCTGCAGCCTTTCCAGAGGGAGGATAGAGGAGATAGGTTTGGGGAAAGGCATGGGTATGGAGGGCAAGAGCAACGAGGCACTGATGGGGAATGTAGGGAAGGAAATTATGGCTTCCGAGGGGCTGATTTTGAAGGGAGGAGAGGGGAATTTGAAGGAGGTTATGGGTATGAAAGGGGAAGGAAAAATCAAGAGGGGGGATCGAACACTTGGGAAAGAGGAAACTATGGAGGAATGAGGGGAAACGAGGGAGATCAGAAGGTGAGGAAGTTGAAGATGCTTATCTTCGAGGGAGAGGATGCGTATGGGTGGATCTAAAAGGTAGAGGGAGGAGGAGAAGATGACAACAGCAAGACTATGTTTGGAGGGGAAGACACTGTCATGGTATCAGTGGATAAACCAGAGGAGATCTATTAGGAACTGGAGGGAATTCAAGGACTGCATAATAAAATATTTCCAAACCGGCCGGGGAGGAGATTTCTATAAACAGTTCTTTGCTCTAGCACAAGAGGGATCAGTAGCAGACTACCAGGAGACATTTGATCACTTGGCCAGTAGGGTGGAGCGATTATCAGATATTATTTTGAAGGGGAACTTCATGAAGGGGATGAAGGCAGAGATCCGAGCGGCAATGAAGGTTTTGATGCCTGGTGACTTAGGAGAGGCCATGAAATTGACTCAATTGGTGGAAAATCATAAGAATCTAGAGAGGAGAGTCAGAAGTGGCAGCTCAGGAGGCACTTACAGGATGACGACTACTTATTTAGCACCCAAGGGTCCGGCATCAAGAGGATTTCATGATACCACTGGGGAGAAGCTAGTAGGAGGAGGGAGTGGGGAAAATTTTAATAGGCTGACAGAGAAGGAGATACAGGAGAAGAGGGCAAAGGGGTTATATTTCGGGTGTGATGAGAAGTATACTCCAGGGCACATGTGTAGGGATCGAAATCTTCAAGTTCTCACCGTCTGTGATGACAAGGAAACTAAGGGAGGTGAGAGAGAGATGGATGACAAGCTACATCTGGATGTGGCGGAGGTCTCCCTGAATTCAGTAGTACGATTCATTTCGAATCATACGATGAATGTGAAGGGGGAAATAACAGGCATGGAGGTGGTAGTTTTGATTGATAGTGGGGCTACCCATAATTTCATTTTCACTCTGGTCGTCAATCAATTGGGAGTGAAATTGGTGGACACCGGTTATTATGGGGTGATGATGGGTACAAGAAAGGTGGAGCAAGGCCAGGGGGTTTTTAAAGGAGAGGTGTTGACCATCCAAGGGATTTAGGTAAGGGAGGATTTTCTCCCACTAGAGTTAAAAAATATTGATGTCATCATGAGGATGAAGTGGTTGCAAACCTTGGGAAAACCAAGGACAATTGGGGAGCACTCACGATGGAATTAAGGATGGATGGGAGAAAAAGGGGAGATGCAGGGATATCCAAAGCCCATGATATCACTTAAGACCATGGTTAGAACTTAGAAGCATATAAGAGGTGGGGGAAGATTATCTTGTGGGACTACACAAGCTGGATGTGATCAGGATGGAGGAGGGAGGGAATGTTTCTCTTTCAGTGTAGTCCTTGATTCAGCAATTTGGCAAGGTTTTTCAGCCACCTCAAGGATGGCCAACTCTACGGGGAACACGAGCATATCTCCATCTTGAGGACAAGGTGGATCTTTGGGAGGGGAGTATTGTTAAACCGATCCATTGGACCGGTCCAGCTGGTCCACACGGGACCGGCCCAGGCGAATGAGGCGGAAATCCTCCACCTCCTGCTCTAGCTGCAAATCCCACTGAGCTTTTTAGGAAGGATTTTTTAGGGATTTGGGCGGGAAATTTGAACGTAGGAACTCTTAGGGATTTCCTTTTGATTTGTATGCATTAAATATTTTGTTATCCTAGGGTTAGGGCGTATGGAATTTGATTGATTTTAAGATCTCTTAGGTTTAGGTTTTGGGCTCTAGATTCATCTAGAGATTGGGAGAGATCAATCCTCCTCTCGAATAGAGGATCACTTGCATCTTATTTTTTTCTTCTGTTAGTTGATTTCTTGCAATAAAATCTACTGTTTTTACTTATTTTCATTGGAGTTTGGAAGAGTTTCTTGCTATTTTACAAAGATTGATAGGAAATACTTGAGACCTACAAGTGTTTCCTATCAGAATCAAGCTCAAAACACTCTCCTTTGAAGCAACCCTAATTCTTAGTGATCTCTTAGTCAAGAGCACCCCACATTATATATATAAAAAAGAGTACCCCACATTACTCTGCTCGGATTCCTACATATAAGGATCATTAAAAGCATAGCTTAAACTTTCACCTAAGAATATCACTGTTTTTATCATAGGAATATATAAGAGGTTAACCCCCAAAAATGACTAACACAATGCTGTTCCTTTGAACCTATATCTTGGAATGCGCAATCAACTAGGTTGAGTTTCCTTTATATATATATATATATATATATATATATATATATATATATATATATATATATATTATTGTATCTTGGGCATAAGTCTTATTCCTCTCGATGATTTCTCAACTAGATGTATGTTCAATATTTTAGTTAACATATATGTTATTTTCTCTTTTGATTTTACTTGGTTAACATTTATGGATTTAATTGAGAGCAAATGTCTAATGATATTATGTAGATGAAGTCTCTTGACTTATTACTGCACAAAATATTTTTGATGCCCTAACAACAATATATTGGTTATCATATTGTATGCATATTGCAGGTACAAACTTTGGCCATTTAGGAATATTCTCCAAAAACTTTTGTAGCATCTTTGCTACATTTATCAAGGGCTACAAACTTAGATTCCATTGTAGATTAGGTTGTTAGCATATGCTCGGACAATTTTCATGATACAATTACACCTCGCCAATGAATACATATCAACTAGTAACTTTATCATATTTCATATTAGATATCAAACATGCATCAATGTACACTACAAGGACAATGGTATATATAATATAGTGTAGCCCATAGTCCCAAGCATATTTTAAATGCTCAAGTACTATTACAATTGCTTTCCAATGACCAGTTTCCATATTACGGATGTACTTAATCAATCTACTAACATTGAAGACAATGTATGGTCTTGTACAACTTACTAAGTACATTACACTCTGTCATCACCCTATAATACTTCAATTGGGAGACACTTTCTCACCTTTTCTTAGACAGATATTAGCCTAAATCAATATAGTGGTTATGGTCAAACCAATATCTCTTTTGTTAAATTTATCAAATATCTTTATCCATATGGTGTGCCTTAATCAATATGAACCATCATGCGACGTTGTGATTTTGATCCCTAATATTACATCAGCTAGTCCCATGTCCTTTATGTTGAATCTCAAGTTTAGCATGTATTTACTAGATTTTACCATCCAATCATTGTTACCCACAAAAGCATGCCATCAACATATATACACACCATCATAGTGTCAAATTTCTAGTGCGATTGTTTTGGTGCTTGCTTTAGTCCATACAAGAGCTCTATCGATTTGCAGTTTGCAGGATTTATTAAATCCATGATTTATGCTATAATTTAGTAAATTGAGCAAGAAAGCCTCCTAATTTAATAAACAAAACATGCGTCAAAACAAGCATAAATCCACCGTTCCGTCAACAAAACTGACTAACCAGTAATATGAAGCTACATTCTAAAATTACTGAAAGTTTGAAAAATGGTAGAATTAAGACTCAACCATGGAGTGCGAAACCAAAATTGAAAAAGAAATGGACCTAAAAAATATTAATAACTATATAATAATAGCAAAATCAGCGAGCATTGAGAACAAATTTTAAACTAGTCATAGAATCATTAAGAATTGGAACTTACATGTTACAGTGACACTAGTTCCTAATCGTCAGAGCTTCTTAATGCTGGTGTATGTGGCGATAAAGGTGAATCTTCACTGCTATTAGAATCTCCCCTCCATGCTTCTTGCACCTGGGCGGCAAACTGCAAGTTCCAGAGCACATCTTCAACTGAAGGTCTTTCAGCAGGCTCCTCAGATATGCACCGAATGCATATTTCTATAACAGTCTTCAGTGAATCGCTGCAACAGGCCTTTCCGAGCACTGGATCAACAATGCTTCTTCTCCTCGCAGCGCCATCAGCAGTTATGCTTTCTTGTAACTATCACAGTGGTTATACATGAGATGTACTATGCAAACATCAACCAATCTTGGAAGTATATTCATCAAGGAATTAGGAATAGGAATCCTTGTATGCTCGTTGATTTTAAATTGCAGAGTTTACTTGGTAAATATAATTTGATAAAGACTAGTGGATATCAGATACCTGTTCCTTCAATAATTTTGCATCAATCCGGGTTGTAATAGGCCTTCCAGATATGATTTCCAATAATATTACACCAAAGTCATAGATGTCAATTTTTTCTTCATGCAAAGTTCTGTTGAAGGTCATATTGTATAATCATCACAGTTCAAATTTATGACTAACAAACATTGTAAATACAGGGGCAAATTAAATAGTTTGGGGGGGGGGGGGGGGGGGGGCGTTGTTTTAGTGTCATAAATAGAGAGGTTAAATTTAGGCTTTGTTTGGGGCGGCTTTTTTATTGTTTCTTACAGCAGTATTTTAGTAGAAAAATTAAAATTTTAGTACTAAAAAGCTGCTTTAAGAGCTGTAAGAAAGTCGTCCCAAACAAAGCCTTAGTAATTATCAAAATCAAATGCAAAGTATTAGCGTACCTTCTGACATGCTCCTTGGATCCAAAAGTAGTTCCAACCATAACCTGAATGAATCCACAAAGCAGTAATGCTAAATAAATAATGATGTCCAAACAATGAGGCTAGTTATGTGGCTGAGGTAATATTTAAATAATATTTCTAACCTCTGCTTTTATCTCAGCTAGCACTGGAAGGTTGTAACTGCTGATTTTTGCAACAAGGTTATGATCCATAAGAACATTTGTTATGGTCAGATCATTTGCAAACACACCAGGTATAATTCCTGCATGAAGAAACTGGATGCCCTTTGCCACACCAATGGCAGCTGCTATCCTTTGTGTCCATGAAAGCTTTTGCCCTGCAGTTCCAATTCCATCAAAATTAAAAACAATAACGAGAGAGAGAGAGAGAGAGAGAGAGAGAGAGAGAGAGACGGTTGGCACATTCCCTCTGCTCCACTTCTCTAAAGATTAGAGCAAAAAAAGTATGAACCTCATTGATCAGAGAAGTTTTAGTTACCTGAAATGTTGCTTCTAAGGGTTCCATTTGATACATATTCAAAAACGAGAAATAGTGTACTGACACTGGAATCTTCGAGGTAATACTCAAAGCAATGGCCAAGCGCGCTAACCAAATGTCGATGTCTAAGCTTCGAAATCAGCTCAATGTGGCGATTGAAGTTCTGGGAAGTGTGTTGCTTTTTCAGTTTTAAGCACCTTATTGCAACGATTGAACCATCTCTGAGCTTTCCTCTGTACATCTGGCACGGTAAAAAACAGGGCATTCTCAAAGCTCAGAAGGCCAAAGAACTATTTTTAGGTTTAAATAGATAAACCTGAGATTATAATCAGAATAAACATGGATTTTCTCGCATTTAAAAAGAACCAACTTTTGCACTGCTTTAATTACGGAGATCAATTAACATTCTAACTTTTAAGCAATTCAGTGTTCTAGTTGTTGGAGATGAAAGTAAAATCACGCAATAAAACAAATAAGAAAAATATAAATGCAATGGAAAGAAAAATGGTACCCGGATTTAACGTGAAAAAAACTTACAACAACAACAACAACATCAAGCCTTTATCCCACTACATGGGGTCAGCTACATGAATTCTTTCTCCATTGTCATATTAAAGGTCAAATTCTCATTTAAATCTAATAAAGAAATGTCATTCCTAATATTTTCTAACCAAGCTTTTTAGGTCTAACTCTACCTTTCTTAACATAAGTCTAATCTAATACCTCTACTCTCCTAACCGGGTCATTGGAAGGCCGCCGTTTTATGTGATCAAACCATCTAAGGCGACTCTCTCTAATCTTATCTTCTACTGGAGCTACTCCAACCTTTTCACATATATGCTTATTTCGTATCCTATCTCTAAGGGTAAAGCCACTCATCCACCTGAGCATCCTCATCTCTGCCACACTTAACTTAGTATTATGCTTCACTTTTAATGGCCAACATTCAGCACCATAAAGCATTGCAGGCCTGACTACCATCTTATAGAATTTTCCCTTAAGTTTGAGGGGTACTTTTCTATCACACAACAAGCCCGATGCATTCCTCCACTTCAACCATCCAACTTGAATTCTGCTGATAATATCCCCATCTATTTCACCATCACTCTGAACTATAGATCCAAGATATCTAAAACGTTTACTCTTATTAATGACTTGATCGCCCAAAGTCACAATCCCCTCACTAGGTCTATTACTACTAAAATTACACTCCATATATTCCGTTTTAGATCTACTCAAGCGAAAACCTTTAGTCTCTAATGTTGACCTCCATAATTCAAGTTTACTTTCAACTCCCTTTCTAATCTTATCAACAAGAAGAATATCATCAGCAAAAAGCATACACCAAGGTACATCCTCTTGCAAATGTCTAGTGAGAACATCCATGACTAAAGCAAAAAGATATGGGCTTAAGGCTGATCCTTGATGTAACCGAACTGAAATAGGAAAATACTTGATCAAACCACCTTGTGTTTGAACACAAGTAATAGCTCATGCATACATATCTTTAATGATTTGAATATAAGCATTATTAACTCCTTTCTTTTCAAGAACTCTCCATAACACTTCTCTTGGAACTTTATCATATGCTTTTTCTAAATAAATAAATATCATATGTAGATCCTCCTTATTTTCTCTATATTTCTCCATCAAACCTCTTAATAAATGTATGGCTTTCATAGTCGACCTACCCGGCATGAAACCAAATTTATGCACTGCATGAAAAAAAACTTAAATCGGGAAAAAATTATGGAGCCACACAACATGAAGAAATACACTATGAAAATGAGGAGAAATAAGTACAGATATCTCCTCTCTCACTCTCTCCTTGCTTTTCTGCTCCCTTATACTTTTCTCACTCAAAACAAACGAGGAACACAAATAAAATAACACCAAAGGATGCAACCCTTCAAAAAAACGAATAAGAAAATTGTTTGGTCCATCTTGAAGCATTGTGACGCCAATTTGGAGCGCTGCGGCGCTCAAGCCTTTGTCATCAATCCATCTGAAGATGTTGCGGCGCTCAAACCCTCAACGTTGCAGCATCACACAGCACTGCAATGTCGAATCTATAGTGTTGCGGCACTTCACTCTCTGTTGTTTCTGCCATAAAACTTTGCAGCACCGGAGGCTCGAGCACATAGCGTCGGGCGTTGTACGGAGAAATTTTTATGGGTTGTAGGACCCACCCCCGGTGGGTATGACAAATTAAACTGAGGTATGAGACAACAGTACAATCTAATTGATAAACACAATCAAATTCCACACAGAACTAACACTAATTAGCTTGATTTTCATGTCTTCTAATAATCTAATAGCATCTCATGTATGTTTAGTTGTGTACATAATTCTATCTCAATGTTGTCTTAATACCAGTATTTACAATTATTACAGTAAATTTTGAAAATATTACTTGGGTAAACATAACTCGTGGGGCTGGTAGAAAACACTGAGCTGGAACCAAGGCATTTATATCTAACCAATGCAAATATTAAATCCTTCAAATAAAAGAAGCTTAGTATCAGTACAGAAAAGTTAATTTCATACCTGACCAAGAGAACCTTCTCCTATGAAAGTTGTTGTGTCAAAGTTGTTTGTAGCTGCTTCAAGCTCGTCCAAAGAAAAGGAACGATATGAAGGAATACCAAGTGCTCCCAGCTTCATTGTTTGAGAGATATACCCTTGGAGGTGAACAGAAAAGCGTTGTTTAGAATAGTAAGAATTCATTTGGGACAGTTTTTTTGCTGCTTTCTAAAGTTACTTTTTAGTACAAAAGTTTCTAATTCAAAAAAACTTTGTACTAAAAAGCTGATTTAAAAAGCAGCAAAAAAATTGTCCCAAACGAAGCATAAGTCATCAAATAAGTACTCATCGTGCAACAGTTTTGAATGGTGAGAAGGAATTGAAAAAACAAGTTATCTGAAAATTTTCAGCAAAAGGCATCATAAAGGAATAGAAGGAGATGACTCTGGATCAGTGTGCAAGAGATTACTGGCATCAGCTAGCAGTTTTGAAGGGTAACCATTTGAAGCATGCTCAATCAGTCTTCTTGGAGGTCTTTTTACAACGCTTTTAGCTTGTTCTCTTCTTATGGCAGTAAACAAAAGGAAAGCGACAATCAGAGCTACTACAACAGCTCCCACCACACTTACAGCAACAATTGCTTTATGAACCGATGTCTTCTTTTCCTTGCGAGGCAACAAATCGACGGCAAAAGCCTGATTCTGACAGAAGGAATTTGGATGCTGAATTTGATCTTTGTTTGTCAAACAATTTCCAGAGTACAGAACAATTGCGTCCTTGGATCTCGAGCTTAGACATGTTGGAAGGCTACCAGTCAACAGATTAGATGAAAAATCTACATCTTTTAGCTCATCATTGCAAGATGTATTTGGAAAAAGCATACCAGTAAACCTATTTCCAGAAATGTTGATAGACTGAATTGAGGGAAGCGACAGCAATGATGGCATGAAAGGCCCTACAAACCTATTCGAAGAAATATCTACCTGCTGAAGCAGATAGTAAGAACTGAGCTCAGATGGAATTCCCCCTTTAAAGCTGTTATTTCTCATGACAAGTTTAACAACCTTCTTGCTCAAACTTGGGAACTGAGGACCAAAGTAATTGCTCTCTAAATCAAGAACTTGAAGATTAGCCAAACAGCTAAGATCAGGCATTGGCCCAGAGAAAGCGTTGAATGAGAGCACAAGCAATCTAAGTGACACCAAGCTACTTAATGAAACTGGCAAAGGTCCATTCAAGGCATTGTTCTTTACACTCAAAACCGCCATAAGTGGAAAAGAGCCAATCCACTCTGGTAGTCTTCCACCAAGAATGTTATGATCCAGAATCAATGTCTGAAGATTCTTCAAATGAGAAATTTCACTCGGAATCGTTCCATCCAACAAATTTGAGCTCATATTTAAAATTTCTAAGGAAGATAGCCTTGAAATCTTTGCAGGAATTGGACCCCATAGCCCAAGGGACGTCAGGGAGAGGACTTTCAGGTTAGGGAGCCTTGTAAGTGTGGTGAAGAATGAATCAATGGGGAAACTTTTGGGTAACCTAGAGGAGCTATTGTTCCCATTGATATGCAATTGTGTTATGCTCTCTTCATAGCATACAACAGTTACTAATGGATTTGGTTCAGCATTGCAGAAATCAGTCCTGCTATCCCAGCTAGTTAAACCAAATGGGAAATTAAGCAGACGCTGGAGTCTAAGAAGAGTCCACGCTTGCGAAGATTGCAATTGGCTCGAAGGCGGCATCAAGATCAAAACTATCAACACTACAAGTAGATAAGAGAAGTAGCTTCTACTGGCCATTATCAACTCAAACCAGAAAAATTTAGCAAGATCTCTTCTTTGCTCTTCCTCTGAGAAATTGAAGCAGCGAGGTGGGCTACAAGTAAGCTATTGTTGAGATAGAACCATACCAGCGATGCAAGCTCAAGGAACTCCAAGCATTGCCGCTTTTTAGCTTCCTCCCTTATCAAATCTCCGCGAGCCCAAGCAAAATGGTATAGTTGAGCGCCTAGTGGCAAGTGGCAATAATTTGGGCCTCAAATCCAAGATTGTAGGGTTTCTGGAGGTGACGGGATCAATCTCTCACGGGTGGCGAAGACGAAGAAGAGGACAAAGTATCAGCAGAGCTGAGCTGGAAATGGATGGGAGCGAACGAGACAAGTATACAAAACCAGAGCTTTTGCTCTATGCGAGAAGTAGACAGAGATGCTTTTGAGCTCTTTATTCAGAATTTAGGATTTTTCCCACCAGCAAAGTCACCATTAAAGCGGGAAACAAAGCGAAAGATGAGCATCTCTTTCTTTCGCTTTCGTTGCAAAGAATTATTTGGATAAATAATAAAAAGTCCAGGACTTAATAAAAAGAATGTTTGTTTTGGGCCTGTTTAGCGCTCAAATGCGGCACCGGTGAACCAAAATTTTTTTACCACCTACAGCAGTTAAAAGAATAAATATGAATTAAATTTGTTATTCATCATTTATGAAAGTAAATTTATTATAGCCCATCTCTATAAAAAATTAATGAAAATAAATTTTCTTATTTTCTGGTACATAGTTAAAAATTAGTAGTTATTTTAAATTATGGGACTATTTGATTTAATGTAGTACCTATATGACACTGATACATAATATACTTGCATCGATCTGATATGATGTACTGATAATGTGATAAAACAGAAAAATGATGACATTTATGATTTTAATATGCATTGATTTGTTGATCCATATGATAGTCTTATTGTAGCACCTTTTATGATACTAGTTGTATTGCACGTGCATAAACTGTGCGTTACTAGAATTTTAAATAATAAGAAGAATACAACGTTGTATGAAAAAAAATTAGTAAAATTTATGCTGGCCAAATTAATAGTGACAAAAAATATAAAAAATTTAAATGTTAAATTTATCTATCCAACTAATGAGATAGATTTGTCAACTAAGACTTAGAGGCTTATTGAACTATATTCCATGATTTTAAAACAAGGATTAATAACATTAATTAATAATATAATAAATCAAATTTTTATAGCATAAAGAATAAAATATATATAAAATAACACTTAGAGGTTTGTAGAAAATAATTCATTTAATGTAGCAAGACATGTAAAAATTAATCATTGAAATTTCAAATTCATTAGAAATAAATATGTGCAATGAAATTATAATTATTTGTTAAAATAAATTAAATACGAATAATTTTGATTGCATGTGCAATAAGTAAATGTGAAGGATATGAGAATATTTTTCATAGGATATTAAACTCTACCAAATTCTATATTTTTTTAAATGAGATCAATTAAAAACCTTTTAATTACAAATTATTATAAAAAAATTAAGAAAATTCAAATACATAGAAAGATAAAATATTAAAAAAATAAATATTATACCCTAAAATTAATATTTAAGAATTACTGCAATTTATATGTAGGAAATTTAATATGATTATTGCTCTAATTTTATTACACATGCATTAAATGCACATGAATAAAAATTAAAAAATAAAAATTCATATTAGGAATATTTTAATTATATTATCATTTTAAAAAGAAAAAAAAATATTAAGTTTATAAATTTTTTGGATAAAACACACATAGGGACCTACTAGTTAATAAAATATGATTTTGCGAATAAAAAATAGCAAGACAAGAACTCACATAGGGATTTAATTTAAAAAGTTCTTTTGTTCGCTTGCAAAAATAAAAATATAAAGAAAAAATAAAGTAGAAAATAATTAAAAAAAACATAGTAGAAAATAAATTAGATTAAAAATTTTCTTAATAATAATAAGGAAAATATCATAGTGAATAGTAACGTCATAGATGATCTTTCATAATTGTAATATAATATAATTATATTAATGTGAATACAAATTCAAAGATGATTAAGCGGATACAATTTTTTTTCATAAAAATCGAGACAATATGTTGTGATTTTTTTTTTTATATCTAAACTTATAAAAATAATTACATATTACATTTTTTTAATTACTAATTAATACATCAACTAAATGAATACAGTTATAATTATTGATTAATTATAATTATAATAATTAAAATAAAAGGTTGAGATTTGATTTGAATAATTAAAAGTAATTTAAATGAAAGACCATGATTTAATGTGGAAGGAAACCCAATCCCCTTATATATATATATATATATATATATATATATATATATATATATATATATATATATATATATTTCAAATCTAAATTTTGGGAGATGAAAAGCAAAATAATTTATTTATAATAAATTTAATAGTTAAACGTACAAATGTAACATATTAAGAATGTGAAAATACGATTGACTTTAGTGACTTTATCACCTAAAATGAAAATAAAGATTTTTATTTTTATCGGCGTATAAGTAAAACCGAAGTTAGATATGCTTCAAAGAAAATGAAGTGTGGAAAAGTTGTTGGACCTGATGATATTCCAATAGAGATGTGGAAATGCTTAGGAGATGAAGGAATTACTTGGCTTAGTAAACTTTTTAATATTGTTTTGAACACTAAAAAGATGTCAGATCAGTGGAGAATGAGTGTGTTAATTCCTATTTTTAAGAATAAAGGTGATGCATAGGAGTGTGCGAATTATAGAGGAATTAAGTTAATGTGTCATACTTTAAAACTATGGGAGCGAGTTATGGAGCGTAGGTTGCAGCGGGATACTAATGTTTCTCAAAATCAATTTTTGATTCATGTCGGGTAGGTCTACTATAGAAGTCATACATTTATTGAGAGGTTTCATGGAGAAATATAGAGAGAATAAGGAGGATCTACATATGATATTTATTGATTTAGAGAAAGCATATGATAAAGTTCCAAGAGAAGTGCTATGGAGAGTTCTTGAAAAGAAATGAGTTAATAATGCTTATATTCAAATCATTAAAGATATGTATGCATGAGCTATTACTTGTGTTCAAACACAAGGTGGTTTGACCAAGTATTTTCCCATTTTGGTTGGATTACATCAAGGATCAACCTAAAGTCCATATCTTTTGCTTTAGTCATGGATGTTCTCATTAGACATTTGCAAGAGGATGTACCTTGGTGTATGCTTTTTGCTGATGATATTCTTCTTGTTGATAAGACTAGAGAGGGAGTTGAAGGTAAACTTGAATTATGGAGGTCAACTTTAGAGTCTAAAGGTTTTCGCTTGAGTAGATTTAAAAATGAATATATTGAGTGTAATTTTAGTAGCAATAGACCTAGTGAGGGGATTGTGACTTTGGGCGATCAAGTCATTAATAAGAGTACACGTTTTAGATATCTTTGTTCTATTGTTTAGAATGATGGTGAAATTGATAGGGGTATTATCAGCAGAATTCAAGTTGGATGGTTGAAGTGGAGGAATGCATCGGACTTATTGTGTGATAGAAAAGCCCCCCTCAAACTTAAAAGAAATTTCTATAAGATGGTGGTGAGACCTGCAATGCTTTATGGTGCTTAATGTTGACCATTAAAAGAGAAAATAATACTAAGTTTAGTGTTGCTGAGATGAGGATGCTTAGGTGGATGAATGGCTTGACCCTTAGAGATAGGATACGAAATGAGCATATACATGAAAAGGTTGGAGTAGCTCTAGTGGAAGATAATATTAGAGAGAGTCACCTTAGATGGTTTGGTCACATTAAACAGAGGCCTTTCGATGACCCAGTTAGGAAAGTTAAGGTATTAGATTTGACTTATGTTAAGAAAGGTAGAGGTAGCCTAAAATGACTTGGTTAGACAATATTAGAAATGATCTTTCTTTATTAGATTTAAATGAGAATTTGACTTTTAACTAGACATAATGGTGAAAAAGGATTCATGTAGTCGACTCCACGTAGTGGGACAAAGGCTTGATGTTGTTGTTGTTGTTATTGTAAATGATAACATGCATAATAAGCAAACAATAATATTAATTAATAAAGATTTTAAAAAGAGAGTATAGCAAAGAAAGAATTTAATGTAATTTTTTATATAACAATCATACATTTAAATTTTAGGATTTTATATTCATCATAAATTTAAGGGCTAGAATTCAATATGAGGAGATTTATAAATAAGTTTTATAATAATATATATGATGAATATTAATTAATGAATTAAATTATTAATTATTAGAGTATATATTAATTAAAAAATAATAAATATATTAATTAACTATAACTTAATGTAGAAAAAAATATAATTAAATGCACAAATTGACCCTTACATAAATGCATTTAATGTAAATAAAATGAAAAAGGTCATGCATTTAAAAGAATAAATGAAATTAATAAAAAAGTTAATTAAATTTATAAATGTGGTGGTCGTACTATACGATTAATTATCATTCAAATTTATATTTTCATTTAAATTAAATATTTAATTAATTTTTATTTGAACTAATTGTATAATATGATTGAGATTGTATAGTATAATTTTAAAGACAAATTAAAAAAAAAATTCTCCTATGTGTGTATGGTTTCCCAAATTAAAATTAAAAGATAGTATGATTTCCCTGTGTATGTGTGCATGGTTTCTAAGCTAGCATACACCTTTTACATATATCGACTTCAAGAAAAAGAAAAAATACATACTTTTTAATACATAGTTTTACTCATACACTCACAATGCATAGTCTTGAGTCCGAATCTTAAGCCTTTCTTCGTATATGATGTTACATGAAAGGTTAGTAACACATAAAATATATATCTAAAATAATATGCAATAATAAGCAGATGATTATTCAATAATATTTATAATAATAAAAATATAATGTCTAGCTCTCGGATTGTAATATCTAATTCAAATATGCCATAAGATTCGCATCTAATTAAGGTGATTTTTAGTGACGAACTAGTTGCCCCCTATTTTTTGACATTAAAGTTTGTAGAGTCTGAAAATATTTGTCTGAGCTTTTTGAAAAATTGACAATGCCCAAATTTGGAGACGTGACCACATGGACCTCCCATTAGGGTAAAGAAGAAAGTGAAATGCCTTAGATCATAATTTTAGCATTTCGTGAAGTTGACACATTGATTGGAGCAAACATTGTCGATAAAGTTTCAAACCAAAATTTTAAATTTCTCAAAATTTACTTTAGAGTCTGTGTTGGGCTCTTAAAATACAAAAATGGAGTTTTGAACGTCAAAAAATAGGCCTTGGGACACCAAAAATGTCTGAAGTGGACTACCTGTACAGAAAGTCAAGCCCGAACACTGCTTTGCTACAAAACCTACCGATTGACCGGCCGACCACTATTAACCCCAGCATGGATTGGCACACAACATACATGCATACACAAGTGCACATTTTGCTTTCTCCCCTTGTTTTCCAGCCACCTTTGTGAGGTGGATAATAATTTTTTAATATATTTATTTCCTTTTTTAATTATTTGAAAAAGAAAAAGTATTATTTTTAGCTCAAAATATTCAAAACAAAATTAAAACTAAAAAATAGATTTTCCTTTTTTTTTATTTAAAGATTTTGTAAATATGCCCTCTTATGGGTTAGAGAAAGGGCATAATTTTATTGAGCATATCCAAAATTTCTCCTGAAATTTGAGGGAAAAATGTAGGCTCGAGTTCTCCCTCTAATAGGAGGGAAAAACTATATGGCAAGAGTTAAATATTATATGTGGATTTTAAAGTCTGGATCTCTTATACATTACACCTATCAACAATAGTTAAATATTGATGGCAGTGATCAAAGCCTGTCCTCTTACACAGTCACCAGTTATTCCCCATAAACAGAGGGGAAAACTATTTGATAAGAGTTAAATATCGTCATTGACAATCAAAGTTCAATTCTTTTATATAGGGTGGATGTCGGAAATAGTTGAACTTCATTGGCGATGATCAAAACTCGGTCCTCTTATGCAGGATCCAATTCTCCTTCATTAAAAGAGGGAAAACTATCTAGTAAGAGTTAAATATTGTCAGTGACGATCAAAACCCAATCCTCTTATACATGGTAACTGTTGGCAAAAGTTGAATACCATTGGCAGTGATAAAAGCATGGTCCTTTTATCCTAGCTCTCATTCTACCCCATAAAAGAAGAAAATAATTATCCATAAAGAGTCAAATATCTTAGCTGGAAACCAAAGCCCGGTCCTCTTACATAGGCAATTGCAGGTGTACGTTGATGGTGGCAGTCTAGCAATATACTTATGCATGGTTCCAATTGAGTGGAGGCCTAATGGTGATGAAGATATGATCCTTTCTTGAAGAAGGTGTTATGAGATGCTTCATAGTGTTGATTGGTGTATAAGACATTATGAGAAATCCAATCAGGATGTTTGACATATATGAAGTTATTTATAAGAGTATTATTCTATAATGTTAACTTGCATATAAGAGATTGAGAGAATTCCAAAAGGAATGTTTGACCTATCTAAGGTTGTTTGTCAGATCGTTACTTGAAGTCGATGATGTAAACTTGTATGGAGAAGGTTGAGAGAAATGCTAAGAGAAATGTACAATTGATGTTTGACCTATCAGAGGTTGTTCGTTAGATAGCTGCTCGATGATGTTAACTTATATGGAAGAGGTCGAGAGAAATCTACCAAATTTGTTTGACTTATTTGAGTTTTTTTTTTTTCAAAGCATTTCTTGATGGTGTTAACTTGTGTGGAAGATATCAGGATAAATTGACCAAGAATATTCGAAATATCATAGATTATTTATCAAAGCATTGCTTAATGGTGTTAATTTGTATGGAAGGGGTTGAGAGAATCTACCAAGGATTTTTGACCTAGGGGTGTCCAACCCAACTTTGACACAGCAAGTTTTGACCCAACCCAAATCCGACCCGATTTGGGATTCAGGTCACATTTCTAAACCCGAACCTATGGTTAACCCGATCTGACATGCAAACAATTAAGTAATGAAATTTGCAAAATTAAATTTATAATTATAATAAACTACATGAACAATTAACTATATATTGGGATTTGGCAAGGTAAATTACGTTAAAAAGTTATAAGCATTATATAAATAATACATCAAAATTTGACTTTTTTACATAATACATTACAATTTAAAATTTACAAATGAACTCAAATAATCAAATACTCTAATTACATACTTAACAAGTTCAAGATATCAAATAACAGGTCCAACAGTCTAACTCAATTAGTAAAAAGTTCAAGATATCATAAGCCCCCCTACTCTTCAAGTTGAATTAAATGCAAAAGGAATATGGTTAAATACTTAAAACTTAAAAGACATACATAAATAGAATTAAGAATTCTAAATCATGAGATAATGATAGTATACCTATGAAGTTTTAACGAATAGCTCAGGCAAACCCTTCAACTCATTTAGCAACAAATGAAAAGTGAGTAAATAGTGAATATTTAATATTTCTAATTCTCTATTATTATCCAACACGGCAATTGCATTAAGCTTAATTTAATATCAATTACATAATATAGTATATACTCTTGAATCTTGTTCTAAGCTAACATAAATACCACCTAGTTGCAATAGTATTTAACTCTGAAGGCTCTCACTTTCAGTTTAAAAGGATTCTCATCATTGCTTCAGCTTTCATAAACTTACCATTTACCTTAATTCATCAAACATATGATGTGATGAAGCATTAAAAGTTCAAAGCCAAGAATAGCCCACAACTATAGGCTAACAGGCCAACAACGTTACAACAACCGTAATAGGTTACGGGAAAAAAATAGCCAACATGCTTTGGGAAAAGGATAACCACAACCAACACCTAAAATAGACACAAAAATACACCAAAAACACATCCAGAGAATAGCAGGTATACTAACAACAAGTATACTAAATTGCATCTAAATAATAGAAGGTAGCACCATATAATCTGGTATACTAAATTACAACTGATGCACAATATGTATTGCCAATAGATGTAATCATTGGGATTTTAAAAAATAGGTAAGATAAGTAATAATCCATCTAAGAAAATATAATAACAACATATAAGTATAGCATTGAAAATTTTTAACAATTGTAACTGTTGTAGCAGTTTAGCATAAGAAAATGAGTTCAATATTATAACAAACCAATAACTAAAACAACAAACAGAACTCATAAAACAACAAAATAGGTTTTAATAAACAATTAAATGCACAACAGATAGTTAGAAAAACTCATAAAAAATGCAAAAAGAACTGTAGAATTCTAGCAGAGTTCTAATAGGAGGACATTACAAAATTCTATAATAGTAAAACACATAAAACAGGTAGCTGGATAAGCATCT
The DNA here is from genome assembly GCA_022539455.1 of Dendrobium nobile. Lineage (NCBI taxonomy): Eukaryota > Viridiplantae > Streptophyta > Magnoliopsida > Asparagales > Orchidaceae > Dendrobium > Dendrobium nobile. The sequence goes on from CM039731.1 coordinate 25,877,872, forward strand.
ATAAAAAAAGTATAAGATGATGGTGATATCCCATAATTTTCACCATATAAAATCATGTTTGTTAATTACAAGCATCAAAATAAATAGTTCATGTTTTAAGCTCATAAAATCATCCAATAATTGAACCTTATTCATGTTCTCCATCATTTAGGTTCACATCTAAACTAAGGATATCATCAGTGACAACATCAAGTTTGGGGTCATGCCCTATTGGGGTCATGCCCTACTGCAATAAATAGAAAAAATGGAATTGTGTACTTGCAAATACTTTAGAATTGAAAATTTAATTAATACAATTGAAACATTTTATAAAGAGGAGCGAGATATTGCCCTATTCTCTGTATAACCAATCATTTGTACAAACAAGTGCCTCAATAATGTCATGTTTCAATGCACTTCGATATTGATCTATAATTATACTGCTATTGCTGAAGGTACTTTCTAAAGCTATAATAGTTATTGGAATGCATAATACATCACAAGCCATATCAAAATACTAGGAAATCTATATTGGTTTCCTTGCCATAATTTCAATATATCTAAATCAATCTTTCTATCAAGTTTTGGTTCATCAAGATAAATATCTAATTTTGATTTCTTAAGCATTATGAATTCCTGCTCGAACAAATCAAAATCCTATTTTTTTTAACTCATCAAAACTCATGAAGCAAAACATTATGGAAGGAGTGAAATTACTATTAAATAATATTAAGGATGCTACATGTAGATATTGTGACTTAATCATTGGAGCTGATGTGCTCTTTGATACAATAGCTTGTCCCATTTGAGATGAACGTGAATGTTGCCCTAATGAACCATTGCCTCTTGAATTGTAGTTAGCAAATAATGAGGTTAACTTAAGTTTAACCTTCCTTATCTCAAACAGATAAACCCTTTTATACAATCTCCTATAACATCACTCTTCAAAAGTAAATATATATATTGGATCTAAAATGATAGTTATTGCCAATATATCACTAAATTCTGACCAATATATCTCAAGCTTATCAATCATCATTATAACCATCTTTTTATGTATTAGTGGCCACTTAACATTTCATTTTTATGTTCTATATATGCTAAAGGAATACATGGGAAATACAAATTTGTTGTTGGGTACTTCAACCTGAAAATAACACAAGTGATCGCATAAAAAGGAGCTAAAAACTTGCAAATAGCCTCAACTTTTTTCCATTCAAGAGCAGTAGGGTAACTCTTATAATTTGAATTTACCAACTTTAAGTGTTGGAAGGCACATCAAAAATAGATAGCACTATCAAGCATAATGAAAGTGGAGTTTCATTTAGTTGGAACATCCTGATGTAAACCTCTCTTCCCATTTAGGCAACTTTGTGTGACACAATCAACAAAATTTTGCTTCCTCGCATGAGATCCTTTCATATACATTATGATCTCTCTGATTTTGTTATTGAACCTTTCATCTCCTTCAAACATGTTTACAGTATGAGATTAACAATATGTGTAGTACAAACCAAATAAAAAATATCACCATCACATAACAAGACACCATATAAATTTAAATGATTTCTTAGAAAATTAATTGACACATTATTTGCAAAAGCATTATCCAAAGTAATATCAAATAGCTTAAACTCTATTTTCCACTCTAATAGAAGAGACTGTAACTTCTCAAATAAAGTAATTCCATCATGAACGGGGAGGGGGGGGGGATAAAAGAAAGCTAATAATTCTCTTTTTCAAGTGCCACTCATTATCAATAAAATGAACTATTAAACATATGAACCCATCAATATTTATAGAAGCATGTAGGTTAGAAGTTAAGCAATCTATGGACCTCCGAAAGGACACGGCTCATCTACAAAGTGCAGAGGGTATACGACCGCACCACCCCAATGGATAGAGACAATCGCAGGCCTCCGTGCTCCTCACAAACGGGCCAATGGAAGGGCAGATTAGACCATACATATGATTAATCATTGAGGATAGTGGCTCTCACATACGCACCTCGATGGGTAATAATATATATGACCTGATCATAGTCACGAGATTTCCTCTACCTGATTCATCATCTTGAGTAGAGTTTATTTGACATGGGATTCAGTTTCCCACAGGCGGAAGCCCCGTGATTAATTACATCTTAGGCCGGAGCCTAAGAAGATTCTCGATTAAGGATCCTACATTATTCTTTTGAATGGGAATGGCACAAGGGTGGAGACTAGGAAGTTCCTAATCAAAAAGAGGAAAGGTCCAATTTTACTTAGTCAACACACGCGGTTCATACCAGCATTCAAAGGGACTAAGGTACTAAGGAGAAACTAGAGAAAAGAAAGTCAAGCACTCCAAGCATACATGAGAGAAAGATAAAAGTGGCTTCATCCATGTGATGCGGATAGGTAGGATTTATAATCCCTAAAAAATAGAAAACTTACCCACTGATGAGGCGTACTATGAGACCGAATGTAGTAGTATTGAATCCTAAATCTAAATTGGGTTTAGTATTCTATGCACAACACTAACACATGTGTCCTAACTAATGCAGTGCAAAACTTGGACTTACCCCGACCTGAATTGGGGAGCCAGCTAACTACCTAATCAATTTAAAATCATGTTGACCGATCATTTATGAAAGATAGATGGGTAGTTTAGTTTTTTGAAGTTAAGGCCAATGTCTAGAGAGTTTCCTAATTGGTCATGGACTTATGTAGGGTGAATGCTCCTAGAGCTAATGCAATTAAAATTTTATTTTAATTAGTTTCTTATGCAGTGCATGTTAGTTGAAAGTCTGAATCATGTATGTTTTGGATTTAAAAAAAACAAGCTTATAAAAAAATAATTTTTAGAAAAGACTAAGCCTCCCTAGGTCCGGCACTTCATCCTCAAAGGTCAGATTATCCGAACTCTACCCGGAGGTGGGGAGATGTCTTATAGCAAGTAGAAAGAAAAATACAACAATATGCATGCGAACTCTGATGATTCTGGCTATTCCCTATATCATTAGATTTCTATGTTATTTAAAACTTATATATTAAATTTCAATTATGAGTAAAAAAAAATTTTAGCTCTTAGAGAGACAAACGAAGTCCAGGCTAAAACAAAAGTGGCATGCCAATCGCCAATAAACTAAGAAATACAAATAATCCTAGAGGCAAATAATATAAATCAAACACATCAGAATAATTGAACAAATTAATAAATGGCCATAAGTAAACTATCTTTAATTACAAATCAGGGTCTGCAAAAAATAAAGTGGTCGAGCACTACTGCCAACAACCCGGATTTCTAAATCTATGAATGACGCAAATGACTTTGAGTGAGATATTAGGTCTTCAATTCTTCAGACTTCTTGGATTTTCTCTCCTTGGACTTATTTGATCTCTCCTCCTCGATCTCCTTGGATTCGTCGTGGCTTAAATATCCAAATGAAGAGATAATTTCCCCTCAAAGGGGTATTATCTTTTCTCCTTGGATTCCGGCTATTCCCTATATCATTAGATTTCTATGTTATTTAAACATTAGATATTAAATTTTAGTTATGAGTAAAAAATATTTTTAGCTCTTAGAGAGACTAACGAAGTCCAGGCTAAAACAAAAGTGGTATGCCAATTGCCAATAAACTAAGAAATACTAGTAATCCTAGAGGCAAATAATATAAATCAAACACATCAAAATAATTGAACAAATTAATAAATGGCCATAAGTAAACTATCTTTAATTACAAATCAGGGTCTGCAAAAAATAAAGTGGTTGAGCACCACTGCCAAAAACCCAGATTTCTAAATCTAAGAATGACGCAAATAACTTTGAGTGAGATATTAGGTCTTCAGTTCTTCAGACTTCTTGGATTTTCTCTCCTTGGACTTATTTGATCTCTCCTCCTCGATCTCCTTGGATTCGTCGTGGCTTAAATATCGAAATGAAGAGATAATTTCCCCTCAAAGGGGTATTATCTTTTCTCTTTGGATATCTAAAAGACATCCGAACTCGATCTTCCAAATAGAAGAAGAATCTCCCTCTTGAGGATGCCTTCTTCTTTTATAATTCGAGTTGGATAAGGATATTCCAACTCAAAGACATTTTTACAACTCAAAATAATATTATAAATGATTACATTAATAGAAATCAGTAAATTCTAGACTCTCCTGCAAGATTATCCTAATAAAAAAAATATTCCAAACAGTTTATATGAAAATAAAAATACTCATTACAATCACACTTGGCTATACTCTTAATTATTTTTTAGGGCTAAGTAGTCTCTGGAGCACCTGTAGTAGTTATTATTTATGATTTTTTATTTAACCCTCATTTATTTAGGGGGGCAGAGCAATTTTTGAAGCGTCTGCATAAGACATCATTAGTATTTAAATCATGACTATTGCCCCATTTTTATTTAGTGCTGCATGAGCATGGCCACATGTAGAAAATATCATTAGTATAAAAATATCGATCCTAACCTATGGGTAAATCTAACACACAATCAAATCAATTCCTAGAGTACAGTAAAAGTAAGCAAACATAACATCAATTTCGCTCACAACATGCAATAAAATCTCGAAAAGCCCGACACACAATAGAAAAGTAAACATTGGTCTAGCCTAGGTCTAGAAGTAGTGCCCTAGCAAAAAATTCTGCGTGTGTGTAAAGGCGTGTGTGGCTAGGCTAGATCCTGAGCTGGGTAGTTAATTCAAGTTATCTAAAGTTTAGGTATGTTGAAGGTCTGAAAAGGAAACTTTATTTAAAGTTTAAATATTAATGAATTATAATCCATTTATTTATTTTAGTTTGTTAATTTATTTTAATACTTAGGATAATAATAATTAGAGTTTAAATTATATTAGTGAATTTTAGGAGGCTCGGGGTCCATCTATTATTCACTAAGTTAAGGGGGTCCAAAAGGTCACTATAAGAAATAGGCTAGGTTTTAGGTCTTTAAATTTTTTATTAAATATTAGACCCTAAGATGGGTAATTATGATTTGAGTTTGCTGTATTTGGAGTTTCCTATGCAAAGATATGAATTTTAAAAGTTTCAGGCCCTAGTCTATAGGTTACGGTTGACCGAAAAGTTAACTTTCTAATTTAGGTTAGTTTCTGGAATCCTAATTTTGTTAATAAATACTAGACCCTAATTAGATTTGAATGCTTTTTAGTTTTCCCTTTTTGAAATTTTCTATAATTAGTTATGATTTTTAGAAGTTGGGGCAATTAAAGGAATTACTAAAATTGCTTAATTATGGGTGATTTTATGGTTTTGAATTTTGATTCAAATCAACTCCAAACTGATTGGAATCACCCCCAAAGGTTAGAAATGACCTAAGAAGATGTTCCAAGTGTTTGGAGAAAATTTAAATTTTTTAATAATTTATAATTATTTAATAAGGGCAAAAGATAATTTTTGTTAAAGTTAAAGTTAAGGTTCAAATTGAGGTCCAACTAAGGTGCCCTAATTATCTAAGGTTAGGGACTAAAATTTGAATAATTTGAAGTATTATGGGTAATTTTCTGAGTTAAAATCAATTTATTAGAATTTTTAGAAGTTACAGGACCTAATTACCAGGTAAATTAGGGTTTGTTAGTTAAGGGGTCTAAAAGCTCCTAAAAAATTCAAGAATATTTTGGGAGGTTTAGGATGTCACTAAGTTTAAATGTTAAAGTTTTATATCAATCAGGGATCTATTCTAGCTCCTAGAATTTTTCTAAGTTCGCTAGATGGATCCTTAATTATTGTCCTTAGGGTGTCGCTACTTTGAAAGGGTTTTAAAATAAGTTTTAGACTAACCCTTGGGGTAACATAGGGGGTATGCAACACACAAATAAACACATCATATTCCTAGATCAAGGAGAACCTAAGCTATGTGTTTGTGTGTCCTATATATGCAAAAAAAATAAATGACACCTAAATACGATTGATGATGTAATTAGAGACTGATTGGATCACAATCATTCACTAATCACTCCCCCATGATTGTTATTCGTTCACATAACATATGTTTAAAATCTTGATTAGTGGATCTCCGGGAATTAGGAATTTAACATATGTAAGTAATTTTAAAATATTTAAAATACTCAAAAATATATAATTTTGAAAAATAATATAATTAAAAATAAATCAATTTGTAATAAATAAATAATGAGAGATCCACTTGTCACCCGAACAAGGTCTCAAAATGATTTGAAAATTATTTTTAAATTCAAAATAATTATTATTATAATTACTTAAATAATGATTAAATAATCAACTAATTAAGTAAAATAGAAATAAATAAGAAAAATAAATTTTAGCTTCTGAAAATATTTTTTAAATGAAAATACACAATTTTAAGAAAATATTTAAAATAGCAAAAAATATATAAATTTTGAAAAATAATATAATTAAAAATAAATCAATTTGTAATAAATAAATATAGGAGAGATCCACTTGTCACCCGAACAAGGTCTCAAAATAATTTGAAAATAATTTTTAATTTAAAATAATTATTATGATAATTACTTAAATAATAATTAAATAATCAACTAATTAAGTAAAATAGAAATAAATCATAAAAACAAATTTTGGCTTCTGAAAATATTTTTTAAATGAAAATACACAATTTTCTGAAAAGAATGAGGTATTAAACGCAAAAATTCTATTTAAATGAATTAGATATGAATTATTAAAGTTTAATGTATTAAAAAGTAATTTTAAAATAATATAACATAAGAAATATTTAAAAATAATCATTAAATTAAATGAAAATAAATCTTCTACTGAAATTTTTAAAAATAATTTTGAAATAATAATAATAATGATAATAATAATAATAATAAAATTAACTAATTACAAGAATATTAATACAATTATAAGACTAATAATAAATATTTAATAAAAAGAAAAATATATAATAATAATAATTTGAAAATAATAAAATTAGTAATAATATAGTAATATAATAATAATAATAGTGAAAAATGATTAATAATAATAATAATGATACTTAAAATAATTTAATAATAATAAAATAATAAAAAACTATTTTAAAAATAATTTAAAATAATTTTAATTTAAAATTAAAGGAAATTAGATTTTAAATTTTTTGATATGTTACACTTAATTTTTGAATTTAAAAATAATTTTTAATAATTATTTAAAGTATTTTGAATAAAAAAAGAATTTAAATTAATTTAAGATGAATTTAAAATAAAATAGATGGCGGCGGTGGTGGGTCATACATCAACCTCATATTTGCTTCGCAGACCGCTAGCAATCATCGCCAATGATTGCGCCGCCATGCAATCGTTGGCAATGATTGCCGCGGTGTCGTAATGAGCCCCGATTCAGTAATCCGCATCTGCAAAACGGCAGAGCCATTGGATCGAGCGCGGTTTAGATAATTGGCTCTGATCAAGACGGATGAAACAGAATATCGTGGGATCGATCCTGCAATTTGAACGAAACTGCGGAATGACTAGATCTCTGTCGTTGATCAAGTGATCAATGATGGAGATCTCTTACCCCGAGACCTAGGGTGAAACCGAAGGCTGGATGTGTTTTTTGTCCCGTTCTTGCGATAGAATCAACCAAATTAAACAAAATTTTAAACCCATGCTCTACACACAAACATAAATCATGGGGACCACGATCGTGAGCTGATATGCAGTGTACAAAAAGTTATGTAGATCTATATGTTTGACCTAATGTAAGGGTTTTCGAGAGATTATACCAATAGATCATGGAAAACTTTGAATTATCTGAGCTTGTAGACTGTCCACATATGTTCTTAATTGATATCAAGCTTTGAAATGCCTTCGTTCAAATGAAAATCATCTTAGAAGTGAAATAGCCTCGGTTGGCCGGAGATCTCACCACCGACAAGGTTTAAACGATGACTTTGGCTTAGGGGAAGTGGGGAGAGATGAGGAGAGCTTTCCCATCAAATTCCATAGCCTAAGAAGGTTTAGAGAGGGAGACAGCAAAAAAAAAAAAGATCCCTAATCAAACCCTAAAACTCCTATTTAAACCTCTCATCCCTATGATCAAAGGCTAGGATTAAAACTTCAGTGAATTAGGAGGGAATTGAGTTTGAATGCCCATGGTTTGAATCCAAGAGCTGTTAAGGAGGAGTTAAATGCATTAAATGAGTTTTAATTGACTTAAATAGGTCAATTTGACCCAAGGTTGACTTAAGTTGCCTGGTCAAAGGGACCCAAGGGGGTGGTGGCTTGAGCCAAGAAGTCATGGAATAGGATATGATTTAAATAGGACTTGAATTAGGACTCATGTAGGCTCATTGGGTCAACCTGGGTTGACCTGGTCAACCAGGTTGACCTTGTGCATGGATGTGAGCTCAAGAGACTTGGTTTTACCCATGGGACCCAGAGGAGGTGAGAGGTTGAGCCTAGAAGGTTTGAATTGGATTTGAAATCAAGTAGGAAGGGTTTGGGTCAATCTGTGTCAACCCAGGTTAACCTGGTCAACCAGGTTGGCCCAGAACTTGGATCTGGGCTCAGCAGACTTGGCTTGACTCTCTAAACCCATTGGGAAGGGTCTTGGGGTCTAACTTGTCAAATTTGACCAGGTAAACTCTTTGACCTAGGTCTGGGGGAAAATCAGGGTCAACACAAACCATGTTAGTGGTTTTAGCTAACTGTGCCTTTATATTACACTTCTCCTTAGTGGAGAAATTTTTATAGTCTCTTCGAGTAGTATTCCTAAAACATAAATGTAAGTCTTGACAAAGATATAACAAAAGTGCTCAAACTCTAACCCACTCAACATACTGAAAGGGAAAATCATGCATAATGATAGATGCAATAAACAAATCACAAAATTCTGATTGGTCAAACTTGCTATAAGTCATAGAATTTTAGATGAATCAGAATTTGTTTGTAAGATTAGTTGTCCTATATCACACATATTTCTTTTATTATAATTTTGAAGGTGGCGTCTTATATTACCAGTTCCATTTTTACTATCACATAAGTACGTAGTGCCACAATTATTATATTTACATTTTTGTTTACCATCTTTTGTTTTAGGCAACATCTCAAAATGGCACCAGACAGCTGAAGTCATCCTCATCCTTTTCTTAACAACTCCCCCCCCCCCCCTCATTACATACATCATTAGGGGACTCTACAACATTTTCAGTAGCGTGAACTTCTTCATTTTCAGAGCATTGCTCAACGACATTAACCAATACGAAAAATATGGAGATAAATCCGTTAAGGATGTTTGATCTATCCGAGGTAATTTGTATGAGCATTGTGTAACACTCGAATACCTAAAGTGGAAAGATAACTTTTCTTTGCTCTTTATTATCTTTTAATCTCATTCTATTTATTTTTCTTTCACTTAATAACTAATAATCATTAATTTACAATCAAATTAATTTAGCATCCATGGCTTATTAATTGCATGAAAGAAAATACATAAATGATAGGAAAAATATAATTATATTATTACTATCAAAGGTGCAGTCATAGCCGCCATTAAAAAAATATATTATTACTATCAATATTTACATCTTGTAATAAAATTCAAGTCCAAAAAGCATATATATATAAAAGCCATTATTAGCTACAAAAGAATATATATAAACTAGAGAACTTAAAAACAAAACCAAAATAATCATCATTTTTTAGCCTCAAGTTGCAGGCTCCTTATCTTTACTTGAAATTATGTAAAAATTACATAATGAGCTTACAATGCCTAGCAAGTAATTGAAACTTACCACTGCCTTCAATGCAAGGCAAAAGATTCAATATGCTTGCTCAAGTTCCAATCAATATTAATTAATAAGATATTAATATGAATGATAAATAATATATACAATTAATATCAATCAATAGTAAAAATCAATATGATCTGTAAAATAAGAGTTTCTCTTTAAACAAAAGTCATCTATCAATCTATAAAAATATTAATAAAATATTTATAAATCTATAACATATATTATAGTGAAATAATAATAATTATCTATCAGTTATATTCATACTTATGATTCTGTTATATGCTTTCATCAATCATTATGCCATGTATAATAATCTATTAATATGCTATATGAATCTATCTATCTACCAGTTCAATGCACTATCATGCAAATACAATCATGAAAATAATTAAAAAGCGCGAGGCATGACATCCATATTTAATATGATGTTCTCATCATTATTCCATCGGTTATCTGCTATCAATCTCATCTTATCTTTTATTTATTTTTTTAATTATTTATTTTTAAAGGTGGATTTCAATAATTATTTAAAAATCGCCACCCTCCACCCATTGACGTCATTTGGTCAATTGGTTATAGGCCAAAACTAGGACCACACTACCAATCTTTTTATTTAAAGGAAATATTTTTTGCCCATACTCCTACATAGAGTATTATGTTTTAAGAGCCAATATGTATTAATTATAGTGTTAATAGTTAGCCTTTCTTAATTACATGCAAATGCTTCACTGTATGGGCAATATAAATCACTATCATGCACGAAATGCAATTTTTCAGAAAATTCATGGAAATCTACAAAATTTGTATAGCATAAATTTACTTCAGAAAATTATAGCTTCTACTTTATCTAGTGAAATTTGATAACAACACAGTCAAAATATTTGAGGTGATCATATTTATCATATACAAAAAGTTACAAAGTAAAAATTTGCTAAAAATTAAGATATCATAACTTTTGTAGGTTTTATTCAAATTAAAATTCACACAACATACAATATACAAAATTAACAAAATCAGAGGTAAGGTAATGGTAGCTTACAATGACATGAGTAAATTTCACAATTAAATAGACCAACAAAATTGGCTGACCTCCAAACCTAGTTTTTCCCTCTCCCCTCTCTCTCTCTTTACTCTTTTATTTTTCATTTTTTGCTTCATATGTTAAACGAAATGAATGGGAATGGTGTTTATAATAAATTCTCTAAGTGAATTTAGATATTTTTATAATAAAATATCCTAAGGATATGAATATAATTATGTAAATTATTTAGTTTTAAATGTAAAGATCATATAAATCCTTTCATATCTTTAAATTCACATCTCTAAAAATTATGAAAATATATTCATAAAATAGCAGAACATGTTTAGAAAATTTTGATGAAATTAATTTGTAGAACGTAATCCTAATGGTCCTAGAAGTCTTACTTGTACCAATATGCTCAATTTGCTATGCTTATCATAATTAAAATCCAATAATATCTTTATTATAGCAAAGAAGATTTACAAATTAAACTTAAAATGATTCCTAAGAAATTTCTTTACTAGGTTAAAATATGTGTTGTTATACATTGCTCGATGATGTTAACTATATAGAAGGGGTTGACACAAATCCATTAAGGATATTTGACCTATCCGAGGTTATTTTTCAAAGCATTTCTCTATAACTTTAACTTATATGGAAGAGCTTAAAGAAACTCACCAAGGATGTTTAACCTATATGAGGTTGTCTATTAGAGTATTGTTCGATGATATTAACTTATGTGGAAGAGGTCGAGTAGAACCCCCCTGGGATAGATTACACTTTAACTAGGAGGGGGAAAATTTTATGTTTATTCGAATCAAATATGAATATAGATCTGTCTTTAGAATGATATTGTCTTTTCAAGGTAGAGACTATGTCGTTGCCTAAGAAGTAAAAATCTAGCTAGAGACTGTATAGAGTTTAATATTCACTTGAAGCCTTCTTATATTTGTTAGAAACTTTATGATAGATGATTGCCATCAAGATTATTTTTAGACACATAAAATATTAGAGGCACCTGCTTCATGACAATCGTATTTGAGATTGCAACCAAGGTTGTTCCCTAGTCCAAATTTGCCTCCCATGACATTGATGTATCAATAACTGAAGGTTAAGAGGTGATAGAACAATGCTTGTTTGATATTGCAGTAAGGTTGCCCTCAATTTTAAATGATTTCTTTTGGACTTTACAATAGATCATGGTAAAAGGAATTTCTTTCTGCAACCATGCCTAGGGCGTTAATATAAATGACTTTTTGAGATTGTAGCAAATCTTACCCCACAACCAATAATTGATTCCCACAGATGACACCAAACTATTATATGTTAAAATATTTGCGATGATAGAGAGATGGTTAAGAGGTTAAACTTTTATGTTTATTGATTTGAGTTCTCTAGCGTACATTCTTTAAGCATTATGGCCTTAATGAGATCTTCCATGGGTTTCAAAGATGCCATCAATATCAATATCATGTTAATCATATGTATGGAAAGTAAAATATTTTGAAGGATAACACTTGTGGGTTTACATGTATAGTGGTGATGGTTAGCAAAAGTATTTCTTGTTTTGGATTGTTTCCACTAGCTCTATATGCTTGTTAAGGAGTATAGGTGTGATACATATTTATACTTATAACCTCTATCTAACAATATAGTAGTAAGTTGGAGGGCTTTTAAGTTTATTTCAACATAGGTCATTCTAGTGAGTTAATTTCTTAGCCAAGTTATGGTTGTTGTTGTGCTAATTTGGCGGATTATTATGAGGTCACTATATTCTCATGTGACTTGTAAATTTTAAGTACTTGAATTTGAAGCTTCAATTATATTGTGCCATGTCATGTTAATATGATATTGAGGAGATCTAATAATTAGTCCAATGTCTTTTGTTGTTATAAGGTAAGTACATATTTGAAAAGAAACTCTCAAAGGACCTCATTGAATATAGTATTGGAAAATATATGTTCTAGATTCATAATTCTTGTCTCGTGTTAGCAACAAATGATAAAGAATTGAGAGAATTTATTATATTTTTAGATCAAGTTTAAGAGAGTCACCAAGTTATTTAATGGTATGATAACTTTGGTAATAAAAAAAAGTATCTTACATTTCAAAAAGTCACTAACATTTCTAGGATGAAGTTTTGAGAACCATGATAATAGTGCTTTCTTGAATATTTTGAAGAGTGGCCAATACTTCATGACATTACTAATGACTAGATGAGGGAATATTAATTTGAAGCTTTGAGAATTGGCGTCTTAAAAAATTTTTAATGTCGAGCTTCTACAATCTTGATTGAAAAAGGCATTGGTAGGATCAATAAAGAGTTTCTTGGGTCAATAGAGATGTGAAGATTGTGTTGTATGTTCTCTTAGGTGATAAGAAGTGTGTTCAATGCAAGTTATAATATCAGAGTGGATGAAGTAGAGGTGCATGTTTTCATGAATATTCCAAGATTTCTTGAAACATTTTTTGTCAAATGATCTTCATTCTAATTTAATTATTTATAAGTGACATCTGTGACGAGAGCTTGTTACTTATCTTACAGAGACCTTTCTCTTATAATAGGACACTCCTGTAATTCAGAAGTTTGAGCATGTGATTTTGTTAATAACAAATATTATTTAATTTTTACTTTATTTCTCTTGATATTATTACTGGATATTTGCATTATGCAAACTAATATTTAAGGTACAATGTACACCGTGGCATAAAGGATCAAGACTCAAGACTGGGTAGAATATGTTTGATATTTTTGCATATAAATTCTCGATCTTCTACTCTGATAGTTCTTTCCACATTTTCTTTTGTAACATCAAGGGGATGAGCCTAAAGAAGAGCATAAATTCGATGTGGCAGAGGGAGACCCTACAACACCACCTCAAACACAACACCTACTAATCAATTCTAGGCCTACGACTCAATCGTGGAAATACTTGATCGCCTAGAGTTATAATCAGCTACACAATATAAGAGATTACTCAGCATTGGGAGTGGTTTCACCAACATTATGAGCTTTTGCAGACTCAGCATGAGCTGCATCAGCAATAGCACCAAGAGATCTAGCAATATATCAGAAGCAGCATGACCTACTATAGTAGCACCACCAGTAAATCCAGTAGCAGCACGAGGTATATCGAGCCAGATTTAGTGACCAATTTTTTGCCCTTCAGCAATATTTCCAACCACCTCTAACACCAGCTGATAAGGGGCCATCTTACTTCTAGTATGTGTATTTTATTGTAGGTTATATGTTTCCTTTTTATTTGCTTCTATTTATACTTTCTTTTATGTTTGACTGTCTCTCTTTTTTTGTGATGTCAAAAGAGGTAGGTATTTAGTTATACTTGTTGATATTTTATTTAGTTTAGTTTTGCTTTTCTTATGTTTGTACTTTTTATATTGCTTTATTATTTGCATTTAAAAATAAAAAAATTAATTAAAAAATGAAAAAAAAATCCTCAAAATTTTAAAATAATTCACTTATTAAGGGGGAGATTATGAGATAGTAAAATAAATTTAAAAATTCAACCAATAATATTTGTCATGAAAAAAATGGGGAGATTATTACAATCTGGGAGCCTAAGCATGTGATTTTGTTGATAATAAATATTATTAAATTTTTATTATATTTCTCCTGATATTATTATTAGATATTTATATTGTGCACACTAACATTTCATGTACAACATAGACTATGACACAAATGATCAAACTCAAGATTGGGTAGAATATGTTTGATGTTTTTGCAAGAGTATGCACATTTATTTATTTATTATATATTTATTGAGTCAAAAGTCCTGTAAAGATATATGTTAGCTTAATGACCATACACACACACTTGGAGTGAAAAATAAAATTTTTGAATTTGTGCAAATCGTATTATCCACATTATACTACACGATCCATATTATACTATACGACCCATACAGTATTGTACGACCTATTGATCAAAAATCAATTAAAATTTCTAATTGAGTAATAAATATTTTTTTGACCTAATCATATTATACGAAGCATATCATATAGAATAATTAGTTTAAATTGAAACCCTAACCGCCAATTAGATTAATATAAGCATTTTAGTTTGAACTGGTCATACTATGCAAACTTGTTCATACTATATGATATTCAAAGCATTACTTAAATTAATCTATGTGATTATTTAATCAAATCAAGGTTTACTTAATATGGTAGATCATACAGTATGATAGTAATCATACTTGACGATTAACAGAGATGAAATTTGATCATTTTAAGGGTCATTCTAGATGAAACTTTAATTTTTGAACTAATCGTATAGTACCATGCCAATCGTATTGGAAGATTGGATGAAACGATGTTTGATCATCCCAGAGATTATTCTGTATAATCTTGAAAAGAATAAACTAATCGCATCGTACCATCCAAGTATCATATTGTGTATTTGAACAGATCGTACTGAATGAAATGGGATTTCTTGAACTTATTGTACTATACGATCACCGATCATATTGTACGAATAGAAATGACTAATTTGAATTCTAGGGTTAATTTGAGCATTTATTTAAAACTATCCCTAATTTATCTTATTGATTTGTTTGACACTTTTTTCTGAGAGAGAGCTTATATGAGAAGGGTTTAAAGAGGGAGAATTACTTTGGAGAGAGAGAGAGAGAGAGAGAGAGAGAGAGAGAGAGAGAGAGAGAGAGAGAGAGAGAGGGAGAGAGAGAGAGAGATCTTGACGGAAAAGATTCTTATAGGACAACTGAATAAGAGAGTGCATGAAAGGGGTTTCTAAATATAGTTGCTCGGTGGACTTACACCTTCTTCCTCCAAGGTTAGTGTCTTTTCTTGTGGAAAACACCATGAAGTGACATGTTGTGGGAAGGATCCAGTCACTCCCCCACACCAAGGAGGAGAAAGGGATTCAAATACTCCTCCGCACCAAGAAGGTGAAAGTGATTTGCCTACTCTGCCATATCGGCAAGGTAAAGGGATTCAGCTACTCCACAACACTAAGGAGGTGGATGATATTTGTATAGACTTCTCTTCCTTGTTGTGGGGGAAAAATGAGAGTCACCCGTGTTAGTCCAATACTCAGAGTGGAGGACTCTAAACTGTGGATGCATATCAAGATTAATTGCACCATTATAAAACTCTAGTGTGTTTGTTCTTGTGTTTATCTTTACTTTTTCGCATTTTTATTTCTTTCATCTTACTTATTGTATATATGTGATCAATGAGTTCTTTGTTTTGGAAAAATTGAATATCTTATTTTTTTCTCAAAAAGGAAAAAAATTCAAAAAAAAAAAAAAAATATTTTCTTCTTTGCAAATATTGCTTAAAGTCAAAACAAAGTTTTTATTTAGATTGGTGTTGTCAAATTATTCGTTAAATCATAAACTTTTCAAAAGAATAATTTTTAAAGATAATTTGTAAACACCAATTCACCACTCTCTTGATTTACATTTATAGTTCAAGTCGGTCTAACAACCTAAATTGAACTGTCAATCAGTATCAGAGATGGTTTCAAAATTAATGTTTTAAAAACCTTTGAGAGAAAGATCAATGGGAAACATCGAGAATAAAAATACTATGAAGGGTTATTTAATGACTTGACCACCTTTATTTGATCATGTTCCCTTTGACTTTTTGAAAATTCATAAGTATATATTTTTTCATTCGATTGGCTTTTGCATGTGTCATATGATACAAGAAGGATACTCTGCACCATCTAGATTTGTAAACGGTATAAAAAATGAAATACCCATTAATGATTGAAGCAAAGAGAATAGAGGCCAAATGAGACTAGCTTTGATTTACGAACAAATAGAGTTATTGAAGTCAAACAATCTTGTTTAAACATACCATTGTATTATTATAAATTATTTTACATGAAACCAAATGAGACTAGCTCTGACATATACAGTAAATTTATTCAGATAGTGCCAGCCTTACATGCTTTAGGTATAGAACTATCAAACTCAAAAAAATTAATAAAATACTTTGTTGTTTGCCTAATAATTTTGATATAAAAGTTAATGTTATATGTGAATTGAAAGATTTAAATTCTTACTCAATTGATAATCTGCTTGGCTCACTAATTGCATATGAATAAAATATAAGCCAAAGATTGCATGATGCAGGAGAGAAAATGAAAGAGAAGACTTTGGCTCTGAAAGCCTGTGACTCAAACAATGACAACTCAGAATTAGATGTGAATGATGATAGCACTTATGACTAGGTAGTTCAAAAGCTTCTTTAAGCGAAAACAGAAGCACAATTTTGAGAATGGCAAAGGTAAAGGAGGAAGATTTAATAAAAGTTCATATGATGTGATTTTTTTTAATGCAAGAATTTGGGACACTTAAAATCTGAAGGCCCTAACCTGAAAACCCACCCTACAAAGGAGAAGGGTGAAGAGAAGACAAACTTCAAAAAGGGGAAGCAAAGGACATAGAAGGCTATCTAGGAAAATTCAGCTTCAGACTCTTCTGAACAAGAACTTGATGAGGAGGTAATAAATTTATGTTTAATGGCTAATAATTTTATTGTTAACTCAGACCAAGAAGAGATATGTGAGCTTGCCTATGATGGTTTATTTGCTATTTCTGAAAAGAATACATGAATCATATAGAAAGTTGAAGAAATAGCATGCATTGTTAAAATAAAAATTTTCTGGATTAAAAGAAAAGAGCATGATAGTCTTAGAATTGAACTTTTAGACACTACATGCTAGGCTTCTTGTCTAGGTATTTTTTATTTTAAAGGATGTTATATCTAAATTCATTTATAGGTGGCATGATAGCCTTACTAAGAAGCACAAGTTATGCCAAAGAGAGAAAGAAGAGCAAGAAAGGGGAAATTATTGAGAGAAATTACAAGAATCTTGATTAGATTGACATCAAGATTTAAAGACATTGGTGACCAGAGTCAATCAAAATGTGTAAGGCTCATCTTTATAGGTTTAATTTGAGGTTCAACACTATCAAAATGACTATGTTTGAGCAGTAAAAGTAAAATTATATAATAATAATTCTAAGTAAATGCTTTTGCAAAAATGTCTCAATCTTGTTGGTTGATAATTTGTTCAAGGGCTTGGATAAGCCTTGAATAACTTTTTAATTGAGGTATAGATCATTGAGAAAAAATTTCTTCGATGAACTCTCTGGTATGTGTAACAAGGAATTGGTGACAAGTTTATTATGTGTGGGGGGCATAGCTTTATGCAACTTGACAACTTTCCCAAACTTCAACTTAGAGATGATTTCATTCTAGTCATTTGATAAGGCTTTTGATGAATTTATATAAGTGCTTATCACTTCTTGTACTAGGTTCATTCTGAAATTAATTTGAGTGACTTAACCTAAATTACATTTGGTGTGGACAATTAATCAAATGTATAATTTAAGATTAAAATGAGTGCTTACATTTGGTGTGGACAATTAATAAAATGTATAATTTAAGATTAAAATGAGTGCATTAAACTTATACCAATATAAATAAGTAAAATTGTGCATTATTAATATTTTTTAATATATCTTTTGAAAAAAAAAACATTGTTTTGCATAATGAGAGCCTAGCTCAATTGTATTAAATAGAAGAAAATATATCTAAAACTAGCAAATAAAATAAAATAAAGAATCACAAAAATAAAATAACTTACATAAAATATCAGGAACTAGGTAGGAAAACAACTACATAAATTTAGGTTTTGTTTGGGACAACTTTCTCGCTGCTTTCTAAAGCATTTTTTTATACAAAACTTTTTAATTTAATAAATTTTTGTACTAAAAAGTAGTAAGAAACTGCCCCAAATGAAACCTTAAGCTCACAATAAACGATGTTTTTAGTTGCAGTATACTTTGTGATGAGTTTCTTAACATGAGGCCCGAGATACGTAGGAAGTCATATACTTTCAACTGCCGGGATTTGGTGTGCCTCACCCAGGGGGGCGCATAACAAATCTTTTTTTGCTTTTTGTTTTTTACATTGTTATCATTTATTGTTTATTAAAATAGAAAAAGAAGCATAATTACTCGCTTTTATCCTTTCATTCATCTCATTGTAGTTATGACCTTTATATGTAAGTAAATTGCGGTAAGGTCTTATAATTAATTTGTGCATCCACTAGAAAAATTTATGGCTCGATCACTCACCCCGTGGATTAAATTGGTGATATTGAGTCATTGTTGTTCTTTTATCATAGTTGTAATGTGATCATCATTAGTGTATATTATATCACTCATCGCTTTATTGTCATTATGGGGTAATGATGGGATGCTGAACAAGTCCAATGAACAATAGCTAATTTTCATTGCTGGATTTTCTAGAAGAAATGAATAAACACGAATATTTGTATGATTCACAATGATAAGGTATAGTCATTAAAAAACATGTGACTCACTTGTGATATTGGGTCATTGTTGTTTTTTTCTCTTAGTTGTAATATTGTCATGATTAGTATATATTATATCACTTATCGTTTATTCTCATACTGGGATAAGGATGGGATGCTGAACAAGTCCTATGTACAGTGGCTAATTTTCACAAAGAAATGAATAAACATGAATATTTATGCGATTCACAATGATAAGTTATAATCATTAAAATTTTATGACAAAAGTCAACGAATTCGCTCCCCCTAAAAAAAAAAAAGAGGAAACAATTGTTCCTTGATGAGATAATCAAGTGTGATAATATTATGCAACATATGTTATCTAATGCCTAAATAATGAACAATTATTACGTCCTCCGACCGGACGTAGAAGAACGTCCGGTCGGAGGCAAATTCCCGCCAAATACCGAGTTGTACCGAGCAAACACCGAGCAATATCAAATAATAACGAGGAATAACATCATGTGAAGACCCAATACCGAGTTATTTCGAGCTATCTTGAGCAATACCGAGTTATACAAAAGTTGTACCGAGTTTTTCCTAGAAAAAACTCGGCACAACTCGGTATTTCTCGATATAGCTCGGTATAACTCGGTATTGGTCTTCAAAGAGCGGTATTCATCGTTATTATCAAATAATACCTAGTTGTACCGAACAAATACCGAGTTTTTTGACGGAAATTTGACTCCGACCGGACGTTCCTCTACGTTCTTGCACCGGATGTAATAAAAGTTCCTAAATAATAGCTGCATGAACTAATTTTGCATTAACTTCTTATATCTATACAACACATCATTAACAAATTTGACACTATAAAGATTTTATTTCAAATAAACAAATCAAATAACTCTTCTAAATTAAATTTATACTTTATTTTTTTTATCCAATATCATAAATAAATAAATATATAACTGTTATTTATATAAATATGTATATATGAGATATTTAAAATTAAAAAAAAATATAACTGTTATTTATTTATTCTTTTTAAGTATGCCTGTAAGTTTCTTACTAAATCTTGCCTAAAACCTGCCTACAACTTCTGTTAGGCGCTCTGGTCTGTCATTCGCTGATAAAGTACCATTCCTAGGGTTGCTCCGTGAACATTTTGGATTGAATCTTTACTTCCTGATGAGGTAAACACGCCTCCATCAATGGTTGCTAACGGTACATTTATGTTGATGATTTTTAGTTCAAGTTCATGGAAAACTAGGTTGCTATCTAGGTGATTTTGATGTACTTATTTATACAGTTAGTAGGTAATGTTCCCGTGGCTTTAAAGAAAATATTGGGTTTGTAATTTGTCAATTGATTTCTTTGTCTATTTTTCTTCCTATCGTGAGTATTCAGTCGGCAGCCAGAGGTTCTGTGGGCGCAGCGATCGGATAAGGTTTATCTGACGATATCTTTGCCGGACGCCAAAGATGTCTCTGCTAAGAGTGAGCAGGAGGGTTTCTTCAGTTTTTCTGCAATTGGTGCTCAAGGAGAGTCCTTTTCCTTTAACTTGGAGCTCTATGAACCAATTCTTCCTGAGGTGAGTTTCATAAACAAGTGTAGTATTTGTAAGCAATCACTAATCAAATTATTGATATGCAGTTATTCAGGCCTAGTAATATCACCATACATTCTACCAATCAAGGATCTATAGTATTCTGATGATCTCATCTCATCACTGAACATTTAAACACAACCTGACAAGTGACAACTAACTAGAAAATCAAGATGATAGCTTAAAAACTCAACTGCTGTATGATATTATCCAACCATCTATTCAACCATCCAACATTACCATCTAGTATAGATTGGGTAAGTAATCCAAAGTCTAAACTTAGTCCACACTCCATTTACCAAAGGAAAATTATGCGGATCTAAGTTAATGTTCATTTAAGTGTTCAAGATAAGCTTCACTTTTTCAGCTTATCAAGCCAACAAATGCTTGAAGGGAAGTGAGGGTGCTCATTGCTGGAAAAAAAGGGCATCATTATCATTGGTGTTAGTGATGCATTAAATGGGGGAACATAGGATCATGAGCAAGAGAGTGTTGTTATGTGTTTATAGGTTATAATTACTCATTATGTAACATCAAGGAGAGCATGCATGAGGAACCTATAATTTGAAAACAAAATTAATTCCCTATCCTGAAATATCCATTAGAACAATAGAAAGACACAAAATCACAATACTAATACTGAACAAAAAAAACAAGGACATAAAAAAAACCTAAACCTAACAATGCCTGGTGAGGTTGTATGAATGACAAAAATAAATTTTAATTGGAGGAAATGTGACTACAAAATATTAGGACAGTGGTAGGTGAAAGGAGATTGGGTTAGAGTGTAAAGAGGTTTAACTTCTAGAGCGAGATGAAGAGTATGAGAAGAAATGTGAGGAAATGATGAGTATGAGGAGCAATTTCTTGAGGAAAATTTAGGGTTATTACATTACAAGTGGCCTTTTGTGAGTTGCAACAATAGTAACAACAACAAAAACAACATTAAGCCTTTATTCCACCATGTGGGGTCAAAGGCATGAATCATTTTTCTCCATTGTGTCATATTAATAGTCAAATTCTCATTTAAATTTAACAAAGAAAGATCATTTCTAATATTTTCTAACTAAGCCTTTTTAGGTCTACCGCTACCTTTTTAACATAAGCCAAATCTAATACATCTACTCTCCTAACCGGGCATCAGAAGGCCGCCGTTTTATGTGACTATACCATCTAAGGTGACTCTCTCTATTCTTATCTTCCACTGGAGACTGGAGCTACTCCAACCTTTTCACGTATATGCTCGTTTTGTATATTGTCTCTAAGAGTAAAGCCACTCATCTGCCTAAGCATCCTTATCTCTGCAACACTTAACTTAATATTATGCTTCTCTTTTAATGGTCAACATTCTGCACCATAAAGCATTGATGGTCTCACCACCATCTTATAGAATTTTCCCTTAAGGTTGAGGCTGAATTTTCTATCACACAACAAGCCCGATGCATTCCTCCACTGCAATCATCTAAGTTGAATTCTACTAATAATATTCCCATCTATTTCACCATCACTCTGAACAATAGACCAAAGATATCTAAAATGTGTATTCTTATTAATGACTTGATTGTCCAAAGCTACAATTCGCACACTAGATTTATTACTACTAAAATATGTTTGGATTTAGATCTTCTCAAATGAAAACCTTTAGACTCTAAGGTTAACCTCTATAATTCAAGTCTACTTTCAACTCCCGCTCTAGTCTTATCAACAAGAAGAATATCATAAGCAAAAAAGCATACCCCAGGGTAGAACCTCTTGCAAATGTCTAGTGAGAAAATTCATGACTAAAGCAAAAAGATATGGTCTTAAGGCTGATCCTTGATGTAATCCAACTGAAATAGGAAAGTACT
This sequence comes from Dendrobium nobile, assembly GCA_022539455.1. Classification (NCBI taxonomy): domain Eukaryota; kingdom Viridiplantae; phylum Streptophyta; class Magnoliopsida; order Asparagales; family Orchidaceae; genus Dendrobium; species Dendrobium nobile. Next base: position 25,900,354 of record CM039731.1, read on the forward strand.
TGGTCAAACCTCCTTGTGTTTGAACTCAAGTAACATCTCCTGCATACATATCCTTAATGACTTAAAATATACCCTTTCTTTTCAAGAACTCTCCATAGAACTTCTCTTGGAACTTTATCATATGCTTTCTCTAAATCAGTAAATATCATATGTAGATCCTCCTTATTCTCTCTATACTTCTCCATCAAACCTATCAATAAATGCATAGCTTCAATAGTGGACCTACCCCACATGAATCCAAATTAATATTGAGAAACATTAGTATCATGTCGTAACCTATGCTCCATAACTCTCTCCCATAGTTTTAAAGTATAACACATTAACTTAATTCCTTTATAATTCGCATAATCTTGTGCATCACTTTTATTCTTAAAAATAGGAATCAACAAACTCATTCTCCACTGAGCTTACATTTTTTTAGTCTTCAAAATCATTTTAAAAAGTTTAGTAAGCCAAGAAATTCTTTCATCCCTTAAGCATTTCCACACCTCTATTAAAATATCATCGTATCCAATAGCTTCTCCACACTTTTGTGATTTGTGATTGTATATTGGGTTAAAATGAGATTCTGACCTTTAGGCAACTTTTGGATAGTATTTATTTTTTATATCACAAAGGGAAAAGCAGATTGGAGGAGTATTCTAACCATCTTAGGTAGAGGAAACAAATGATTTTATAAGAAACTCAAAGCTCAAATATTTTGGTCAGACACAATTAGTTTGATTTTTTATATAATATATATGTCTATTTATTTCAGACCAGCACAAATCCATTTTGAAGCCGACCACCCATTATTGATTTGGGATTAGATCTAGTAGATGATCAATCATATCATCCATGATAACAAAATTGGTATCAAATCATGAAAATATTAATGAGAGTGTGCTTGTTAAAGTTTTAACTTCTTTATTTGTTGATAGAAAATGTGATTGCGGTGATTCTCATATCATCCCGTTGAAATTTAAGTGAACATCAGGAGTACATTGACAAAGATGAATCATTAGTCATAGGCTTAGTGATCAAAATCGAAAGAGAGGAAGTCTGGACCATTGAATCAATGATCATTGGTTCAAAATCCATATTATAGTAGGATTGTGGATAATTTGTATTTTGAAGTTGCTTTGGGAAAGTTTGTTTTTAAGTTATTTTTTAGGATTGAAGCAATAATTATCATTTAAATTCAAATTTACCAGGTGGTCATTTGTTTATAGGGTTATTTTTGTGGTCTTTTTTTTTTAAGAAATGTAACTATCTATAAATATATTTAATTTCTTGCAATTAGATCAATTTGTATCTCTCGCAAATCCTTTCTTTTGCTTTTTATTTCTCTCCCGTTGAAATCCCTCACCCGTTCAAAATTGCTGAATATGGTTGTTGCTCTATAACCAAATACCCATAACCTTTAAGTCCCGTGTAGCTATTGTAGAAAAGTTGATGTTTCTGCTTACTATTTATTGCTTTTGCTACTTGCTTCTCCACTACTGGTATTCTTCTATGTTGCTTCTGCTATTCACCTTTGCCGCTACTGCTATTCACCTTTATTGGCTTTTGTTGATCCCAGAGCCAACTAATAGGGTGAGAGATAGGTTACGTTCATGTGATTTCAAACTTACAGAAGGAAATTTATAATATTGTAATTTCTATGAACAACTAACAAAAGATGAAAACTGTAAGGGAAAATCTATCTACAACAAAAAGACTCAAGTGAGATATCATAATTTGATTCATTGATCATTAGGGTTTTTCTCACAATATTTCATATCGTTCTAGCCTATCATTGTGGGCTTGTGCTATGAATGTGCTAATCCTTGGTGTATGGTACAATCAGAAAGAGAGTATCAAGAATTTGAGAACCTTTCTTATCCTAGATTCTCATTAAAAGTCAAGAAATTAAACAAAATAATGGAATAATGGCTGAGAATGAGTGTTCTCTTAATTTATCTAATTAGGTGAATTAATGATGATGATGATGGAGTGGATGACGATGCAATCCATTACCATCACTTCGAATTCACTATCTCTTGTTTTTAGTCATCTACCAACAAAGGCTTATCATATAAATGTTGGCAATGTTGAATGATGATGAGAATGAGGAGTATGGCATTATGATCAATGGAGGACTAGGCTTTCAAAGTGGAGATTCCTACTTACGTTAGGATAATCAACACACAAAAACTTGATGTGTGGATTGACCAATTTGAGATAGACTTCACTTTTTGTGTATAATACTCATGAAAAAGTGTCTTTTGCCCAAGTTAAATTTAAGTACCATGCTTTAGCTTGGTGGAACTTCTTAAAAATAAATAATCATTAGGAAATAACCTTAGTCTGTTCAAGCAATTGATATGTCGCGAGTTCCATTTGATGTGTTATTTTGATGCAAGCAAGGACTGAGAAAAGAGACAAATTGGAGAACACCAGGACAATATTTAAACCAAACTCGATTCAATTGTAACTTGCAAACATTCAAACAAACTTAGGAAAAACAAAAGCCAAATCAAACGAAAACAAAATAAAAATATAAAAACACTATCCTCAGTATAACTGTCTAGCGGTCTCCTCACATGCAACGAAAGTAGGAATTTAAGAAAATTGTGCTTAGGCTTGCAAACCAAGGGTCCACCACTGCAAAAGAGTCCAATGTCCTTTCCAAACTCCTCCGACAAATGTCTCCAAATTTCAGCCAACATACACTTCCAAAGCTCAAGAAGAAGGATACAAGTGGAGTGGAACTTGAGTAGAAAAGAAGGGGTTAGAAGCCAAGACGAAATAGAGAAGAGAAGAAGGGGATGGAACAAGCTCTCAAGCTTTTCCAAGAAGAAACCCTCAGGTTTTTGTAGAGTTTTTACTCACAATTTCAACAACCTTTTCCATGCCAAAACATCTCCATTTTATAGGCAAAAGAAGATAGACAAATAACCAAAGCACCTCCAACCAAATCCAATTAGAATTAGGGGAAATGAAAGGCCAAAAGTCATCAGCTAGAAGACCAAACAGCAGCAGAAATACAGCACAAAAAACATAGAGAAGACCCCAAAAATCCCCCCCAAATAGTCACGGAAAACCAGCCAGCAAAGGGAAAATCGAGAAGACAAAGGGGAGGAGAAGAGGCACAAGTCCACTCCAAAGAGCTCCTCAATAATGAGCTTGAATAATTGCATACCTTTATGAATTAATGAGCTAGAAAGTGCAATAAATCCCCCAATCATTGAGCTAAACTTCAGCTCAAACATTAATGAACTAACACTCAGTAGAACCCATCATTTTTTAAGCTCAACACCAAGCATCCAAGGCCCACCCGAGAGCAGCCATCACACCAAAACAGAAATCAGCAAGCAGCCCAAGGACGAAGTGGACCCAAAAGCAAGCAAACCCAAGGCTTGCCATGCCAGGCACCTTCCTACCATGATCATTGGAAGCCCAACCATCATAGGATAGCATAAACAAAAATAAAACATTACTAATATTGTTAAAAATACAATAAAACATAAATAAACCAAAATGACTGAATGCATCAATTTCCCCCTTGTGGGAAAATCTCATCTCCTGATGAGAAAGCTTCCACAACTCTTTTATAAAGCTCCGAATGACGCTTTTCGAGCTCTTTTGCATTCATCCAAGTACAGTCCGTCAAGGGGCGATTTTTCCACTTTGCTAAGAAATTCATGTGTTCACCATGCCGAGTCTTAGTAGTTCTGACATCCATAATATCTTCAACCTGCTCATCATAACTCAAAACAGATGTGGAAAGTGGTAAAGTTTCAAGTTCCACAATCGTTAGTATTTTTTTCATATAAAGAAAGATCAGAAATTAAACACAGGAGAAGTGCCAACAGTAGAAGGAAGATCCAAAAGATAAGCATTTGAGTCTAATTTTTTTAGAACACGAAATGACCCAAATTTCTTCCTGCTTAATTTTCTAAAAGTACCAACAAGAAATCGTTGGCGACGAAAGTAAGCCATAACCAAATCTCTTTCTTTGAAATAAACCTCTCTACGGTGTTTGTCAACATCAGTTTTGTACTTCACATTAGCCATTCGGAGTTTTTCAAGAACTTGTTGTTGGACAGTTTTAATATGGTCAAAAGTTTCAGAAGCTTCAGTACTAATTTTATTTGATAAAGGTAAACAGTTTCTATCCAAAAAGTAAGGTATAGGCTGGCCATAAATGATTTCAAATGGAGTTTTACCAATAGAGCGATTGACAGAATTATTGTAAGCAAATTCAGCTTGGGGCAAAATCAAATCCCATTGGGATGGTTTCTCACCTGCCAGACACCTCAACAAGTTTCCCAAAGTTCGATTTACAACTTCAGTTTGCCCGTCAGTTTATGGATGATAAGCACTGCTAAACTGAAGAGTATTTTCTAATTTTCCCAAAATGTTCTAAAAAAATGACTAAAAAATCTAGTATCTCTATTAGAAGTAAAAGTGCGAGGAATACCATGAAGACGATTTTCTTTAAAGAACAAATCAACAATATATGAATCAGAAGATTTCTTGCAAGGAACAAAATGTGCCATTTTGGTAAATCGATCTACCACCACAAAAATGGAATCAAACTTTCTAAAAGTAACGGGCAATCCCAAAACAAAATCCATAGAAATATCATCTCAATGTTTATTAGGAATTGGAAGGGGAGTATATAAACCAGCATTTTGAGAAGTTCCTTTAAAAGCCCGACAAATTTTGCATTATTTCACCAGTTTAACAATCTACTTCTCATATGAGGCCAGAAATACTTTTCTTCCACTAAAGCCACAGTTTTTCCCTGCCCAAAATGTCCACTCAATCTCCTACTATGAAGTTTATGTACAAGTTGTTCTCTTAAAGAATTTTTTGTGATGCAAAGTCTATATCCTTTAAACAAAAACCCTTTATGAATAACAAATTGAGTAGAAGGATCAGTTCCAGAAGTAAGACAAGAATCCCAAATGTTTTGGAAATCAGGGTCACTTGCATAAGTATCTTTCAAAAAATCAAAAGTAGTAATAGTCGGGTAAACAGTTACCAACAAGTAAGATCTCCGACTTAAAGCATCAGCAATCTTGTTCAAAACACCAGTTTTATGTTTGATATGAAAAGTATACTCTTGCAAAAATGAAACCCACTTAGCATGTCTTTTATTCAAATTTTTTTGAGAGCCCAAAAAACGAAGTGCTTCATGATCAGTATTTAAAACAAATTCCCGCTGAATCAAATAACATCTCAAGAATTTCAAAGCTTGAACAATAGCATAAAACTCCAAATTGTAAGTAGAATATTTGGATGGAGCATCATTTAATTTTTCACTAAAATAAGCAACAAGTTTTCCTTCTTGGCTAGGAACAACACTAATACTAACATGAGAAGCATCGCAATCAACTTCAAAAATGTTTTCAAAATTTGGCAAACTAAGAATGTAAATTTGACTAATTTTTTTCTTAATGAATTCAAAAGTCTGTTCAGCTTGAGGTGTCCACCTAAATATTCATTTTTTCAAATAGTCAATAATAGGAGCAATCAAATAACTGAAGTTTTTAATAAACCTTCGATAAAAAGAAGCCAAACCATGAAATCCTCTCACCTCACTTATATTTTTAGGAGTGGGCCAACTTTGAATTGCTTCTATTTTTATTGGATCAACTTTTATCCCCTTAGCCGAAATAATAAAACCCAAAAATGTTAAGCTCGAAGTCATAAATGAACATTTTTTGATATTGATGTATAGCTTTTGTTCCCTAAGAGTTTGCAACACTTGTTTCACATGACTAAGATGCTCAGAAGATTGAACACTATAGATCAAAATATCATCAAAATATACAATAACAAACTTGCCAATAAAAGGTCTCAAAATATGATTCATAGTTCTCATAAAAGTGCTCGGAGCATTCGAAAGCCCAAATGGCATTACAAGCCATTCATACAAACCCTCTTTTATTTTAAAAGCAGTTTTTCATTTATCTCTAGGTCTTATTCTTATTTGATGATACCCACTTCTCAAATCAACTTTAGAAAAGATTTTTGCACCGCTTAGCATATCTAGCATGTCATCTAATATAGGAATAGGAAAGCGATATTTAATGGTGATTTTATTTATCGCCCTACTATCCACACACATTCTCCACGTATCATCTTTTTTTGGAGTTTATAAATCAGGCACAACACAAGGATTTACGATTTCTTTAATTAAACCCTTTTCTAGCAAATCAGTCACTTGCTTAAAAAGTTCAACATGTTCATTTGGACTCATCCTATAATGAGGTAAATAGGCAATGTTGTTCCAAGAATTAAATCAATATGATGTTGAATATCTATCATCCGTGGCAAACCTACAGGCAGTTCTTCAGGAGTTAAATCAGAAAACTCATCGATTAAAGATTGAATTTCTTTAGAAATTTGAACCACATAATCAATTTCTTTTCCCAAAACCAAGTAAACTACATCAGAGTGTTTCAAATCATTCGCATTCAAAAGCAATTCAGGAGTGCTTATTTTGGCAACTTTGTTATTTTTAGCAGGAGAATCAGACACATGTTTTTGCGGATAAAGAGTAAATTCCTTATTATTTTGAATCAAAGAGTAAGTGTTTTTCTCCCCGTTATGAATATTTTTGTTATCAAATTGCCAAAGTCGTCCCAACAGAATGCGACAGACTTCAAGAGGCACAACATCACAAGTCACTTGATCTTTAAAAGACCCCCCAATTGTTAAGCTAACAACACATTGCTTTGTGATAGGAACCTCACCTCCCTCTTTAAACCAAGAGATTTTATAAGGTTTAGCAAGCGGTTTGGATTTTAATTTCAGCTTATCGACCATCAATTGAGATACAAAATTCCCTGAACTTCCACTATCTATCATAAGAGTGCAGATTTTTCCTTCAATTGTACAAGTTATTTGAAAACGTTTCTTCTAAGCCACTTGTCCCCGTTATCAATTTTTGTTGTTAAGACTTGTCAGATTATCAAAAGTTCTTCTCCTTCATCCCCCTCAACATCAATTTTCTCTAATTCTATGTCATTTTCATTTTCAAATTCATTTTCTTCCTCTTCCTCTACTTCTTCGTTGTTTTCAACGAAGTTTGTTCTTGGTGGGTTGTTTTTCCTACAAGTTGCAGAAAGATGGTTATAAAGCCAACATTGGTAGCATGGTCCGATTAATTTAGGTTGTTCAGAAGGCTTAGGACCCATAATTCCTTTCCTTTATCCACATTTTGATTTTCAAAAGACTTTATTTTTACCCCTGATGTTCCCACAGAAGTTTGAGATTGATTCTTAGATCCACCAGTTAATCGTCTTTTGTATGTTTCCGTTATCTTGTTATTGATGTGAAACGTAAATGCCATTTACTTGCCTAGGTGGCAAGATTAATTAAATCCCAAATCAATTTGGGGAGAGAGAATGGAAATCTGAAATTAAATTTCAGATTAAGTGGAATTGGCGGGATGAATTTGAATTTAAACTCAAATTTAATGGGGAGAATTAAATTGGATGAGAGGGAATTGTGGGAGGTAATTATGGAAGCTTAATGAGGGGGCCTATTAATGAGATAGGAGAGAGATTATGCTCAATGAGGGGGCCGGCCACATAAGGAGGAGAGGGGTGAGTTTTGGAATAAGTGGGGACCACCAATTTAATTTCAGATTTTTACAAAAATCTGAAATAAATTTTCAGTTTTCTTAAGGAGAGAAAACTTCCATTTAGGAGGGCAATCAATTTAAGCAATTTGAATTTCAAATTTGAAATTAAAATCAATTAAATTGATGACGTAAATTAAGGAGCTACTTTAGGAAACAATTAATGGCCCATAAAACATTTGAATTTCAAATTTTGAAATTCAAGGAGAGGGAAGCCGGCGGCTAGAGGAGGGAGGAGAGGGGCGGCCACGGTGTGGAAGGTAGCTAGCCGGCGGGAGGCAGTGGCCTGGAGGTCGGCGACCTAAGCGGGCTGGAAGAGGGGCGGCAGAAGTGCTGGGTGGAAACGGGTGAAGGGATGGGGTTCAAGGAAGAATGCGATCCGGACGGATTCTCCTTGAATTCTCACACTAATTGATCGCAAAGAAAAATTTGAGGAAGATCTAGAACTCACAAAGAGATCTAGCTCTTCCCAAAACTCACTAAGAGATTTGGGAGAGGGATGCACTCACAAAGAGAATACAAAGTAGAGAACTCACTAAGAGATCTCAAAAGAAAAAGAACTCACTAAGAGATCTAAAAGATGGAACTCACCAAGAGAACGCAAAAAGCAAATTTTCATTAACAATTCATCATCCATTACATAAGAAAGGGCCTCTATATATAGGCCTAAGAAACTAAAACAAGACACATATGCCCCTAAGGCTTATATAGGACGACCCTCTTAAGTGAGGGCAAAAACGAAAAATTCATAATAAAAAATTTAAAAATTACAAATAAAATATAAGATAACGTGGGACGATGACAGCTGTTGATCGGGGTAGGAGATTGCTCTTGAAGAGCAAATCAAGGGGTCTAAACAGCAACTTTTGACTCTTAGAAAATTCTGGACAGCAATCTCCCACGCTTGAATAAACCTTGGGCAGCTATTATAAGGCTGCTGGAGGCTTTTGAACAGCAATTTCAGACCTCCCGGGGTGCAGGACAGCAGTTGGTGGCTGTAGGAAACTGTGGACAGCACACTTCTATGTCTAGAAAATTCTGGACAGCAAACTATCCAGTCCTGGAATGCTGGACAACAGTTGTAACGACATGTATAGCAGCTTGTAAAGCTGTGAAATCCTTGGACAGCTCACAGGATACAGCAGGAATTGCTGGACAACAATTTGCTGTGGCTAAAACAGTAACTAGGAAGCTTCAGGTTGCTGGAAACCCAAGGTGAAGTCTTTGAAGAATTTCAGCCAGCAGTATATTCAAATCCCCAAAACTTCCTAAGGAGAAGCAGTGAAATCTGGACAGATTTTAGGAAGGATCCAGTGAAGGGGGGGACGGCGGGATATAGAGAAAATTTAGGGAATTGTTTCCTTATACCAAGATGATGTGAAACAATCCCATGCGAAAATGATTTTCGTAATGAAAGTTTGCACGCTTAGATTTAGAGGCAATAATAAGAAAAATTTTATGCGGAATTGAATGATAAGATAAATATTAAAAGGCACTTAGCTTAGGTTAAATTACATGAATAAAAGTTAAGTTCAAAAAAAGATAGCCAACTTAATCCGACATTGCATACATGGATCGTTCCAACAATAAATTCCAATACTAACAATGAGATTAGTCTATGAAAGGTACCTCACACAACTCTTCTAATTACTAGGCTTTAGCGGAGAAGAATTAACGTGATTGTCATGAATCTACTAAGACCGCAATTGAGTAGTAACTACGAAGATAAAAGAGTCGGAGAAAGAACTTTACCCAAAGAGAAGATACGTGGCTGCGGTTGGGACTCCTAAGCAGAGACAACCTTCGGCTGGATTGGTGGGAATGGATTTGGAGGCCTCCAAAACAGCAAAACGAGGATTCCAGGAATACAGGACAGCAATTTCCTGTTTCTGAACTTCGGGACAGCAGGGGGAGTCTTCTCTAGATGCAGAATTCTCTGGAATAGTACTTGGAGGAGTGCTGGTCAGCAAATAGGAGCAGACCTGGCAGCACCATGGATGGCTGGAGTTCCCGGACAGCAGTTTTCTAGGAGGAAAAATTGCTGGACAGAAATTTGGAGCAGGTTTTAGGAGCCTCGTTTTGAATTTTGAATCCCCCAAGTAACGTAGAAAAGTGGAAAAATCATTCCTTATGAGAAGTTGATTGAAGCAATTTGTGGGAGGTTGATTTAATGAGGCAAGAGAGATAAATCTGAAGTTTTAATTTCATATTTTATCAAAGGGAAGGGCCAATTTGAAATTCAAATTAACCTTAATTAAGGGAGTAATGGGGGGAAGGGGGCCGGCGGTTATGATGGGAATTATGAGGGATTTAATTGTTGCTTAAGTGGCAAAGTGGAGAGAGAAGGGTGAGAGCTTTGTGTAGAAAAATTGAATTAGATTTCAGTTTTAATTGGGATGGGAGGGGGTTTAATTGAAATCAATTTTAGATTTCAAATTTTAGAGGGGGTGCATTGATGGCAATCAATGGGGAGCCCAATGAGGGGGCCGGCGGTATGGAGAGAGAGAGAGGGAGTTAGGGAGAGAGGGAGAGGGATTTCCAAACATGAATGATGACTAGGAAAATTCTAAATAAATCTAAATTAATTTAATTTATAATTTGAATTCATTCAAAAAAATTTCCATAAATGGAACTTCCAAATTTGGAAAGAATTTGAATTTTAAATTTCAAATTCCAATGAAGGCTAGGGGAGGGAGGCGTGGGGGAAAATGGCGGCGAGGGGAGAGGTCGGCGGCCTGAGCGGGCTGGAGGAGGGGCGGCGGAAGTGCTGGGTGGAAACGGGTGAAGGGATGGGGTTTAAGGAAGAATACGATCCGGACAGATTCTCCTTGAATTCTCACACTAATTGATTGCAAAGAAAAATTGGAGGAAGGTCTAGAACTCACAAAGAGATCTAGCTCTTCCCAAAACTCACTAAGAGATTTGGGAGAGGGATGCACTCACAAAGAGAATACAAAGTAGAGAGCTCACTAAGAGATCTCAAAAGAAAAAGAACTCACTAAGAGATCTAAAAGATGGGACTCACAAAGAGAACGCAAAAAGCAAATTTTCATTAACAATTCATCATTCCATTACATAAGAAAGGGCCTCTATATATAGGCCTAAGAAACTAAAACAAGACACATATGCCCCTAAGGCTTATATAGGACGACCCTCTTAAGTGAGGGCAAAAACGAAAAATTCATAATAAAAAATTTAAAAATTACAAATAAAATATAAGATAACGTGGGACGATGACAGCTGTTGATCTTCAGCTCCTCGGATAGTCATGGACGGTTGGATGTCCGCATCAGTTATGACCTCTTTCCCTTTGATGTTGCTTTTCAATTTTTAATGTCATTCGATATGCCTCGTCAACTTTTATTACATGATGCAAGTTCAATTGATCTTGAATTGTCCATTTAAGACCGTTAATGTATTTTAAAACAGTTTTCTCTTCAGATTCGTCTAAATCATTTCTTGATTGAAGTTTGTAAAACAGTTCCGTATATTCTTCCACATTTTGAGTTCATTGTCGCAAATTATTGAATTCTTGAAATAGTGTTCGTGCGTGATCAGACGGTAAAAATTTTCCTCACATTTTTTCTTTCATTCGTTCCCAGTTTTGAATTTTTCCTTTGCCTCGCCTAAGTCTATTGTCTTGCAAAGTTTTCCACCACGTAAGAGCATGACTATTTAATTTTAAGCTTGCAAATTTCATCTTTCGATTTTCAAGAATTTCTTTCCTATCGAAAAATTGATCCATTTTCTCAAGCCATTCGAGAAATTAGATAAGGTTGCAACTTACCCTCAAAGTTGTGAACATCAATTTTAATCCCAAAATCTCAATTTCGTTGTCGCCTATTTTGATTCCTAGGGACTTCTTCTTTGCTTTCAGATGTTTAAACATGTTGTTGATTAACATTAATATTAGCAAGGGTATTAGCCATTTCATTCATCTGATTTTGCAAATCCGCTAATTGTTGCATTACATTTTGCCATTCCCTCGGATTGTTAGCCATTTTAGAACTAAAAAAAACTAGGGACTCACAAACCAAGGACTTCCTAACTCGCTCTGATACCAACTTGATGCAAGCAAGGACTGAGAAAAGAGACAAATTGGAGAACACCAGGACAAGATTTAAACCAAACTCGATTCAATTGTAACTTGCAAACATCCAAACAAACTTAGGAAAAACAAAAGCCAAATCGAACGAAAACAAAATAAAAATATAAAAACATTATCCTCAGTATAACCATCTAGCGGTCTCCTCACATGCAACGAAAGTAGGAAATTAAGAAATTTGTGCATAGGCGTGCAAACCAAGAGTCCACCACTGCAAAAGAGTTCAACGTCCTTTCCAAACTCCTCCAGCAAATGTCTCCAAATTTCAGCCAACATACACTTCCAAAGCTCAAGAAGAAGGATACAAGTGAAGTGGAACTTGCGTAGAGAAGAAGGGGTTAAAAGCCAAGACGAAATAGAGAAGAGAAGAAGGGGATGGAACAAGCTCTCAAGCTTTTCCAAGAAGAAACCCTCAGGTTTTTGTAGAGTTTTTACTCACAATTTCAACAACCTTTTCCAGGCCAAAACATCTCCATTTTATAGGGAAAAGAAGATAGACAAATAGCCAAAGCACCTCCACCCAAATCCAATTAGAATTAGGGGAAATGAAAGGCCAAAAGTCATCAGCTAGAAGACCAAACAGCAGCAGAAATATAGTACATAAAACAGAGAGAAGCCATCGAAAATCCCCCCCAATTAGTCATGGGAAAGCAGCCAGCAAAGGGGAAACCGAGAAGACAAAGGGGAGGAGAAGAGGCACAAGTCCACTCCAAAGAGCTCCTCAATAATGAGCTTGAATAATTGCATACATTTATGAATTAATGAGCTAGGAAGTGCAATAAATCCCCCAATCATTGAGCTAAACTTCAGCTCAAACATTAATGAGCTAACACCCAGTAAAACCCATTATTTTTTAAGCTCAACACCAAGCATCCAAGGCCCACCCGAGAGCAGCCACCACACCAAAACAGAAATCAGCAAGCAGCCCAAGGACGAAGTGGACCTAAAAGCAAGCAAACCCAAGGCTTGCCATGCCAAGCACCTTCCTACCATGATCATTGGAAGCCCAACCATCATAAGATAGCATAAACAAAAATAAAACATAACTAATATTGTTCAAATTAGAATAAAACATAAATAAACCAAAATAACTGAATGCATCATATTTTGAGGTTCGATGGAAGAAATTATTGTTAGCCACATTAATGAAAATCTATTTAGTAATATAAGGTAAAATTTTTACGTCGAGTAATCATGTTAGGAGAAAATCTTGGGTGTGTGCTGATATTGATGAAGAGCACCTTAGGGGTTTACTTCAAATTGTAAATAAACTTTGCTGGTTTGCGGTCACAAATCTTAGCCAAACAATACTCCATGAAATGGCCATAGAAATAGGAAAATCATGGCAACGAGGATAAGGCCTAGAAACTTTTTAAAGGTGCAGGAATTTTTTCCTAAAAAAATGACAAGAAGGGGAAAAAATTAAGTAATGCTACAATGTCTGTTCTTATAAAAACAAACGCCTCAAGTAAATTTTATGATCATTGGCAAATACTTGGTGACACTAAGGATAAATAATGAAAAGTGCACTCTATATTCTCCCTTGAAAAAGGTGGAAGGATGGAAAATTTTGGATGTGCTAACTCCAATGGACAAGGCAAATTCGTCTCTAACTTTAACTTGGATGGTAGTGCTGAAGGTTGTAGCAGTGGATTCATTTTCCAATGCGGACATGCAATAGGAGTTGTTTACTCTAAGTTACTCAAGATGCGATCAACGCTAAGATTGACATGAACAAACAAAATAACTTAATCTCTGCCTAATTGATTTAGAGATTAGGCTGGTAGAATAGTCTCTATCATATCCTTGTGCTTCTGGATATAATCAAAAAGGATCCGTGTTGAGGATTGATCATCAATGCCAGTTGAAGTTCGCAGTCATCAAAGACTAAATTAATGAAATGTTATGCGAGGTGGTCTCTTTCGACATCTGTCAAGTAATCCTTGGCATCTATACATGTATGACCGATATGCAATGTTGAATCTCTATCACTTTTAGTGCTTGATGACTAAGGATGGGAAGAAGTGCTTGTTGAAGGACTATTGAGTATCATCAACATATGTTGTCGTGGTAGGCATGGTGGTTACAAAAATTTTTTACTTCCTTTTATTAGGCATCTTTCGAAGCAAGATTTAAGCTTTTCTCTTGTTACATTGAGCAAATTTGGAAATTTATGACTACAACAGATGTTAAAGTTGCACTTTTCTTTCTGGAGGTGCATGATTGCCGGCAAGTCACTCATAGAGTATGATATCCAACTGATTTCAAATGTGTTGCACTGTATTAAAGCTTGATTATTGAAAAAGAAGAGTTTAAAAAGCTGGTTGTATAGTTGATGGAGAATGTAATCAGTCTTAACAGTTCATCATGTGGATTTTTCATTGTGATGGTATCCATGATAAATGGCACATGGCTATCTGTCAACTACCATGCTTTCAACAAAATAACAGTAAAGAACTATCACTCATTGACACACATCAATGGCCTGTTGGATCAGTTAGAGCTTGCAACTATCATCACTAAACTGAATCTCAAATTTAGTTTTCGTCAAGTGCATATTAATGAGATGGATGCTTGGAAGACTGTTTTGAAAACAAGGTAGGCGTTGTACGAGTGGTTTGCATGCCATTTGGATTTTGCAATGAGCTAATTACTTTTATGCATTCGATGAAAGATGATTTGGGATCATAATTGTATGTCTTCATTATTGTCTTTTTAAATGATACCCTAGCCTTTAACATATTGCGTGAAGAGCACTAGGAGCATTTGAGGAAGGTGCTCTATTTATTGCAACAGCAAGAACTCTATCGCAACGAAATTAAGTGTTTAGTTACCAAAAAGTTTCTCTACCTAGGATTTAAGGCGGGCAATGGAGAAAACAAAATGGTTTCTACAAAGTTGAAGGCACTCAAGGAACTCAAATTATAGACAATGACTGTTTAAGTACATTCATGGGAGTGCCAATATTTTGTGATTTCATCTACCATTTTCAATACTTGTTTCTCCTTTACATGCCTTGACTAAGGCCCATGCTAAATTCGAATGGAGCCGAAATCTAGAGAATATGTTTCTCTTAATTAAGTAGATAAGCAAGACCCTTGTACCACCTAATGGTTTATTAATGAAGCTTAGGTTCATGCCCAACCTAGGATTCCTCCTAGTCCAGCTAACTCTCCTTCGCACCAATTATTCAAAGAGGAATTATATCCTCATCTTCATTATGGACAATGTTTCCACCTCTTATCTTCTCCAAAAGACTTACTAATTATACAAATTACAACACTTTAAAAATAGTAGATAGAACAATCTTACATGGGGATCTTGTTGTGTGAAAAATTGAGATTACAAAACCATTAATTGAAATAGAGGAGAACAGACCAGCCAGCTTTCTTCCTTATATCTTTTTCTCAATTTGATGGTTGAAAATTTCACTAAGGATACTAGGGTTTTGCAATGGACGCTAAGGTTTTTGCAATAGAATTTTTTTCAGTCTCTTTCTTAGGGTTTTTGATAATAACATAAGTATGTATATTATATAAATATTTGAATTTGAACAAATAATGTAAATAGGTAAGTAATTTCAAATTATAATACTTTGCCGTGAAATTAGATATTATAATATTACATTGAGGTGTCGCATCAAATTACAAATGGGTAAATTATAAGTAAAACATGTTTCTAAAACAGCTTAGCTGGTATTGAACAAACTTAATGGAGGCCCACAACATAGTTTACAGAGGTCTGTAAAGGTTGGCGGAAGCCTAATGAATTAATTTCAAGAAATCCAAAAAAGACTATCTGTGTATGGAGAGAGAAAATATTTTAGAAGATCTGATAAATTTGTGCTGACCTGTAAATCTTAATGGAGGCCCGCAAACCATGTTAAATTTAATATTTTTGTTTCTATGATTTTTCTATCAATTATTTATTCAAATTACATTTATATAATATCTCAAAAAGAATTCGAAGTTATATTTAAAATATATGTCCTAATTTTTAAATATATTTTGATATAATCATTAGGAAAATAATTGTAATCTAATTAATTTTTATTTCTTGCTTGCTTGCTTCGATTCCTTGTTTGTGTACCTCTTGCGGATGAAGAAAAAATTTATTTTTACTTTAAATAGCCATTTTTAGTTGCAAGGATGTTGGTCCTAATAGCTTAACCTATGTGTCCGCATAAAGCTTAAAAGTCATTCGACCAAAACTCTTAATATATTAATCATTATCAAAAGTTAGCTAACAAAGTAGGTTTATGAGATCAATATTAGCTTAATTAAATTTGAAGCCACCAATGATCCTGGAGGCAGATGCTAATGGATATTCAATGGGCGTGGTATCAATGTAGGATGGGAGATCTTTTGCTTATCACTATAAATTTTTTTTCATGTAGTTTAGAATAACTACCCCACCTATGACAAGGAGCTACTGGCATTGCATCAAATACTGAACTGTTGGCATAGTTTTGTTGAGGAAAGAGGCTGTGGTACTTAAGAACTATGTAGCGCTTCAATATGTGCAAACTTAAGTTTAAATTGCGGTAGTCTTGACCCTCAACAACATGAAATAGATGATTTACCTCAAACAATTTAATATGACGATCAAGTACAAGAAGAGGGTTAAGAATAAAATAATTGACATACTCTTTTGGTTGCCATAAATGCTTTTTTGTTTTAAGTACTATCATGCATGTTGAATCTTCTTTACGGAATGATTATTAGGAGTAGTGTCAGAGTAATTCTTTCTTCAAAGGGATATTGAGGAACTTAGTGAGGGCAACTTCGTTAAGGTTTGCTTTATATGATGGACTTATTTATAGAAGTGGGTTACTGTGCATACTAGATTTTATAGACCAAGTGTAACGGATGTGGGAGGCCCACACTTCTAAGACGTTTATAGACTTTGGAGTAGAGAAGATATTGATGAACCTATTTTATGTTTATTGGCTAAGCATGTAACAAGATGGTAAGTACAGCAGAGGATGATGGAGCATCACCAAACTAGCAAATAGTATGATGTGATTGTACACGCCGCTGCTTGTCCCAAGTTGTCAATGGAAAAACATCTTTATGGATTTTCTGGAAGGTCTGCGAGAAACAAAAAGAGGCCATGCCTACATTTATATGGTTGTGGATTAATTTTTAAAGTGGTTATTCTAATCCCTTGTAGGTAAATAATCATTGAATAGGAGGTGGCCAAACTCTTCCTTTTGCATTCATAGACATACATTGAATTACCAATTCCATCATCTAGTCGTGATAGCTTGTTCCTGAGATGGTTCTAGTAGGCCTTATGGGCTATAATGGATATTGGATTGAAGAAGAGCATTATCTTTCATCCAGAAATTGACGATCAAATGGTGGTAATGAATATAACCATGATGCATTTGTTACGAGGGTACAACAACATGCATATTGTTATAACTTTGTTTCATTTTCAATAGAGTTGTGCTCCACAGAACAAACACCATTTGAAGCTTACTTTTGTACCTGCCACAAGCCCCCTTTGATCTTCACTTCTTTATTACCCCTCGCTACTAATGTTGGGGTTGAAGTTGACCAAAAAAGAGCTCAATGATTTCTCTAAGGCATTTATTAAATTTACATATTAGTGGAAAAACAATTATAGAAGTTCCAATAAAAATAAAGACATGATCATCATCGTGTTAAAGCTAACTTTTAAGTACTAGATCTTTTTTGATTACAATTGAGTAAGATTCATATTCAAACGAGGATGAAAGAAGCCGAAGACAATCAATTATAGGCTTTTTAAAATTCTAAGGAAGATTGTATACAATGATTGTCAGCTTGAATTGTTGTTATACATGGCGATATATTTGGTAGTAAATGTGGAGAATTTTAAAGATGGTTGATCCTTCTATGTTTGATTGCAAGTTAGAAGAAAGTCTACCTTTCATGGGTGATCTACTCTTGGAGTAGTTTGAACATTCTATTGATGTAGAAGACTAACACCACTGGACATTGACTAAAGGCTATGATGCATCGACACTTCTCGTTAAAGAGGTATGCAGCGTCTGACACATATCGGACACTACACTCATCTGACACATGTTGCATATGCCGAAGATGTGTTCGATTAAAAAAATATTAAAATAAAATTGGACACGAGTGTTCGACATACGTGTCTTAAATATTTTATAAAATTATTAAAAATATAAAAAATAAACTTCTTTCCTCTCCACAATCTCAAATCAAATGTTCGCACTCAATACCTCATTCATCGAACCTTCTCATTTTCATTTCTTTCTAGCGAATTACGACTAGGGCCTTACAACAACGCACAATGCGATATTAATATGGACGTCTATCACCATAACAATATTAATATTTTAAAACCATTCAACATCAAAGTCTGATGTTCTTACATTGATGCTTGACGCTAGCAATTTCTACACTTAACAATCATGCCTCCATGCTATCTTGACATCTCATGTAACATCTGTCATCAAACCCATGTAATTTCCTATAGCCAATCAATGATGTTTTTAAAATTAATTAGTGATTATGAGTCTTAGAATGCTACGTGGAATAGGAAATAACCAAGGGTTGGACTTGAAAAGTTGAAAATCCAAGTTTGGAAATTTCACTGTGAGTGCCTGGGTTGGCGGTGCTCGGCGTTGGGTTTTCTAGTTTTGGGAAAATTGAGCGTGTGTCGCAGTGCTAGGTCTCAAGTGAGCATATTCGAGGAGAATTTGGAAGATTATCTAGAGGGTTGTGGCGCTATGGCAAGCATGCACTACGATGCTAGTTCAAATGGTGGAAATTTTAATATTAAAATATTTCAGACCATTGCTTATTTTTCATTCCACAACTCAAGCTACCGGAGTAGAGGAGAGGAGGAAAGGGAAGAGGAAAGAGGAAGAGAGAGATTCAGAGGCATGGTTCTGGATTTGTTTGCCGGGCTAGTTCGGAAATTGTAGAGTTCCAGGTAGACTTCTAAATCCCTGTCTCTGATTTTAATTTTAGTAATTTTATAACAAGTTATAGACAAAAATGTGTTTTTCTCAGGTTTTATGAATTTTTCACCGTGTGATTTTTAATAGGTTATTGTGTTCCTTGTTATGACATTTTGACTTTATAAGATTGAGTTTTTGACAGTTGGTTTTTCCCATAAGAATTTCTAAGTATATTATCAATAGGATTTTTTCTAGTAAACGCAGTAGTTAAATAAAAGGTTGAAAATATTCATGTGAATGTTTTCTTGAAGTTAGAAATTAAAAAGAGAAAGTTAAGTGAGTATCCTGTTTTACGTGCACTGTGGTTTTTACATGTAATTTCTGCATCATCTGAATATAACAATGAATGTTCAATTTACTTCTTGTTACATTGCATTTGCATTTTGCATTATGCGGCATGGGAGACGTTCTATTCTAAAATAAGTGGAAAGTGCACTCTTTGTTATGTTTAAGGGCCCTACATGTACTCTTCTTGCCCATCTACCTGAAGTAGGTGTGGGAGGTATTCTGGCACTACTTGCTGAAAGTAGGTGTGGGAGGTTAAGCAATACTGAAAGTGACTCTTCTGGTTTCATCTGTTTGAAGCACTTGCTATAAGCAGGTGTGGGAGACAAAAGAGACAGAAGTAGAAGTGGAGGTATAAGCAGACATCGAGACATGTGCATGTTCAACATTACATTTTAAATGTTAATTCTTTTACTGCATTAAATTATAGAAACGTTTTAAGGTTTGTTAAGTGAACTTTGAATTCACATATGATACCTATTGGGAAAGTGAAAGTGAACCTCTGGAATTGAGCATTTTGTACTGCATCAGGAAGTGAAAAGTGACTTTGTGGTTATGAAAGTATTTGTGTTAGCCTTGAACCAAATATACATATTTGACTTTGGTATATTCCTTTTTTTTACTTGTATTCTTATGGTTTTGGGAGTTTTTATATTTTCATTTAGTTAACTATTTTGAATAAAGTGCTTTAATTCTTAAATTTAAATATTAATAATTTTGAATGAGAATGAGGAAGTTTATTGAGCTACTTGAGCTCACTCTATTGTTTTCAAATGTTTAAGGTAAATGAAGGACTCAATATAGTAGATCTGATAGAGAGGTCTCTCTGAACTTAGACTATCAGGTATTATGATTTTTGTAATATTGTATTTATTTATTGGAAAATAGATTTGTAGTGATATGGATTATTGCGAATGTATTTTGAGAAAATGAAATATGTTGATATTACCGTAATGAATGAAATGTTAATATATCTGGTTGTTATTTGTTGTGGATGATAATAAATAATCATTAATTGTAACTTTAGATAAGTCCAATTCTTCCTTTAGATTCTAGGGCGTTACATCTCATCTCCATGACTGACATTTTATCGACATCAAGGGTCGATGTTGTCTTGTCATCATGCCCAATGCCCATTGCACAACATCGACGCCTGATTTTCGACAACATTTTCATCTTCCCTCTCGATGCCTGACATGACATCCACACCCAAATCTCAACATCCTAATATTAATTATTTTAAGCATAGACCTAGTTAAATGACTTATTAATTCTCAATTATTCTTAAATTTTGCTTATTTAATTTTTATACATTATTTTAAAGATAAATTATAATACCATGTCCAACTCGTGTCTATATCGTATATTATCAAATTGGCATATCCCGTGTCCTATATTTTCTATGCATCATAGAATAAAGGAGACATTCCACATTGGCTAGAAATGTTAGTTACCAAGTGAAGCTAAATGTACTCTAGGGGAAGCTAGGCAAGCAACATTCTCATACTGATTTTAATCTCGTAGTAGTAAAATCCATTTAAATGAGGGACTTGTGATTTGGAAATCAGATCAAGTAGATGATCAATTAGATTGTTTATGATCACAATTTAAGCATTAGATTATGCAAAAATAAAGAGATCATGTTGAAGCATTAATGGTCTGATTTCTTGATAGAGATTGTTGATGATGGTAAAAAAAAAGATTGTTGATGGTGGTGATTTTAATATTACATTACTAAGATTGAAGAGAGCAACATCTAAATTTCACTGATGGAAGCTTGGTGATCAAGATCAGAAGACAAGAAGTTTGGATCATTGGATTGAAAATGAATTTGAAAATGAGTTTGGATTATATATTTTTTAATTTTATGTTAGGATAAAAGTACGTTGTAATGTAATTATCTTTTAAATTTGAACTTATTAGTTGGTTATTTGTAAATAGGGTTCTTTTTTCTAAAGTTTATTTAGGCAGTGGATGAGAATTTATTTTTGTTATAATTTTCTTTAAAAAAGTTTAATTTCCTGCCATGAAATCATTTTGAATCCCTCCTAAATCCTACCTTTTTCTTTTCAATTTCTCTCCAGCTGAAATCTCTTAACTGTCCATAACTGCTGAATTGTGGTTCCTTCGCTTGTAGCTAAAGCCGCAGTCTTCAAGCCCCTGTTGTCGCTGCTGAATGCCTAAAGATCCCCCTCGCTACTTGCATCTCTATTGCTCCTCTTTGGTCTCTCTTGCTGCTGTTTGCTCTCTATTGCTTCTGCTGCTTGTTCTCAATCACTACCGCTACTTCCTTCTCCCTATTGTTGCTATTCTTCTCTGCTAGCTGCGTCCAATTCCGAAGCTAATAAGCTGGACGAGAGGCAGATTATAGCAATGCAACTGTTCAGCTGAAGAAGAAAAATTAGAATTCAGAAGAGGAATTGTTGTGGACAACAAATAGAATATTAACAGTGAGGGAAATCCTATTTATGACAAGAAGATTCTATTGAGTTTACAATAATTTCATTGAAAAGTCATTAGGATCCTCTCAGAAGAACTCCTATCATCTTAGCCTCTCATTTTAGGCTTGCACGATAACACTAATAGGTTGGCTATGGGTCAATGATTCAAATCTACCATTATTTTCCTGCCATATGCATTGACTTGTGAATCAGCTTGAACATGATAGAGTGACTCCCGTTTGGCTCAAAGTTTTAGTGAGCTTTAGCTTCAGGTATTGTTATCATCCCTAAACATACTCTCAGCTAATTTTTTCAGACAGATAAACAAATGATTTTTAAATGCGTATCTGCATTTGATTGTAATTACTAGAACTTTCAAGTATTATGAGTTTTCTTTTTTATGTTAGTTGTACATTCCATAGTAATGTTTCTCTCTTATTTTATATAAAATATTTCAGAAAGGAAAAGTCCATATTGGATTGCGCAACATAATTTGTTCCATTCATAAGGAGAAGAAAGGTTGGTGGAAGCGACTACTGAAATCAGAGGAGAAACCTGCTCCATATATCAAGGTTGATTGGAATAAATGGTGTGATGAGGATGAAGAATCTGAACAGTGTAAGTGTATTTTACCTTACTGAAACAATTAAATTTCTGCTAAGTTTAGTTTATGTTGCCGCAGTTGTAAGTGACAATTGTGATAACCATAAATGGACTGGAATAGTTAGAAAATTGTTTAATATACGCAATTTAATCTGTTTCAACGTTTTTTATGTTTATTTACTTGAACTGTTATAATCTTATTGAGAGAAATTTTCGGACATGCTTATTCAGAATCTCATTTATATTAAGTTTCATATTTAGAGTTTGGTGAAGGTCCTGGTTTCTTTTTAGGGGAACCTATCTCTCACTGAGATTTTCAAGTAGTGCATGATCTAGCATTGTCCTTCCAACTCAAAACAATTCCGACGTTTAGAAGTTGGCTGCTAAGGTAGATGCTTACTATTTATTTAACTACTTCGTTTAAACAGTAGGTGTTGCTTGCTCAAAAGCTGAGCGTTTCATTATCATGTTTTCCACGTTAGTTGTTGGTCTCTTAGTACCATCTTATTTTGACTTCTCACATTCGAATTACACATGATAGTTGATCTTTTGTACGTCACCCTGTTTTCAAAGAGTTACAATTCGTTATTAATTATGCTTTTTGAATTTGCCATCCTTTGCTCTATTTTTTGCATTATAGTAATAGAAATATAGTGTTCCCTTTCACTAAAGTTTCTGCCTTTGCCTCTTTTTCATGTAACTTTTCATCTCTTATCATCTTGCCTCAGCTTTATTCATCCCAAGGGCAATAATCACTGTTATCTCTTTTACAATGCTATAATGAATGCAATGCTATTAATTCATACCATTATTGATATGGTTCTAAAAGAATATCCCGATTAATTATAATTGTTCGATAAAAGTAATCAATATTCATGCTTTGATGATCTTCATGCAACAAGTTTGAACAAGGTGATGCTTTTAGCTCCTATAACATTCGATTGTGTAAAGGTTCTTGTCATGTAATTGAACATAATATGGCGCATCAAATTGACACCAATCTTGGGGTTTGGAGATCATATAATTTATATCACTATTCGCAACAATCACAACAACAACATCAAGCCTTTATCCCATTATGTTTGGTTGACTACATGAATAATTTTTTTTCCCTTTGTGTTCTAATAAGAGTCAAATTATCATTTAAATCTAATAAAATTTTTATTTCTAATACTTATTAATCAAGTCTTTTCTATCTCCGTCTTTCTTAACATATACCAGATCTAAGACATCTATTCTCATAATCGGGTCATCAGAAGGCCGATGTTCATCTAAGTCGACTCTCTCTAATCTTATTTGCCACTGGACATTTCACATTTTGACTCTAAATGTAAAGCCACTCATTCACCTAAGTATCTCATCTCTGCACCACTTAATTTTATTCTTCTTTTTTAATGGTCAATGCTTTGAGCCATAAAGTATTGTTGTTCTCACCACCATCTTATGGAATTTTCCCTTAAGTTTAAGGGGTACTTTTCTATCAACAGGCCTGATTCATTCCGCCACCTCACCCATCCAACTTGAATTCTACTAATAATATCTCTATCTATTTCACCATCGCTTTGAGTAATGGACCTAAGATATTTAAAACATGTACACTTTTTAATGAGTTGATTGCTCAAAGTCACAACCCTCTTACTAGATCTATTACGACTAAAGTTACACTCCATGTATTCGGTTTTATATCTGTTCAAACAAAAATCTTTAGACTCTTTATATCTACTCAAATGAAAGCCTTTAGTCACAACCCCCACACTATATATATCCCAATTTTTTTATCTTTTACATCAAATGATCTTAAACCAATTTTTATAACCAAACTTCTTATGTTTTATATTTACTTGCACATTTTGATTTCATCACAAACTATTTTTATTATCGAAAGCTTTTCCTTTTAATTCTCCGAGCACATTCTTTGCAACTTTTTTTACATCACTAGTTATTTTTCCTAACTAATATTACCTTCCTCATGAACAATCAAAATTTTGAGATATTAAATCTTACTTTCAAAAATATTTTTATTTGCATTCTTTGAATCCTTTCATGTAATCATAGGACCACATTTTACTTTATTTTAAAAACTTCACCTTATCTTAAAGTCTAAATCTAATGAGCTAAGTTGGGTACATAAACTTTCACTTGGAATGACTTTATAATTTTTGCAATCTAAACAATCTATTTTTTTATAATAAAATAATCAACATGAGTTTTATTATATCCATTCTTATAAATAATGAGATGCTCATATCTTTTCTTTAATAAAATATTAATAATTATAAAATTATAAGCTAAAACAAAATTTAATATAGTCCTACCACCTTTATTAGTCGCTCAAAATCGAGTCACAATGACTGCTTTTAAAATCTTCTATCACCCTACCAATATGTCTATTTAAATCCCCTCAAATAAATTTTTTTTCATTCAAGAGATATCTTTTAGATTAATTCTTCAAAGTCTTTCTAAAATTTAAATTTTGAACACTTATTCAAACATAATTATGAAGTATAAGCATTTATAATATTAACATTAATAACAATCTTTAAAGTTATAATTCTATCTTCAATTTTATTAATTTCTACAATATAATTTTTCAAATTCTTATCTATAATCACATATATATAATTTCTTGTACGACTCCTACCTGAATACCATAGTTTAACTCCTAAGCTATCAATCGGCCTTTTCTAAAGTCCATTTAGTTTTTGCAAACGGGTCAGAAATTCAAACTTGGACTCGACCCACTGACTTACCAGGTTGACCCGAACTAACTCTCTAACCCGAATCTCCATCTTCCCCTTGTTGTAACGCTAGCAGACGAGCTGTTGAGACACGAGTGGCGGAGCAGTTCGTGCGGATGGGCGCGACTACACGAGAGCACGAACACAAGCGATGCGGTTTGGACGCGAGTGGTGCGGTGCAAATGCGGGCAGTGCGGTGTGGGATCTACTACTCGAGCGCTCAGGTGCGGACTGGTCGAAGTGTAGCCCGCGCAAGATGTCGACGCGAGAGTTTTGCGGATTGGAGCTCGCAGGAGTGGGTCTGAGTGTGTTGTCGGCAGGGCACGAGTGCGGGAATCAGGATCACTATGTAGGGATTTCAGGTTGATTGGTCAACCCGAACCCAATCCGGTTTTATAAACGGGTCAAAATCTTAAACATGAACTCGACCCATATGGAAAACGAGTTGACCCGAACCCAGAATTTTTCGAGTCGGGTTCGGGTCGAGTTTTGAGTCGGGTCAAATTTTGACACCCCTAACGACAGTGTTTTAGATCACTTTTAACATTGATCTTAATTCCATTGATATAGATTTGGTAGTCTAATTTAGATCTTCATCAAAGTAATTGTGTTATAGTTCCTACGTCAGTCCATCCTCAGTAGTAGGGGCATGATGGTCCAATGAGAATCTTAAAAGCAACTTGGCTAGGCTCTCCATTCTTCTTGTTCAACCAAAGGACAACAATGCCCTCCATTGAGAAGCATTTTTATTCGAATGAGTCTAGGGGTGATATAACTATTTATTGTACATCAATATACCAAAATGTCCTCATCATACTTGTCAATGGTGCAGAAAGGCATGCGCCATGGCGCACGACGCAGTGCACAGGATAAAGTTGGTGCTCATAATTTTATTTTTTGATTTTCTTAATGTAATAATGTTTTTAAATATTTATATAATTTTAAATTTCAAATAATATAATAACAAACTTTAGGTTATATTAGTTATTGATTTATTAGTTGCAACCAGCGAACCCTCATGCAGACAAAGCCCCGAAGCCTCACGGGCGACTAAATTCTCATTGGATTTTGCGATTCTGCACGAGATTCTGCCTTCATTCACGCAATTTCGATTTACTTTTATCCTTTATATTCCTTCTGTTGCTCCTTATTCATCCGGGTGATTACGCCCTTATTTGTTTGTTCGTTGCTTACGGGATTAAGAGTTTTCGTGTGCTTCATCGTCTCCATCTATAGTCAACTCATATGATTCCTCCGAAGTCAAGGGTCATTGTTAGGTAATGATCTCCTTCTTCCTTTGGGCATTCGATTTTGATCAACTTACATTTTTTAAAAAAAATATAAGGTTAGGGAAAATGCACCTGCTACAAGCAATTTAAAAGCTTAGGGAAAATGCTAAGTAGAAGAAACAAAGTCTAAGACTAGGAATGAAGAAAAATCTGTGTGGGCAAGGTGTATTTTTCATTTTTATAACTTTTATTCACAACAACTTGTATGTACTTTAGTTAAAAATGGGCTTGATCGTCTCAATATTACTTTACAAACAAAGTTATCAAAATTTCTCCATCAATCCTAATAATATCTTCATGATATGCCAAGCCAATTTGAAGAATCTCGAGTCATGAGCTCTATTAAAATGTCTACGTATATAGTAGTATTTTACTTTATTTTATTTGCTTGTTATTCTATTTTTTTAATTATTTTTTATTTTACATTATGTTCAAGATGGAGCGCGTGGCGCCTTGCGCTATGTGTCATTGTCGTTGGCAAGTATGATCCTCATCCAAACACTATAAATTTCTATAAAGGGCAAGGGAAAAACTTTTTTTTTTCTCTCTCATATTCCCAACGAATTTCAGCTCATGTTCACCTTTAAGTTGGAGGGTGGCCTAGGTTTGTTGTTAGGTTTCCGCTAGTATAATTTGGAGGTCTTGGATTCATTGCCTCTTTGTGAATGCAGGGGCAAGGCTGCATACATTAATCACTTTGGTTCCCCCATGTGAGTGAACTCCATTCATTGGATATGTCTTTATTAACGTTTAAGCTTAGTTATTGATTTCCACATTATAGGGTCTTCTTGTGGGCAAGATCTCTAAGATGGCCTGTTAACCTTTTGTTTTAAATTGTGTGTAAGGCATGATATTTGGTTTAAGATAATCCATCTACCCAAACTCTACTTGCACTTGGTACGCAACAATTTTGTGTTGTCTATGTGGAATTCATTCTATATTTTTGATTGGCAACGCATGCCATTCTACAATAAATATCCATGAAAGGACTAATCACATATTGTTGAGATCTATGAAGGATAAGCTTGCATCTTTAGTACGGGATAGGCCCTCGTCCCCTATTTAAGCAATTATCAATCAACTTAGTGAATTATTGAACCCTTCACCAAGTATTAAGGGGCAACCTAGGAGACTTTCCTCTTATAGCGGCTTCACATTAATGTCTTTTGAAGACAATGATGCTTGCATGACACTAACCCACACCAATTATTACTTAAATAACAAATAGTTGCATGAATCCATCCTATTTATCGATTTCCAAAGGTCATTAAAGATGCAACTTCAATCTTTATTGGTTGCTCCTTGGTTGGGCAAAGTCTAAAATTATGCAATTGAGAGTTGCGTTTTTCTTTTTTTTTTCATGAGGCAAGGTGTAAACCTCAAAATTAAACTATTAAATTAATGAAACATATAAAACAATAACTAACATATTTACATCAAAGTAAAATATTGAAGTAAGATAATAAAAAGTCATACAAAGCTATATGGACTATATAAGATATCAAAATTAAACCATCAAATTAATGAAAAATATAAAACAACAAGTAACATACCTATATCAATGTTGATATGAAAGTAAGATAATAAAAAATAGGGGGATCATGCATACCATTTTATATCATGCTATTTACATATCTAACACACAAATTTTAATATTTCATGCCTACCACCCATAGATCAAATATGGGTGCAATAAATGAAATATTAAAGTTTAAAGGGTGGTATGAGTGGTAGGAATGAAATATATGAGTGAAATTTTTGATGTTAAAGTTATTTATGGGTGGTAGACTTGAAATATTTAAGTTTTAGGTGTTAGATATGTAAATAATATGATATAAAATGAAGTTTGAGATAAACTAGTAAACATAATTATAAGTTTAAAATAAATTATTCTTTCCCATCAAACAATAAGAATGAAGGGCTATCAATTACGGTTGGTGGTAGCAAAGCATTTGTAGCTGCAGAGGAGTTGCATCAGGGGTAACGGTGGTCATAACAGCAGGGATAGTGGAGGCCACTTCAGCAACCACGCAGCCTTGCGCAGTTGGGATTCCATACAACATGTGGCTTCGAGGCATGTGCACTTGAGCTTTGACTGTTGTATCTTCTAAGCGGGCATCTAAAGGAGATGATGCCTTTTTTACACCGCATTCAAGTCCATGAAGCAGTTGAATGCTAACTCGACTCCAATATTTTCTTAAGAGGACTTTAATGATGAGCTTCATTCTAAATCAATCTTTTCAGGAGGCTCAAAAGAGAAGCCCAATAACATTCTTATAATTGCATCTCAACCGCAAAAACCTTCATAAGCATGCGAATGTGAGGTTCTTTTTAAAATCCCATCTTATCTCTTATGTGAAAAACTTGATTGTTGTTTAGTTACTTTGTGGGGCAAGCCTTCAAATATTTTCTTCCTATGTAGGCCTTATAAATCTCATAATTGGAATATTAGGTCGAATTTGTCTTTTTAGGGGTTATCTTCTTTTATGGCCTTACAGGAGATTGACCAAAAAAAGCTTTCTCTTCAATAAGGGTCACTAAATGGACAAGAAGAGGATGGTCTCCTTAACTAAAATTTAAGTCGTATTTTTTTATAAAAAAGAACATAAAAAGATGAAATAACATCAAGGAACCATGATTAAAGAGAAGCATGAATTTAAAATTATAAAAGGAGCATACTTAACACAAATGGGGACTCAGTTGACCTTTGTCTATTGAATTCTTATCTTCTGGCATTGCATTTCCTTCCAAGTGCCCATAATGACGAAGGATGCCATGGATGGAACTTTTGAGTACCAACCTCCCAAGTGCTGGATTTCAGTGGCTTAAAACTTTTCCATTGAGCACGTTGTCACCTCTCAATTGTCTAGAAGGAGCAAGGTGCTAAGAAATTAATTTACCTTAACTTAGGATCAAGTGCAATGAACCATAAAATAACTACGAACAAGATTATATACCATAAAAGAAAATATCAAAATTTATGTGATTTAATTAAAGTAAGCTTACATTCACAGCTACACAAAGATCAAATTATCAACCAAGTTTCAGATGGGTACTTGAAGAGATTGCATTGAAATATTGACAAAGATGCAATTTTGTCTGGCTAAGAGAAGATGTTGTTACTTGTTGTGAAGGTAAGGGCGAGGCTTGGAGAAGTAGATGTTTTCGTTGTGGCATTTGCTCCCTTTGTCTCTCTATTGCAAGAATCAAAATAAGAGTTTTTCTTTACTATGACCAAGAGCTTTTTTGAGAATAAAAAATAGCAACAATTCTTGAAGAAGGCGAAGTACTCTTGCAAGCATCTAAAAAACTTCTTCCTTTCTTTTCCGGATGATATTTCTCTCCTCCCTCTTCCTTTCCTCTCATCTTTTTGTTTCTTTTGTTATGGTTCCATGAAACCATTGATTTTTTCCCCGTATATAGTTACATCTTAAGATGCTAGGTAGCCTATCATCTAGAAAAAAGTTAAGTTTGAATGGATTTTAAGTTGGTAGCTAATAATTAAAAAAAATCAATTATGAATAAATCTTCCTTTTGATAATCACCATTCTTGAAAATTAAATCAAATCTTATCCAAGATAACCGATGGAATTTAAACTCCAAACTTAAGAATCTCCAACTCAGAGTTTGAATTTTTTATGTACTTGCTTATGGGTCGTGTGAGAGCATTTTTATGTGCGATACTTTTTATTACTAACGGAGGCTAATTGAGGCTTTACAGTTCCTCAACCAATTGATGACAAATCTGTTAGATCTTTTTACCACATGTTTTGTCTTATTTTTGTGTTTCTCCTTGATTCTAAATTTTTACCTGCGCTTCCATTTACCCTGCACTTCCATTTACCCTTTGGAAGTTCTTGCTTGACATAAACTTTATTTTGCATTGCTCTTTCATAATTATCAATAATGCATTTCATGATAGCTCCCATTTTTTTGTATTTAATAATTAGATCCATTTTATAATTTTTTCTTCTATGAGCTACCAACATAATTGTTGAATACAATGCATCAACTTGTGCCATTGCACTCTGCAATATATAGAGTTCACTAACTCCATTCACCTTCAAGACTTCCAACACACCATTATAGACCAAAGGGTATCCAAATCATTAGAGAATCAATATCCTTCAATACTAAGAACACTTAAGGATATTATATTCTTCTTGAAATCTGATGCATAACAAACTCTAGCCCACGGTACAGTTACATCACCATGTGTCATTAACTTCATAGTGCCGTATTCCCATGATTTTAGACAGCTCCATTTTATAAAGACATGACCAAGACTTGCCTTATACATGACAAACATTTCTAAATCATACACATGATTAGAATAAGCTGAATCAATATTACACAGTTGTTAACCCATTATCTTTCATTATTAAAATAATATCATCAATTTTATAACCAGAAAAAATTGCAGTAGTAATTTTATCACCCTACTCATCCTCTTTGTTGTTTCCCTTTGTTTATTGCTCTCGAACAAGAATAATTTTTCTTTATGTGTCAGTTCGAACAAGAATAATTTTTCTTACAGAAGAAGCAAGTACTACAACAACAACAACATCAAGTCTTTATCCGACCATGGGGTTGGCTACATGAATCCTTTTTCTCCATTGTGCCATATTACGAGTTAAATTCTCATTTAAATCTAATAAAAAAAGTCAATTCTAATATTTTCTAACCAAGTCTTTTTAGGTCTACCTCTACCTTTCTTAACATAGTCCAAATCTTAAATATCTACTCTCCTAACCGAGTCATCGGAAGGCCGACATTTTATGTGACCAAACCATCTAAGGCAACTATCTCTAATCTTATTTTCCATTGGAGGTATTCCAATCTTTTCATGTATATACTTGTTTCGCATTTTGTCTCCATGAGTGAAGCTACTCATCCACCTGAGCATCCTTATCTCTGCTGGCACTTAACTTAATCATTATAGAAGAAGCAACTATTTTCTTTCAATTTATTTAGAGATTTAATGACACAATTTAAAAAGAATTTTAACTTGTTGGATCTCTCAAACTTGCAATAAATATTTATCTGGGTTATCTAGCTTAGAAATTTCTTCCTTTGGAAGATTTGAATTATTGATATTCTCTAAACTTATTGTATAATGACCATACAATATGATATCTCGAAAGTGCTGTTAAAAGGGAGGTAAAAATCACAATTCTAACAAAGTTTGATCTTTTTTTTTTATTTAACAAAGTTTGATCTTCATCATTAACAATAATACTATTAATTTTTAAATCTTGAATGATAGAGTTAAACACATTCAAACATGATTCAATAGGCATTCCTTCTTGCATGTGAAATAGAGTTTATATTTCTGATAAAGTTTGTTGGAGAGGCTTTTGATTATATACAAGTACTCCAACTTAGACTACAATTTTTTTTTTAGTTTTTTTCCTTTTAAGGCCTTTGCTAAGACCTCATTTGTTAATATATTTGAATGGTTAAGAGACCATTCTCATCTATCTATATATTATTTTCTTCACTCATGATATTAGGCATTTTGTTATATCCCATGAGTGCCTTTACAAGTCCCTATTATATAAAATCATATTGTGCCATGGTTTTCTAAAGATTGAAATATTTGATCCATCGAAATTTTCAATCTTGAATTTTATGGCTATCATACTTCTCATCATCTAACTTTGATATTAGTTGTTAATAAAAGATTGCGCCGCAACGTATGAGCAAGTATGTTGAATCACAAAGTAATTGCAACAGATATCAAGTATCGCAAAAGAGAATATGAAAATTTATGTGTTTTAACTAAATTAAGCCTCTATTCATGACTATGTAGAGATCTTTTTATTAAGCTTTAAGGGGGTATATATAGTGATTACACGTCTTACAAAATTGGAGATATAGATAAATATATAATGTTCTAGTTAAAAGAAAATGCATCATCTACTACGAAGATAAGGACTAGACATGAAGAATGAGATGCTATTATTGTTATAGTTACTCTCTTCTGTTCTTTATTGCAAGAGTTAAATGAAAGATATTCTCTATATTAAGAGATTATCTTTTGTGCAAAGTTTGAGATAAGGACAATGTTAAATTCAGAGAATTGGAGAGGGAAAAGACTTAATTTTATTGCATAAACTTGTCCTTATTTATAGATCTATACAAGATATTTTAATAAATAAACAAATAATTATAGAATAATGCATAATTGCTCAAATATAATCCTTCATAAATCAGCCACCTAAATATGGAAGGAGATCTGCGTGATTCACGTGAGCCTCCCATGGATTCCCATCCTAGCCATGGGATCAAAATGCCAAGGGACAGCTAGGATTTAATAGACGAGCCTCCCACAAATTCCCATCCTAGCCGTGGGATCAAAATGCCAAGGGACGACTGAGATTTAACACTCTCCCTCAAGCTGAAGAATACAGATCCGTCATCCCCAGCTTGGTAATCAGTCCCAGGAAGGTAGAGTTATTGAGTACCTTGGTAAGAATATCTGCAAGTCGATCTTTTGATGAGACATGGTCGATATATATAAGTCCACTGTCTAATTTCTCCTTTATAAAATGTATGTTCACTTCTATGTGCTTGGTCCTGTCATGCTAAACCGGATTGTGAGCTATGCTGATTGTTGATTTGTTGTCACAGTGTAGCTTCATGTGTCCTTCCCACTTGATCCTTAAGTCTTCTAGATTTATCTTCATCTATAGTAGCTCACATATTCTTAAGGCCATAGCTCTTTATTATACTTCTGCAACAATTTTTGCCACCACTTTCTATTATTTGTTCTCCATGTAACAAGATTTACTCCAAGGAATGTGTAGTATCCTGAGGTAGATCATCTATCTATTGGTGATTCTATGTAATCTACATCAGTATATGATTATGGTGTTATTCTAGTCTCTTATGAAGAGAATCCTTTTACCTGGGTTCCCCTTAAGGTAGTATTGTATTATGTCTACAGCTTGCATGTGAGTTTGCTTTGGATTTTGAATGAACTGGCTGGCCATGCTTACAACAAATGCTATATATGGTCTAATGTGGGAAATTTAGATCAATGTTTTCACAAGTCTTTGGTAAGCTCTTTTTATCTACATTAGGATCTTCTTTAGCTTTGTCCGATTTGAGATTTGGTTCTACTAGTATTGGTGCGGGTTTACAAGCTAGTTTATCTATTTCTTTAAGAAGATCATTAATGTGAAATGAAGATTCTTTTGCTGGAAGAGGCTACTTCAATTCTAAGAAATATTTTAATCTACCAAGATCTTTGATCTCAAATTCTTTTGCTAGATATTTTTTTAAAATTGCTTTTTCCTTTTCATCATTCCCAATCAAGATGATATCATCCACATAAACTAATAAATTTGTGACTTCTCCTGAGTTTGAGTGCTTAAAAAATAATGTATGGTCTCATTGGCTCTATTGATAACCATTAAGTAGTATGATTTTTGAGAATCTTCCAAACCAAGCTCTAGGTGACTGTCTTAACCCATCTAGAGCCTTTTTTAACCTACACACTTGTGGAATCTCCATAACTATTTCTTCCTCCAAGTTCCCGTGTATGAACATCCAGCTACTCCAGATGCCAATTATAATTAGCTACTAGTGAGAACAGGATTCTCATGGTATTTATCTTGGGCACATGTGCAAAAGTTTCCTGGTAGTCAATGGCATACATCTGGGTGTACCCTTTCGCCACCAGTTTCGCCTTATACCTTTACAGTGCACCATCGGCTTTGTATTTCACAGAGAATATCCATTTGCAGCTTATTGGTTTTTTACCTACTAGTAGATCAGTGATCTCCCATGTATTGTTCTTTTTCAGGTCTTGCATTTTATCTTTCGTGACATATTTTTTCAATTTTTATTAGATAAAGCTTCAGAAATATCTTTGGGAATATGAATATCATTTTGTGTAATCATAAATTTTTTTTTATGAAGGTGAGAAGTTATGGAAGGATACGAAGTTAGTTATGGGGTAGAAGGGAGATTTTTTTGGTGGACTTGTATTTACCTCAATTTTAGGAGGCGGTTTAGATTCTTGAATCTGTTATGGAGCATAATTTGGATTTGTACGTATGTAATACAGTTTCACAAACATTCTGTAATCCATAATAGCTTTGTCTTCAGTTTCCCTAGGTTTAATTTTAGGTTTAGGTGGATTTGTTTGAGGTGAAGCTGAAAGGTCAAGAGGGGCAAGCTCATTTTTTTCTCATCTTCCTCAGTTTCGGTCTCCCCCTGAAGATGAGGTTTGGTGAAATATCAAAACTAATCTTAACATATACAAGAGTTTTTTTGGTAGAGGGATGATAACACTTATGACATTTCTAGGTGGATGAATATCCAACAATGATACATTTGAGTGCTCTTGGATTTAATTTCCCTCTATTTTGACTGTGTTAAATTAAAAAATTTTGAGTGTGAAACGGCTTTTTTTTATTGCACAAACTTGTCCCTATTTATATATCTAAACAAGATATCTTAATAAAGAAAGAAATAATTACAAAATCATGCATAATTGCTCTAATATAATCTTTCCTAAATCAGCCACCTAAATATGGAAGGAGATTAGTGTGATATAGGTGAGCCTCCTACGGATTCCGATCCTAGCGATGAGATCAAAATGCCAATGGATGGCTAGGATTTAATAGGTAAGCTTCCCATGAATTCTCAACCTATCAATGAGAATCTCTTTTCTTGGGTTCCCCTTAAGATAATACTATATTCTATCTACAGCTTGCATGTGAGTCTGCTTTAGATTTTGCATGAACTGGCTGACCATACTTATAAGTTACAACAAATGTTATATCTAGTCTGGTGTGGGAAAGGTAGATCAATTTTCCCACAATTTTTGGTAAGCTTCTTTATCTATACTTGGATCTTCTTTGGTTTCACCCAATTTGATGTTTGGTTATACTAGTGTTGGTGCTGGTTTACAAGTTAGTTTACCTATTTCTTTAAGAAAATGTATTTTTGTTATGAAATGAAGATTCTTTTGTTGGAGTGAGTCACTTCAATTTCAAGAAAATATTTTAATCTACCAAGATCTTTGATCTCAAATTCCTTTGCAAGATATTTCTTTTGTATCACTTTATCCTTTTCATCATTCTCAATCAAGATGATATCATCCACATAAACTAATAAAATTGTCACTTCCCAGGGTCTGAGTGTTTGAAGAATAATGTATGGTCTCCTTGGCTCTACCAAGGTCTTTGATCAATTTTCCCACAAGTCTTTGGTACGGTTTATCTACATTTGGATCTTCTTTAGCTTCTCCCAATTTGAGGTTTTGTTCTACTAGTGTTGATGCCTGTTTACAAACTAGTTTACCTATTTCTTTAAGAAGATCATTAATGTATTTTTGTTGTGACATGAAAATTTCTTTGCTGGAGAGGGTTACTTCAATTTCAAGAAAATATTTTAATCTACCAAGATCATTGATCTCAAGTTCCTTTGCAAGATATTTCTTTAGTATCACTTTATCCTTTTCATCATTCCCAATCAAGATGATATCATCCACATAAATTAATAAAATTTTCACTTCCTCTGAGTCTTAGTACTTAAAGAATAATGTATAGTCTCCTTGGCTCTACTGATAACTATTAAGTAGCATGACTTTTGAGAATCTTTTAAGCCAAGCTTTAGATGATTGCTTTTGCCCATATTAAGCCTTTTTTAAAATACACACTTTGTTACCCCCATGTTTTTTCTTGAATCTTAGTAAAATCTTCATAAATATTTCTTCCTCCAAGTTTCTATGTAGGAATGCATTTTTGACATATAGTTGTTCCAGATGCCAATTATAATTAGCTGCTTGTGAGAGAAGGATCCTCACGGTGTTCTCCTTGGCCACAGGTGCAAAAGTTTCCCAGTAGTTAATGTCATACGTTTGAGTGCATTCTTTCTCCACTAGTCTTGCCTTATATCTTTTTAATGTACCATCAAATTTGTATCTCACAAAAAACACCCATTTGCAGCCGATTGATTTTCTTCCTACTGGTAGGTCGGTGATCTCTCATGTATTATTCTTTTTCAGGGACTGCATTTCATCTTTCGTTTCACTTTTTCAATTTCATCAGATAAGTCTTCAGAAATATCATTAGAAATATGAATATGATTTAGTGTAACCAGAAAATTTTTATGTGAATGTGAAAAGTTATGGAATGATACAATGTTAGTTATGGGGTACAAGGGAGGTTTTTTTGGTGAACTTGTATTTACCTTAATTTCAGGAGACGGTTTAGATTCTTTGATATGGTCTAGAGCATAATTTGAATTTGTACGCCTGGAATACACTTTCCTAAACCTCCTCTTATCCATAATAGCTTTGTCCTCAATTTCACAGTCTTTGATTTCAGGTTTAGGTGGATTGGCTTGATGTGGAGCTGAAAGGTCAAGAGGAACAAGCTCACTTTTCTCATCTTCCTCAATTTCAGTCTCCCCCTGAAGATGAGGTTTGATGAAATAAGTTTTTTTTTTTCATCAAAAGTAGCGTCAACCCCTATGTTGCACCGATTCAGATATGTCGACATAGATACAATACGATACGGATACAAGACACGTCAATTATTAAAAGTAAAGGATACGGGTATGGCACGGACACGACATTAGTATATACTTGTTGTAAACCTATGATGCATATACACGGACACGACGACACGGTCACTGCACGACACGAACACGGGACACGTAAATTATTGAAAATTTAGGACGGACACGGGTTGGAGATGGTATTATAGTTTTTATATTTTAAAAATAGTGTATAAAAATTGAATAAGTATAATTTTAAAAATAATTTAGAAATAATAAGTCATTTAACTAGAATTTCTGCTTAAAATGATTAATATTAGGATATCGAGAGTCAGGCGTCTATGCAGTTTATTAATCATCGAGATAGGAGATGACCTATGATGCACCGACACTTCTCCTCAAAGAGGCATGCAGTGTCCGACACCGTGTCCGACACGACACTCGTCCGACACGTGTCGGACACGGCGAAAACGTGTCCGATTAAAAAATATTAAAAAAAATTGGACACGCGTGTCTTAAATATTTTATAATTTTTTTAAAATATAATTTCTTATATTTGGCGAGATTTAAACTAAATTTTTTATTTCATATCCACAACACCAAATCAACGTCTGCATTTAATACCCATTCATCGAATATTCTCATTTTCATTTCTCTTTGGCAGTGAAGGTATTTTCATCTCCTCTCTTTTTGCACAATTACAAATCTTTCTCTTGTTGAACCAGAGTTGAAAGTAGTGATATTCAATGATGATGATATTGAAGGCCAAAAACAAACCTCTAAAGCTAATCCTAGTAGTTGAAGCTTGAATGCTTGATGTTGTAGTAAGTGATTATTTGCTTATATTTTTGTGGTTATATTAGATATTTAGTACTACATATTTTATATTATAAGCTAGACAAGTTATCATGTCATTTATTTATTATTGTTTGTCATTTTTAATATGATATTACATTAATATATATACACTATATAAAAAAATGTATTGCCGTGTCCGCGCCGTACCCGTGTCCTATATTTTCAAAAAAAGCCGTGTCCCGTGTCCGTGTCGTGTCGTGTCCGTGTCGCCGTGTCCGTGTCCGTGCATCATAGGAGATGACAATGCTGTCAAGAGTCGGGAATTGATGTTATGCAATAAATATTTGGCATCAATATTAAGAGGATGTTTATCGTCAATGTTCAGAGGTTGATTGATTTGATGTTGTGGATAAGAAATAAGAAATTTAATTTTTATATTCTAAATAAGTAAAAATTTAAATACATGAAATTATATTTTTAAAAATTCATAAAATATTTAAGATACGTGTGTTGGATACGCGTGTCCAATTTGTATTTAATATTTTTTTAATTGGACACGTTTTCGGTGTGTCCGACATGTGTCGGAGGAGTGTCGGACACGTGCCGTGTTGGATACGGTATCGGACACTGCACGACTCATTGAAGAGAAGAGCTGTAAACTAAGAGCATTGTGCCTACTTGGTAGGGTATTCCTCACTTTTCTACATCCACTCAATCCTTTTCTCTGGATAGGTGCCGCCACATTGAACTGTATGTCCAATCTTGGGCATCTCCTTGTAGCTAATGCGGAGTTATAATAAGTTCTTCTTTCAAGCCCATTTCAATACATTTTAGTCTATCTTTCATGCTTCCCAGGACATTTTGTCTTTCTTCTTCTATAAAGCTCTATAAGATCCATTCTGACTTTGACTTGATCATATCTACACCAACCGATGCTAGCCAATTTGAATACAAGCATGAACTCCGTAATCTAGAGTGTTCTCAGATATGCTCAGGATGCATTTAATATTAGGAGTTTACTCCTTTGGAAACTTTTGATTCCCAAAATTAAAATAAATCTTATTTGAAGCTACATTTATTGGAGGGGAAATTTCTGGTATGAGTACACTTAATTTGACTTCTGTTGATCCCTACAGCTCTATATAGTGTATTGATCATCTATGGTTAGTCCTTTACTACAGCGCCGCATGTCTTTTGAATCCCACAAATGCGATAGTTTTAATCTCTTGACTCCTTAAATATGATCCTAAATAATCCCTTAGTTGGATTATTTTCAATGTGATTTGAAGAGTCATGAGTAGTTTATATTTAAGGAGATTTGAAGAGTCAAGAAATTAAATTGGACTTGTAGATAGTTTGGATCTCAACTATTTATTATGTTTAATTTAGTCCTTTGATTTTTTAAATATGATACAAAATAGTCACTTCATTGGATTATTTTAAATCAAATTTGAGGAGTCAAGACATTATTTTAGATTATATTTAAGGAGTCGATAAATTAAATTGGACATATTGATAGTTGGGTCTTATCTATCTAATGTTTTTAATTTAATTTCTTAACTTCTTAAATATGATCTAAAATAATCTCTCAATTGATTAATGATTATTTTGGAGTGAATTTGAGCAGTAATTTAGATTAGATTGAAGGAGTCAAGAAATTAAATTAAACTTGATAGATCGTTTAGTATTAAAACGCCCACTGCCCCCTCCCTCTCTTTTCTCGTAAAATAGTTTAAGGGTTACTTTAAACTTTTTCTCTTTAAAATAAGATAATCCTATGATTAACTAAGATACAAAACTGAAAGAAAAATCCAGAACTTATCTAATGTTTTGGGAATTCTAGTAATATTGCTTGAGGAACCGCAGGATCAGGTCAAGATAGAGAGTATTGACATTAGAGATGCTTCCTTTGTTTTCAACGTTAATTAATGCTTACATGCACAGAAGACTTCAGAAATACTTTAATCTTCTTGGCATGTCAAGATTCCATCAAGTATATACTAATATTGTTGATAAAAAAAAGTTAAATTGATCCTTTGCTTCCTTCCATCTTTCTTTAGGCCATATGATGTTGTTAACTTTAAGCTAGTACTATTACTTTATTGAACTGTTTAGCAAAGAATCGTTCAGCTTTTAAGCAGAATGGCCTCTAGTGGCACATAATATAATATTAAGCTTTTAAGCTAAATTTTTTTGTCTAATAAACTATGCTGATTGTTAAGCATCATTTAAACATAGATCTGGAATCTTATTCTTTTTGACATACCGGCTACATTATTCATAATAACTATACTAACTATATAATAAGATTCCATGTTGCTCTCTTGTTGATTCCATGGCTGACTCTTTTGTCCTTCTCCCTGAACAGCTGATTGGCCGGCTTCTGATGATGATGATGATGGTGATGAGGTGTGATTGTTCTTCCACTGTCTACTTCTTTATCATGTACTGTACTTCTTTTTTGATCCTGTTACATATAATTGACCATTTTAAATGGCCTAATCCAGGGAGATGAAAGCGACGACGACGATGGATTACTCTGTAAGTATATTTCTGATTCATAGTTATTGCTTATGTGCATGTCAAATCAAACTAAACTTAGGTTTTGTTTGGGATGACTTTTTTATTACTTTTGAAAGCAACTTTTTAGTAAAAAAAAATAAAAAATTTGTAATAAAAAGTTGCTTTAAGAAGAGTAAAAAAGCCGTCCCGAATGAAGCCTTATTTTAGTACTGTTTAATGCAATGAATTTTGCTTGATGTTGTCTTAACAATTTAATATTATCTAAAACGATCAACCATGATTTTGACCTCTTTTCTTTAGTAATTTAGTTTATTTTAGCTGGTAGATGGTTTGAAATGTCGGTGTTGGTAACGGCATTAATGCGTCATCAACATACGGCATGAATGTTATTTTTGAAAAAAAAATTTAGGATGTTTATGAATCAAATAATTATTTTTTATTAATTATATATGAATTTATTAAAATACCTTAATTTTTGTTCTCTTTTATGATTCGTTCTTGTCTGTTTGCAGATCTTCCAGACTTGGAAAAGGCCAGAGGGAAATAGACTCATCCAATGGTTGTTGGTCCATAGGTTAGTTTGGTACTGTTAGCTTAACAGAACAGAATCTAAGGTAGTCCTTTATAGTAAATATATCTCATGAAACCATGCAGTTTTTTTGTTGACAAAGCATCAATAACCAACTCTTTGAATGCAATTTTTTGTTCCAATTTATGTCTATCAGGTTTTGATCTGCAATTTCATGTGAAGGTTTTGCTTTTGCATGCTTAGTTTTTTTTAATATATAATTTTAATTTATTTAAGAATTTATTATTTTATTTGTGGAGTAATCAATAGTAGTTATTGCAACAAAAAATGTTTTTTTTTTTTTTTTTTTGCTTTTTTTATTACAAAGTAGATAATATCCGGCTTAGGATGTAATTTAACAAAATGTTGACCAAGCCCCCGAATTATATTTTGCAACCCTTTTGATGCCATGGACTTCTTCGGTTAGCTAAAACATTTTTTATTAGTCTCTTATAAAAATTATTGGGGGGATTTAAATAAATCTATGAGTTTATATATTAAATATCTAAATTATTATTTTTATTTATATAACATTTAAATATTAATTCATATTAATATTTAATTAAATTTATTTAAAGTAAAATATATTGATGCTTTAGATACAATATATAGATTAGATATATAAATACATGAGAAAAAATATATTAAAATAATTTGATATATTTAATATTAAAAGATGCTATTTTCGATTTCACCTATTACTAATTATTTATTAATATAATTAAATTATTAGATAATACAATTATTTTAAAAAGGTTAATATAATTAAGCTATTAAATACAAAAACAACAATAACAACATCAAGCCTTTATTCCACTAAGTGAATCTTTTTTCTTCATTGTGTTTTATTAAAAGTCAAATTCTCGTTTAAATCTAATAAAGAAAGGTCATTCTTAATATTTTCTAATCAAGTCTTTTTAGGTCTACCCCTACCTTTCTTAACAAAAGTCAAATCTAATACATCTACTCTCCTAACCAGGTCATCGGAAGGCCGCCTTTTTATGTGACCAAACCATCTAAGGCGACTCTCTCTAATCTTATCTTTTACTGGAGCTACTCCAACCTTTTCACGTGTATGCTCATTTCGTATCCTATCTCTAAGCTAAGGGTAAAGCCACTCATCTACCTCAGCATCCTCATCTCTGCCACACTTAACTTAGTATTATGCTTCTCTTTTAAGTCATATGTGATCAAAATAAAATTAAATCATATGCGACCAAAATAAAATTTCCAATGTGTACTAAAAGTAACATTTGATCATTGGGATTTAAATTTTCAGGTTGATAAATAAATATGAATATTATTATCTATAGCTCTTAGCAGAGCTCGAGAAGTCTTTGAGCAGTTGAAGGGTGCCTATCTAATTGACTTAAGTTTCATTCAGGACAAATTTTTTATTGTCTTTTAAAGCAGCTTTATAGTATAAAATTTGTTAGTTTAAAAACTATTTGTATTTAAAATCAGCTTTAAAAATCAGTAAAAAAGTCATCACAAACAAAATCTTAATAACTAAATATATAATAATTCATGAACAATGCTTTTGCCATCCACATAGATGCATATTGCATGGAATATTTCATTATCGGCTTCATGAAGAATAAAAGTTACAAATGAACTATCTATTTTAAGATGC
The DNA here is from genome assembly GCA_022539455.1 of Dendrobium nobile. Lineage (NCBI taxonomy): Eukaryota > Viridiplantae > Streptophyta > Magnoliopsida > Asparagales > Orchidaceae > Dendrobium > Dendrobium nobile. The sequence continues at coordinate 25,942,449 of CM039731.1, forward strand.
TAAGCGATAAATTTGTGTGTTCATGATAATCAAAGTCGAAAAGACTATATGTTACCCCAACCATATCATTGGAGTGAATAGAGATATGAGCTAAGAGGCAACACACATCCCATTGTGATCTTCAATGTGAATTGTCTCAACTTTCACATACATTACTAACGCTTATGAGCTAGACTCCACTAATACCATATGAAAAACTTCATCATATGTTGTGTGTGTCACCAATAAGTTAAATCGTGATTTCACATCGCTTTGCTCTTAAGTTCAACAGGCAATTGACCGAAGGTAAAGAACCTAGAGATGAAATATGAGATGGCAAAAGGGAAAACAAGAGTATCGGGCATCAAAACAAACTCCAAGAGTAGAGCGCTACTCACCTGAACTCTCATCAACGTCACCCTCTGATGATCGTGTTGCCGCCATTCACATTCAATATTTCTTCAAGCTACAATCTTTAGCTATTTCTCTCCATTGAATTTTATGTCACCAACTTTCTTTTTTCTTCTCTTTTTTTTTTCCTCTTTCCTTATGAATAGATAGATTTGGTTATAAAAAAAATTTTAAGAAGCACATTTAATAAAGATTTATAAAAATAAAATGATAATGCAACTTTTTGTGTGATTATATTATTTCATTATAAATTTATTTACATAAATCTTGAGTTACATTACTAAACAATTTATCAAGATTCACTGACCTTTGAAAATTTTTTAGCCAAAATTTTCAGAATTTTAATTTAATAAATTCGGATTTACAGAATTTATTAAATCCAAAAAGTTCCTAAAAGTGATCCTCCTGAAAATTTGGCATTTTTTGAGTTAAGTAATTACTCGAACATCATTTACGAAATTACAAAATCACCCTCCTCCCAAATTCCCCGCCGTTCATAGCTCGCCACCGCCATTGCGTCGTCCGATCGACGAACCCCGCTCTCATTACCCTACCGCCACGGCCGCCGCCACCGCTTCCGCAGGCGATCCGATTTCCATTCTTTTTCCCCTTTCCCAACACTGGCCTCACCTCTACCACCATTGCTGCTTGCTCGCACACCTTCACGGCCCCACCCCGCACAAGTATCCTCACGATCCCTACATACCCAAGCGCTCCGGCGATCTCCACCGCCGTCTTCCCCTTCGCCGTCCTAGCCATCAGATCCGCTCCACGCTTCACGAGCATCTCGACTGCCTCAGCTTGCCCCGCCTCCACCGCGCAGTGCAGCGCCGTGTACCCCTCCTCGTCCCTCGCATCAATCTGCGCTCCCTTCGCCAGTAAAACCCTAATCACCTCCATCCATCCCTTAAACCCCGCCATCATTAAGGCCGTCCACCCCGATCCATCCCTCCCGTCCACCGCTGCCCCGATCTCGATCGCCCGTGATAATGCCCTAACATCCCCTCTCCTTGCCGCCGCCATTAGACTTTCTTCTGCTTTCATCAGATCAAAGAACCGGCGCTGCCGTTCCTCCTTCGCAACATCGTACGCCGTCTTTCCTGCCCTATTCCTTGCATCCTTAAGTCCCGCGCATCCACCGGCAATCAGAAGCCTCGCCATCACTTCATCCCCTGCGGCCGCCGCCACGTGGAGCGGCGTGTCCCCCCCTCCCCCGCAAGCGTCTGCCCTCGCCCCAGCCGAGATTAGAATTTCCGAGCAATCCCGCCGCTTCTCCGCGATGGTCAAATGCAGCGCCGTCCGCCCATCCGTTGCCACCGCGTCTACCTCCGCGCCATGCAGCAGCAGCAAGCGCAGAAGCTCTGAATGACCCCCGGCCGCTGCAAGGTGAAGTGGGCCGTAAGCCGATCTCTGGGATTGTGCCGTCGACGCCCCCCGTGCGAGGAGGAGCTCTGCAATAATGGTTTGTCCGTAAGCCGCCGCAGCTTCCAACGGCGACCTCCCCTGGCTCGCTGCCTCCACGTCTGCGCTGAATTCTATGAGGAGTTGCACTAGGTCGGCGCGACCGCGAGCGATGGCGAGCTGAAGAAGCGTTCGGCCTTGAGCGTCGGTGGAGTCGGCCGCATGCCAATCCGGATCGCTTTGCTCCAACACATCTCGTACCTTCTCCATTTTGCCGTCTTCTATCAAACGCGCAAGGACGGCGGATCCAGTATAGAAAATACGGAGACCGGAGTCAGTGAATACTTGCTTCTTCTTTGCATTGAACCAGCTGGATGGGACGGCGTCGAGTGCGCTGGAAGTTGCGCCGACGCAGACGACGGAGTCGACATAGAAGCAATCGTCGGATCGCGGAACGCAGTCGGGGATGAGAGGAGCAGTAGGCTGCTGAGGCAGGTAAGTGATCTCGATTCTGAGGGTAGATAGGGGGGCGATGATGCCTGTCTGTGGCCGGATCGTAAACCTGGCCTGATTTAGCGGCAGGACCCGGAAGGCTACCGGCATCGTGTACATGACGTTACGCAGGGTGAGCACGCCGTAGCACCGCTGGCCAGGCTCGATTCGGATTACCACCTGGTTTGATGGCTCGAGCTTTACTAGCCGATCCATCTCTGCAACTTTGCTCTACTCCTCTTCGATTCTACCTAAAAATTTGAAATTTTTGTTAGGCGATTGAGATTGAAGAGCATAAGTAGCAGGAAGAGAAGGACGGGGGAAGGATTAAAAGAGTTTGGGGAGAGAAGAGAAGGTGACACATGACGAGGAATTTGATGACGAAGAAGAGAGAATACAAATTAATAGATTGACGACTACTTTATTACTCTGAGAGGAATATCCCGTTTGTCTTCGTTCTTTGGATTGGGTTGGACGTTATGTTTAGCTTCTACGGGCTACCGAGTAACAGTACAGTATTTTTGGGAATCATTTTGTGGCTCTCTGTGTGGTTAAATTATTAGGTCTGGTTATCGGACCTAAATTTTCGTTCATATTTCATGCACTTTTTATGCGTTTAGTGTACTTTTGATGTATTTTAAAAAAAAGGAGTAAATGACAGCTAATACATAATTTTAATTTCATTTTAGCTATTTTTTTGTTTAGTTTTTGCAAAAATATAGCAAAAGCACAGCAGAAGTGTAACAAATATCTTACTCATTGAGTATTTGTTGCCCTTTTGCTGCGCTTTTTAAATACTCAGTAAAAGAACAGCTAATATGCAGCTAAAATTGTGTATTAACTGCTATTTTTCAAAAATACATCAAAAACGTACTAAAAGAGCACTAAAAGCATATGGAATCCGAATGAAAATTTAGGTCCGGTGACCGGACCTAATAATTTGTAGGAATATTCTAAATAGAGTCGTGTAAAGAACTCACAAACTCTCTTGAAAACTAGGCAAGAACCTATAGAGCCGTTATGAAATTTGTCACTCGTTTTCAATATGAGATGCTAAATGTCAAAGATTTGAAATATGCGGTCCCTCTTAGAGACATTAGCATGAGGCCTTAGGAATGGACCATTCAGATATATATTTGGACTTATGAAAAAAAAATGGCAGAAATCTTAGAATTATCTAAGAACCATATGAATGTAAAAGAATATAATCATACGACGACTTCAAAAGTTTAATATTGTGAAGTAATTGGGTAATCTCAATATTATCATCATTGTCAGTTGAATATATATCGGAGCAAATTCAATTCAACAAAAATGAGAACTCGTCCTATGAAATGACAACTGTTAACCTCATTTTTTAATGAGTCAATCTTCTCTTTCTTCGGCCGTTTTTTAGCACCTAGGCCTTTCTATCTTTGTGTACAAATTGCTTTTAGGATCCATATTAAGGGAGTACCCAAAGACTTAGCATTGTCTAGCACTAGAGAACCCATAAAACTCTGAGAATCCTTCTTAAGTTAATAAGCTCATTCAAGCCAATTCCTAGGTAAACCCTAGATCAAAACCCAAAATTACTTAAAATTATCAAAATTCCCTTTATTCTAGGTTTTCTCTTAGGTAACTAGTAACCTTTGGATTGAATAAAAACTCTTGACCATCACTAACCCATTCCTATGGGTTCATGAGTGTTTGTCAACCCCTTTGACCACTGGTCAAAATCAAAACCCTAGAAATATAAAAAAAAACTCAGTGGTCAGTTGACCTTAGAATTGAGTCCAAATATTTATAATCTATCGTAGGAGTAATTTGGCTCAAGATTGACTCATGATCAACCCAAGTTTGATCAAATTCCAAGAAAAACCCTAACCCTAATTAACCCAAACTAAAACATTTATCCATCAAAGATAAAGATCATCAGATACATCTTAAAAGATAGACACAACCATTGAATGTTCAACCATATCATTACCATCTATTACAAAAGGGAGCAATTAAAAAGATAATTTTTGAGATGGTCAACGTAGGTATGCTGACCTCCATTTGAACAATTAGTGGTTATCGTTCTAATGAACAGTGGCGGCCATTTAAGTTGATTTGATATTTTTGTTCTTTCTTTCTTTCTTTTTTTTCATTTATATTTTGACATTAATTAGTATATATTTGGCATCTTAAATATAAATTATTTTTATCAAATAAGTTTATTTATGAAATGATGGTGGCGATGGGCGATCACTAGTAGGACAATGATTCCCCCCAATGGGATAATGAGGTGATGATGACGATGGTAGTTGATGGTACCATCGATAATGGGGTGGCGACAACTTGAATGTCGCTAGTAGTAGTCTTTGATGCTGCCAACAATGGTTCTCTAATAGCAATGGTGGCTGGTAATAATAGTGGGGGCGATGATGGCAATAATAATGGAGGCGGCGGCGGCGGCGGTGACGATATGTGATGGCTTGTGGTGGAAGCTTCGGTAGTTTGTGGGCTTGATTATTTTTTAAAACACTCATTTGAAGTTTTTTATTGTTTCTAAAAATAAATTGGTTCGACAAAAAAGTAAAAAAAAAAAAACAATAAACAAACATTTTTAAAAATAAAATTGATGAGTATCTACTGTTGGTTTCTATTTAAAACTTGTGACAACAATCCTGTGGATGTTCTCTATATTTTGTTTCTACATGCATTTACTGGCTAACGAGGGAAAATTATTAGGTCCGGACACTGGACCTATAAATATGTTTGAATATCCAATTAAAATTTGCCACATGGACTGTGTTTTGACGCGCTTGACTTAAAATTTTGCGGACACATGTACATTCCACATGTCAATTTTTATTGGACACCGGATATATCTCTACGTTCGGTGTCTGGACCTAATAATTTTCCCTAACAGAGGCAGAAATAATGAGCAAATCATTCAGAACGGAATTCAGGAGGCCGGACGAGGCCAACATTGCCCTCTGGAAACTGGCTTGAGATGCAGAGGTTGTTTATAGTAATGCTAACTACCAAAAAAAACCCTTCTTCCACTTCTCTCTGCATGATTCCTTCCAAGATTTAGTTATTAATTGTGTTCTTGCACTGAAAACTCTCTGTTAGATGAACCTTTTAATTAATCTTTCACTGCATTGCATCACAATTAGGAAACTAAAAGACTGATACCGACAAACTACTGAAAAGAACCCCCCAGGGTTAAATACATTCAGTACAAGTGGTACTAATATGTTGGATGCTTATTTATACTAATACAATCTTGATGAATTTATCATATTCAGACTTTTCTATATGATTGAGCAGCTTCTGAGCTATCATTGTCAAGATCCAATGGCCTGAAATGCTTGCCGTCGATGAGATACGTGCCGATCGCAAGGCGAATAGCCCACACATCTTTGTGTTTTCTTGATACAATCCTGGTGAGTATTAGTCATTGATTACTAATCAGCATGCTTAATTATGAATCTATGATCATGCAAGTCTATGAAAAGCTAGGTGGAGAATTATTTTGAAAGCAGTCAGAAAGCTCTCCCAAACGAAGACTGATTCTGGCTTATTGAATAATCCTTTGCTATTGCTTATTTCTGCAAATATGCTGCTCATAATCATGGAAGTCTTCAACACGTTTTCACTCCATGTTTTTTATGTAAATGCTTCGAGAAGCAATAAAACAAACTTGCAATTTTACTCTTTAAAATATTTGTTGTAATTTATTGTGAATTTTGAAATTCCAGTGGTATTATTGTAAATAAATAATAATACTTTTGTAATATCAATATTTTAATATGACACAAAAATAAATTGAGCCCACGAAACATCATAATTTAAGCTTCGTTTGAATGATTTTCTTACTATTTTTTAAATAATTTTTTATACAAAATTTAAATTTTTATACTAAAAAATTCTTTAAAAAAACTAAAAAAACTATCTCAAACGAAGCCTTGGACGGCTTTATCATTGCTTCTTAAAGTAAATTTTTGATAAAAAATGGGTTTTAAGAAATATTAAGAAAGCTGAAACAAACTGAGGGGTACATAATTTCATGTCTTGTATGTCTGTCATTGAAATGATAAGTCTATAAATGTATATCATAATCTTATTAAAACTTCACCTAATTGTGTCATATCTTAGTTTAGTTTGTTTTAAAAGATCCAATCACATTAATTTTTCAATTACATAAATATTAGTTACTAGAAAATTACAATAATAACAAGTCTCTATCTCACTATGTGGGATCGGCTGCATGTATTAATGGTTGAATTCTCATTTAATTTTAATGAAAAAGGTTATTTCTTAATTCACAAACTAAAAACCTTTTGATAATTAAGATAGTATAGAGTTGCATATACATTGCTTGCCCAAAAATGTTGGTCATCCAAAATGGAGTCCTTGAGAAACAAATTTGCTTCTTATTATCCCTTTTCCTTGATTAATTTCTCTTTCTTTCTTTTGGTCTCCTTTAATGGGCAAAACTTAAGCTTCGTTTGGGACAACTTTTGGCAATTATTTTTTTGCACTGTTTTCATTGATTTCTTGTGCTAGAAAGATATTTTTCAAAGCAGTATGAAAGCCTTCACAAACGAAGCCTTAATTTCTTTTGATAATTTCCAATTTATTATTCTTTACTATTTTTAATCTCTTAATCAAAATTCTCTTAAAATAAAATAACTATTATTATATTATATGATTCATATGATATTTTTAGTAATTTTCTTTTAGAAATTAATTTCTTATTTGCAAACTATATATTTTCATTTTTTTAATATTTAGCATATTAAAGTATTATTAAGCCAATTTATTTTAAATAAGCAAGTTATGCCATACTTATAAGCTAAAAAGAAAAAAATTATTGAAAAAATTTAGTTACATGCATTAAGGGCATGGGCATTTTTTTATTTTTTAATATTCATTTTCAAAGCTTTCAATGCCACTAACTCAAAAACAAATTAACCACCTGATCAATAAGCAAAAAAAAAAAAAAAAATAATGCTTCTATAATACACATTATTTTTATAACTTTATAAATAATGATAATTAAGAAATAAGCTTTCAACTCCCTACTCAAAGTTAATCATTGATTTTATCTTACATTAATAGTGAATCTTATGAAAATTATTATTTTTTATTTAACTAACAAAAGTGATTTTTTTTTTAAACTTTTTTTTTTTAGTTTATCATGTATATTTAATCTATCTCAATGCCATCTTTTCTTCTCTTAGGGGTTGTTTGGATACGTGATTTTATGCATGATTTATGCTAAATCCTGCTAAACAAGATTTGAGATGTCGCTCAAAGTCATAATGAAATAAATATATCTTTTCGTTCCTTTTGCGATAAATCTTAGATGTACTAAATCATACAGTTCAATAGATATAACATCTTACCACGTGCAACAGGAAAGAAAGGAATTGTTCGCATCTTGTCTTCGAGTGCGTCAAGTTGTTCCTTACAACATTCCTTTACAACGTGATTTCTATCTTCTTCATCCCACCTTGTCGAGACCTCCATCCCCTTTGGTCCTCCATTCCTTACAATTTTAAGGACCCAGTAGTCCGCCATTAAGAACCACCTCCTCATCGTTGATTAGATTCCTCAGTTTGGTCTCCAACCTCATCCTCCAATCTAATCGTTACAGTTCGTCACATGTAAGCACATCGATGATCTGATTCTTAGAGACATACAAAATTTTATTCAACATGATAGTCACTAAAATTTCCCATACAATTCATATTTCAAATAAACACATTAAATCTTGAATATTACGTTGCTAAATAGTTCCACGTGATTTAACACTCAATTTGCCAAATAATTTTCAGAATTTAACTTTAGCAAAATTTAATAAATTCATATTTATGAGATTTATTTAATCCTACTTATTGTCACAAATTAATGAATTATCATAAATCATTATATATTACTTCTTGCAATTTATTATATTTTTTTATTTATAAAATAATAAACATAGGAGGCGCTTCAAATATAAATTATTATTGATACATAGAGAATATTCTTTTAAAAAATAATTTGAATTTGATAGTTTAAAAAATTATGTTAATGTTATCAATATTAAATAGATACATTTTGGGTGTTAATTTCGAAAAACTTTGCTTTTCCTTAAAAAAAGCGTCGTAACTGCCGTTCCCGTTAACTAACGCCGCCGTGCAACGGACGCTTCCAGAGCCCAAAAGCAAGCCGGACCGGGAGGCGGAGGCCGGAGGGTATTAAATCCAAACAAAGAAGAAGAAGACGAAGACAGTGGGAAGAAATGAGATCTAACATCGTCACCGAGGTAAAAAATCTCGTCAAATTCTTTGTAGATCTCTCCGTCTTTTCTCAGATTCACTAGTTCATCGCCTCTATCCACTTAGGTTTTGCAATATTTCATCTCCAATTTATTCTATTTCTATTTATGGCTAGGATTCTTCTAGGCTGTGATCATGTTAAAGAGAATTCTAGTATAATTTTTAGGATGATATAATGATTTCAACATTCCTCCACTATAACTGGCAAGCTTCTGATCAGCTGGGCCGTTGACTAGGTAACTAATGATTCATTTTGTTCGTTTATTCTGAGGCTGGAACGGGAAATGTTTCTCGGGCATTGTTTCCTTTTTCGCGCTGCATTATTTTCAATGGACTCATGCCTGATACCCACTGGTGTCTATTGGGGTTCATAATGCAATCCAATGAGTGTTTTTCGGGAATGTCTCTTGTGGTAGCTTAGCGCTTGATGCTACTGAAGCAGAATTTGAATCCAATTGGTGTTTCCTATGGGCATTCAGCATGTAATCTTCTTAAGAAGGGATTAGAGGTTGAAGTGGTTTGATTTAGTGTTGTAGAGGCGATTCATGCAGCTAATGTGTTAAATTATACATTTGAAATTATTTTATTAATGAAATTTAGTTCGTTCTCATCGAGAAATTTGCATTAATAGATGTAAAACGTATAGTTTCTGCTGTTGTATGGATCATAAAATTTTACTATAAGAAGTCGTCGGTATCAATGTTGAGTGCGGTAGATATGAGAATGTTAATATTGGTATGTCTTAAAAGCAAGAAGAATAGATTAATCAATTATGATATTAGAAAAATTGTTAGACTGACATCCATTGAAGATAAGATAATTGATAATCAAGATAACCTAGCTATCCTTGAGAGTGCAGGCAATGGCATGCCAATCAAACTTTGATATTTTAATTATTTGAAAATTCGATGTTAAATTGTCAATTCCTACATAAGATTGTGTGCTTTTCTATTTCTCTTATTATTTATATTTTGCCAACAGTTCTTAATTTGCCTTATATCAATTTTGATTTTCTCATTCTGTTGATATGTTAACAGGCAGGACTTCCAACTAGGTTGAACCAATGGTGGGCTGGTATTCCATTTATTACTTCTAGTGTGACAGTTGTTTGTGGGATAATTTACTTGGTATGTTTACTGGCTGGGTATGACTCATTTGCTGAGATATGTTTCTTACCGTCTGAAGTGGTCTCAAGGTTTCAAGGTAAGAGCTTTTGCAGGATTTATGTTCCTATAACCAGTAGGTGTCGGTTTTCACTAAATTTATTTATGATTATTTAAAATTTGTTGGTTTTAGTTCATTTATAAATATCCTTTTTAAATTAATTGATAATTTAATGCATCTAATTATTCTCAATTCCCAAATCATTTTGAATGAGTACCTACCATAATCTTCATTCAAATAGATATTAAATTGGACATAGCTCAAGGGAATGGAGAAGGAACATATTAAATGAAAAGGAGATTTCATTAAGACCCATTTGGTGTTTTGAAATTAGAAAGCATATTATTAGAAAATAGTAAGATGTGCTAATTCAATTATTTTGTTGGCTATAGTTTGAATTAATATTGAATTTAAGCTTCACAAACCCCTGTAAAAATCCCTCAAATGCATTGTTTTTGATTTCACATCGAATTTGGGTAAAATGAAATATTCTTTTTTCAAACTATGTTTCATATATACAAGCAACCAAATGTGTCCTAAATGAAAGAGGAATTGCATGATGATAGTGGAAACTCACAATTCTAAAACTATGTGAATTCTTCCACAAAAGTGATAGGGACTCGTTCACCTTGTACCTTTGTGGAATTACTTACATAAACGAGAGGGCATTCCTTCAATTAGTTGAAACTAACAAGGATTTAGCAACCTAAAATTCCTCATTACATAAGCCATTTGGATCCCCAAACATGAAGTTTTGGGGGGTTGTGGTTATTTGGAAGTACATCAATGTTACTTCACAAGGACATGATGTTTTTGGGGGTTTTGGTTATTTGGAAGTGCTTCAATGTTACTTCATGGGGATAGATGATGGATAGGAAACACATTTTCAATGGCTATTTCAGTAAGGATTGACATAATATTTTATGTGAAGTAAAATTTTTGAATTTATCTTGGAGCAAAATTAATGTTAAATATCTATAATAGAATGTTTAATAAACGGTCAAAAATACCAACACGAACCCAACCTGCTAACCTATTTTGGTTAAAAAATTAATTTTATAACTTAAATTTTTTTTCTTATAACTTATTAATTATATAGTTTAGAATATTTGATAAAAATAAGAAGATTATAACTACTAATAAAAGAATTTAAGGAAAAAATATATTAAATTGGTCAAAAACGGATTCGTGGGTCAACCCAAACTTGACCTATTTAATAAACAGGTCGGAATACCTGAACGGAACCCAACACATTAAATGGGTCAACCCAAATCCGGATTTTTTGGATCGGATTCATGGTCAAGTCATTTAATGTGACCCTTGTAGAAGTTTTAATAACTGGTTTTTAAAAATTCTCAAGTTTGCATTGGGATGAAATCCCTAGGTGATGTTGGAAGCTTAGGGCCTAAGTTTCTAATGTAGATTTACAATAATATGCACAAAATCATACAAGCGCACTTAATTTGTAGATCATAAATTGTTAATATGGACATCCGGTCATCCGGTGTTTGAGAAGAAACCACAAAAGATAGGAAAAATTTTACATTAATAATAATTTAATAGCGTTTTAAGAGAAATAATATAGAGAAGTTTGGAATCCACAAAAAATCTTAAAATTAATGTAAATCATGCACTTTTGGAAAACCAATTTCTATCAAACTTGAATAAAATAAATCACTCATTCAAACCAATGATGAGATATAAAAAATAAATAGTTAGAGGAATATAAATCACTTAATCAAGCCTATAACTTGTATAAGGAGAAAACCTGTTATGAAAAATCTTCAGTCTCTCACTTTTTTAAGTAGATCGGAAGAAATTGCACATTCAACTCAGAAATTTATTTTGAAATACTATTCCTTTTATATCCATTGGACCATTTATTAAATCCCCTTAGATTTGCAATAATTGAAAAATTAGAAAAATGTTAGTTGACATTTGAAATTCTTAAATCTTAGAATAACTCAACTTGCGTTGCTTGAATAGCATACCAAAGATAAGTCGCTACCTCCATAAACTAGATTGCTACAATCACATATCATTATAAGGTCAGATTGAATTCTTTCTAGGCTTAATTAAATATAAGATAACAAACTTCCCCGAGGACACCCTCAACCATACTTCCAACTCTAGTTTCTGCCACAACAACCTCACAATAACTATATCGTAAAATCAACAATAATTTCACTCCATGATGCCTAGCCCAAGTAGACAACTACAATGCTTATATTAGACAATTCCAACTCTTATCTTTTTTTTTGTTTATATTATTCAAAAGGATCTAAACGATAAATTCCTATAAGTTTATCTCTTTGTCATACAATATATATTTAGTTTCCACCTGAGTAGTGGACATGATTTCATGTCCAATAATAACTTTAGTAATATGATTAATATGAAAGTATGTGGTTTGTGCCGGATGTGATCCTGAAAGAAGAGGTAGAAAGAGTGAGAATACAAGGCATTGGCCTTAGCAGTTAAAATTTTAATTTAATATAAAGTCAAATAAGATACATTAAAAAATTGAACTAATATTGAATTTTTTTAAGATTTCTAACTTGCGAGCATTTATCCCTATTTGTCGTATGACTTTGTATGATCTCACTTTTCTAGCAGTTAAGTTTTTGAGTGTTCGGAAGGTTTTCATGATGTGAGTAATTATCTTATCATCCGATTGAATTTTATCTCTCTCAAATGCACATCTATAATTAATCATAATCACCATAGTCAACAATGAGTTTTCTATATCATACAAATGACTAATTCATGATTTAATAATTTATGATGCATTTAATAAAAATACTAAAATTAAAATACTAACGTGCTTCCTAATGAACATTCAATAACTAATTCCAAGAGTAGTCAATGATGAAGGAAGCTTAAAATTGATGTTTTTTAAAGTTCCATAAAGTTTCCTCCTAATATTTGATAAGCTACATGTGTTTATCATATAGACGAACAACCTCTATAAAGAAAAGTAATCCTAATGGGTTAAAATTATTTGAGATGAATTATGTACTTTTAGTTTCAACTAGATTGATGGAGATTTGAATTTTTTATTTTGTTGAAGGTTCGTGATTAAATTATTTGATATGTTGACGTTATGGATTTGGAGTTACTAATGAAGTTGTTAGGACTATATTAAATTTTATTTTAATTTATGATTTTATAATTTCTAAAATCTTTTTAGGAAAAGAGGGGAGCATCTCATTACTTATAAGAATGGACATAGTAAACTTGTATTAATTATTTTCTTATAAAAAATATTTTTTAGATTATAAAGATGGTAAAGTAATTTTGAGTGAAAGTTTATATATATTAGTTTTGAACTTTAAGATGAAGTGATGAAATAAGAAAAATAAGAAAAATAAAAAAAATAAAGTAAAATATTAACCTATGATTAGATGAGGACATTTAAAGAATGCTAATAAAAATATTTTTAAAAGTAAGATTCAAAATCTTAAGATTTGTGTTGTTCATGAAAAAATTATTGTTATGTGGAAAAAAGGAGCTAGTGATATTAAAAATGTTGTAAAGTATGTGCTTGGAGTATAAAAAAGAAAAATTCATATTAGCAATAGTTTGTGGTGGAATCAAAATCTATAAGAAAAGATAAAAAATAAGAAGCAATGCTATAAAAATTAATTTATATGTAAAAACTTAGAAAAGTGAGAAATATATAGAGGATCCCGTAGGGACTCTAAGAAAATAATATGCAATATAAAGAATTTAATTTTTAGTGATTTATATAATATATTATATACTAAGGAGGGCAAAAGATATATGTATAGGCTAGCCAAGTAAAGAGATTTGAGAAGGATCTAGTTCAAGTGAAGTGCATTAATAAAGATTAAAACAATTTTTTTTTTAAATAAGAGGATAATTAACATAGGTGGATGAAATGTTTCAATAACTTTTTCAATGAAGATTGTGCGAATACAATTAATTTTAGTGACCTTAACACCTTAAATGAAAATTAAAAATTTGTTTCTATCATTGTTTAGTAAAATCAAAGTTAGAGGGGGTTTAAAGAAAATATAGTTTGGAAAAGCAGTGGAACCTAATGATATTCCAATAGATGTGCAGAAATGCTTAAGAGATTAAGGAATTTCTTAGCTTACTAAAAAATTAAATATTATTTTTAATACTATTTTGAAGACTAAATAAATGTCAGATGAATGGAGGATTGTATTGATTCATATTTTTATGAATAAACGTGATGTACAAAACCGTGTGAATTATAGAGGAATTAAATTAACGAGTCATGCATTGAAGCTTTAGGAGAATAATGGAGCATAGGTCACGTCATGATACTAGTGCTTCTCAAAATCGTTTGAATAGATCTAAAACTGAATACATCTGTAATAATAAATCTAGTGGGGGGATTGTGATGTTATGCGATCAAGTTATTAAGAAGAGTACATGTGATGTGGACATCAGTACGAAGATTTGACGCGTTTAACACAGGAGGCGTCGTAAATCAACGACTATAATTTAAATCTTAAATTATGAGTTATTTTTTGAATTTTAGCTCTTATTTTATGTTATTTCCTGTTTTATCCCCTAGGTTGGTTTATGCGAGTGTTGTTGCCAAAGGGGCAACTTTGTCTTTTGAATTTTCTTATATTGTGTCCTATATATAGGACCTTAAGCTATTGTAATCGATGATGAAGATGAATATATAAGAAGTTCAGTTTTAGTTTCCTTCCTTAGTAAGTGTAGTGGTGGAGAAAGTCCCTTGAGTAGGGCAAACGAATTACCAAACAATAGTCGCTGTGGCAAGGTTTTTGGTCTGTATCTTTTTTTATTTCTTTTATCTTCTCCTCCTTTATCTCTCCAAACAGCACCCCCACCCTCACCCACCATCCGGCCGAACTCCAACAACCACCCCCACCCTTTTGTTCTCTCCAACAAGCCAAACAGCTTCAGTTTTTGCTGTTCCAGCCACTGTTTGATCCCTAGCAGCACCCGACAGCCCTTTTTCACTTCTCCCACCACCCCACCGTCCATCCTTCCAACCCCACTAGCAATCCCAAGTTCTGTCCTACTCCAACAGCCCTCCCAAACTGCAGTTTTTGTCTTTTCTTTTATTGTTTTCTGCATCTAGCAACCAGCCGGTTACCATCTCTTCCACCTTACAACAATTCCTTCATTCCCAAACAGCCACCTTTCATATTCCCAACACTTGCCCCTTCATTTTTCTTCACCCAGCAGCTGTCCCACCTGTCAACGCCTCCCACAGCAGCTGTCCAGCCCCGAACAACAACAAAATCTGCTCTGTTTCCCCTATCCCTCAACCCCACCTGACCCTCCCTACAATCATCCACCAATAGGAGCCATCCGACCACTAATTGGAAGCCAAATAGCCACCTTTTTGAATCCTAAAAGCCACCTAAAACTCCACCAAAAGTTTTATCCTTTCCACTTCCCCAATTAATTATTGAACTTTCCCTATTTCTAAAATAGTCACCCTTCCACTACCCCTTGTATTAATTACAGATTCTGTAATTAAAATAGCATTCTCCCCTCCCATCAACCCACTTTTCCTCTTCCCAACAACCAACCTTTCATCTCCCCTAGGCCAAACCTTTTTATCCTCCCAACCAATTAACCTTTTGGGCTTCTTAAAAGCTGCTTTGTCCTGCATTGGCTGACCTCCTTTTATTACAGCTGTTTGAAAGTTCTAACAGCAGTAAATCATCCTTTCCCCTTTTCCCCAAAATAGCTCACTTTTCCCCTCCCCAAAGTTACCTATTTAACATCTCCAAATCTTTAACCTTCAGGCTTCCCAAAAGCTACTTTATTCGGCATTAATTGGCTATTAGCATTTAAATTCTGCTGTTTGGAATTACCAACACCAGTAAATTATCTTTTCTTTTTCCTCGCTCCATTAATTAATACCCATTAAAGCTCCACAACTCACTAAACCCCTCCCATAGCAGCCGCCCACATCATCCCTCTCTTTCCCATTAATTCTCCCCATTTCATTAAACTACAATACCTTCTGTTCCCAAGATCACAACAACAGCCTCCCAAACAACCCTCTAAGCTATTCCATTTGAGCCTACAGTGAACCTCTTCCTGCCCAAACAGCAGTAAACTTTTTTTTGTTCTATATCAATTTGGTATCAGAGCATGGTTCTTCTAGTTTCATGAACTAGGATCCATCTCAGTCTTGATTATATCTCCCAATGGACCCTGAACAACTTCAGAGAGCCTTGGATGCTTTGGTAGATCAAGTGGGTGCCTTGACCCAGGAGATTAGAGAAAGTGATGCCGTTTCAGCCGAATTCCTTCGTATTACAATTAAAAGGCTTGACCATTTAGATCAAACCCCTTCATCAAAGGCTAGAAAAAAAGCACTAAGAAGGAGATAAATAGTGGATGGAGTTGACAAATGGATGGAGGCCAATGCAGCTTTCAACTTCCCACTCACTATCAAATCAAAGAGAAATATAAGGCGATCAAGGAAGAACATGAAGAAGAAGGTGATGTGGAGGCTTTACAAGTAAAAAAAGCTGGACATGTTGCGGAAGAAGATGAATTGGTTGACAAGGAGAAAAGCGTGACTGCAGATAATGTAGAGAGAGATTTGGTTGATTCAATTATAGATCCTACACAAGCAAAGGTTTCTTCTGACCAAGTAAAAACTCCTATAACTGAGAATGTAGATGAAGCTCTGGAAGTGACATCTATAGAACTCAATATTGCTCCTGTTGCTAGTGAAGCCTTCTCTAAGGGTGAACAAATTCCTGCTGCAGGTGAGAAGAAGTGTGACAGATTGGAAGTTGAGCCCTTGACTATGGTTGAGGAAATTGGCGAGCTAAAGTGCAACAAGCAAGTTGTGACCTTGTGGGCAATCGGGGTTGTTTGAAAATCTTTACAAAAAGGCCATTGGATTTATTGTCCCTTTTGGATCAAGAAACTATGTTTCTAAATAACAGACAAGTGTTGTACAAGAACAATTGTGATGCTAACTCGACCGGGCGAGTATTCTCCCACCAGGGGAGAATGATGCATACATCAATACGAAGATTTGGCTGTGTCTATCACAGGAGGCGTCGTTAAATCGACAGCTATAATTTAAATATTAAATTATAAGTTATTTTCTGAATTTTAGTTCTTATTTTATGTTATTTTCCGTTTTACCCCCTAGGTTGGTTTATGTGAGTAGCTCATGGGGCAACTTTGTCTTTTGAGTTTTCTTATATTGTGGTCTATATATAGGGTCTTAAGCTATTGCAATAGATGATGAAGATGATTATATAAGAATTACAGTTTTAGTTTCCTTAGCAAGTGTGGTGGTGGAGAAAGTCCCTTGGAGTAGAGCAAACGAATTACCAACAACCGTCATGTGGCAAGGTTCTTGGTCTGTATCTTTGTTATTTATTTTATCTTCTCCTCCTTTATCTGTCCAAACAGCACCCTCACCCTCACCCACCCATCCAGCCGACAACCACCCCCCCTTTTGTTATCTCCAACAAGCCAAACAGCTTCATTTTTTGCTGTTCCAGCCACTGTTTGATCACTAGCAGCACCCAACAACCCTTTTTCACTTTTCCCACCACCCCACGTCCATCCTTCCAACCCCACCAGCAATCCGAAGTTCTGTCCTGCTCCTACAGCCCTCCCAAACTGCAGTTTTTTTTTTCTTTTCTTTGTTGTTTTCTGCATCCAGCAGCCAGCCGGCTACCATCCCTTCCATTACAGCAGTTCCTTCATTCCCAAACAGCCACCTTTCATATTCCAAACACTTGCCCTTCATTTTTCTCCACCCAGCAGCTGCCCACCTCTCAAACGCCTCCCACAACAGCTGTCCAACCCGAACAGCAACAAAATCTGCTCTGTTTCCCCTCTCCCTCAACCCATCCGACCCTCCCTACAGCCATCCACCAATAGGACCATCCGACCACTAATTGGAAGCAAAATAGCCACCTTTTGGAATCCTAAAAGCCACCTAAAACTCCACCAAAAGTTTTACCCTTTCCACTTCCCCAATTAATTATTGACTAGGGATTTAAGGTAAGCTTCCCATGATATTCTCAACCTATCAATAGGAATTCTTTCTTGGGTTCCCCTTAAGAATATACTATATTCTATCTACAGTCTTGCATGTGAGTCATGCTTTAGATTTTGCATGAACATGCTGACTAACTTATAAGTGTACAACATATGTTATATCTAGTCTGTGTGTGGGAAAGGTAGATCCAATTTTACCCACAATTTTGGTAAAGCTTTCTTATCTATATTGGATCTTCTTTGTGTTTCAACCCAATTTAGAGTTTGTTATACTTAGGTTGGTGCTGAGATTACAAAGTTTAGTATTACCTATTTCTTTAAGAAAATGTATTTTTGTTAAATTGATAAATGAAGATTCTTTTGTTGAGTGAGATTCAACTATCAATATTCAAGGAAAATATTTTTAACTTACAAAATCTTTGGATCTCAAATTCCTTTGCAAGATATTTCTTTTGTATCACTTTATATCTTGATTATCATCTCAATCAAGGATATCTCATCCAAAACTAATTAAAATTGCAATCTACCCAGGGGTACTGAGTGTTAGAAGATATAATGTATGGTCTCCCTTTGGCCTTACCAAGGATCTTTGATCAATCTTTCCCACAAGTCTCATTGGTAGGGGTTATCTACATTTAGGATCTTCTTTACAACTCCCAATTTGAGGTTTGTGTTCACAAGTGTTTGAGCCTGTTTAAAACTAGTTTACCTATTTCTTAAAGAAGATCATATAATGTATTTTGTTGTTAGCATGAAATTTCTTATTGCGAGAGTAGGTTACTTAATTTCAAGGAAAATATTTTAATACTACCTAGATCATTGATATCAATGTCTTTGTAAGATATTCTTTAAGTATAACTTTAACTTTTCATTCATTCCCAATCAAGATGATATCATTCCTCATAAATTAATAAAATTTTCACTTCACTCTGAGTACTTAGCATAAAGAATAATGTATTAGTCTCCTGCTCTACTGATAAATATTAAGTAGCATGTCTTTTTGATGAATCTTTAAGCCAAGCCTTTAGATGATGCTTTTGCCCATATTAAGCCTTTTTAAAATACACACTTTTTGTTTACCCCCATGATTTTCTTTGAATCTTAGTTAAAATCTTCATAATATTTCTTCCTCACAAGTTCAATGTAAGAATGCATTTTTGACATATAGTTGTTCCAGATGCCAATTTATATTAGCCTTGCTTGTGAGAAGGATCCAGCACGGTGTTTCTCCTTGCCACAGGTGCAAAAGCTTTCCCAGTAGTTAATGGTCATACGTTTATGAGTGCATTCTTTCTCCACTAGTCCTTGCTTATAAGTCTTTTTAATGTACATCAATTTGTATCTCACAAAAAACCACCCATTTGCAGCCGATTGATTTCTTCCTACTGTGGTAGGTACGGGTGATCTCTCATGTATTTTCTTTTTCAGGGTACTGTGCATTTCATCTTTCGTTTCACTTTTTTCAATTTCATCAGATAATACTTTCAAAATATCATTAGAAATTATGTAATTGATTTGATGTAACCAGAAAAATTTTTATGTGAAATGTGACAAAGTTATGGAATGATACAATGTTAGTTAGGGTACAAGGAGGTTTTTTTGGTGACTTGTATTTACCTTAAAATTCAGGAGACGGTATTAGATCTTAGATATGGTTTAGGAGCATATTATGAATTTGTTACGCCTGGAATAACACTCCTAAACCTCCTCTTACATCATCTTACTTTAGTCCACCTTTCCAGTCTTTGATTCAGGTTTAGGTGGTATTGGCTTGATGTGGAGCTGAAAGTCATGAGGAACAGCTCACTTTTCTCATCTTCTCAATTTCAGTCTCCCCCTTGAAGATGAGGTTATGATGAAATAAGTTTTTTTTTTTTCATCAAAATAGCGTCAACCCCTATGTTGCACCGATTCAGATAAGTCGACATAGATACAATATGCGATAACGGTACAAGACACGTACCAATTATTAAAAGTAAAAGGATACTGGTTAATGGCACGGACACACATAGTTATATACTTTTGTAAACCGAAATGAAGCTTATATCACGTCACGACGACACGGTCACTGCACGACAACGAACACGGGACACGTAAATTATTGAATTTAGACGGACAGGGTTGGAGAATGGAATATATAGTTTTTTAAATTTTAAAATAGTAGTGTATAAAAATTGAATAAAGTATAATTTTATTAAAATAATTTAGAAATTATAAGCTCATATTAAACTAGAATTTCTGCTTAAAATGATTAATATTGGATATCGGAGAGTCGGCGTCTATGCAGTTTATTAATATCGATATAGGAGATGACCTTATGGATGCACGCGCGACACTTCTCCTCAAGAGTGCGCGAGTGCGAGTGTCGAGTCGGCACCAGGTTGTAGGCGACGATCATCGAACTTCTACTCCGTCCGACACGGTCGGACACGCGGAAAACGTGTCCGATTAAAAAATATTAAAAAAAAATTGGACCACGCGTGTCTTAAATATTTTATATTTTTTTAAAATATAATTTCTTATATTTGGCGAGATTTAAACTACAATTTTTATTTCATATCCACAACACCAAATCAACGTCTGCAATTTAATTACCCTTCTCGAATATTCTCATTTTCATTTCTTCTTTGGCAGTGATGGATTTAATCATCTCCTCTCTTTTTTGCACAATTACAAATCTTTCTCTTGTTGAACCAAGTTGAAAGTAGTGATATTACAATGATTGAATATTGAAGGCCAAAAACAAACCTCCTAAAGCTAATCCTAGTAGATTGAAGCTTGAAATGCTTGATGTGTAGTAAGTGATTATTTGCTTTATTTTTTGGGTTATTAGATATTTAGTACTACAGTATTTTTATATTATAATGCTTAGACAAGTTATCATGTCATTTATTTATTTATTTTTGTTCATTTTCTTCAATATTTGTATTTAATACATTAATAATAATACATCTAAATAAAAAAAGTATTGCCCGTGTCCGGCCGTAACCGTAGTCTATATTTACAAACAAGAAAAGCCGTGTTCCCGTGATCCGTCTGTCGTGTTGCTAGTCGTGTCGCCGATGGTCCGTGGTCTTGCGTCATATAGAGATGTACAATGCGGTCAAGTAGTCGGGAGAATTGATTTATGCATAAATATTTGGCATCACATACTTAAAGAAAGGGAGGTTTACGACAATGTTCAGGGTGATTGATTTGATGTGGTGAATAAAGAAATAAGAAATTGTAATTTTTATATCAATCTAAAGTAAGTATGACAAATTTAAAATACGATGCGAAATTATATTTCTTAAAATTCATAAATTTTTAAGATAACGGTGCGTGATGGATACAGCTGTCCATTTTGTATTTACTATATTTTTTAATTGAACACTTTTGCGTGTTGTTGTACAATCTGACATGTTGGTCGGAGGGGGAGGAGGATGATCGGGAACACTGCCGTGTTGGATACGGTACGGACACTGCACGACTCTATAGAAGAGTAAAGAGTGTATAACCTAGAGCCTGTGTGCCTACTTGGTAGGGGTTAATTCCCACTTTTTATCCTCACATCCACTCATATCCTTGTTCTCTGGAGAAGGCGTGTCCGCTGCATTGAACTGTAGTTCAATCTTGCGCATCTCCTGGTAAGCTATAGCGGGAGATATATATAAGTGTTTCTTTCAGAGCCCATTATCAATACCCAAGTTTTTAAGTCTATCTTTCATGGCTGTCCCAGGATACACTTTTGTCTTTCATCTTCTAAAGCTCTATAGATCCATTCTGACTTTGACATGATCATATTCCTACACCAACCGATAGCTAGCCAATTTGAATCAACATGAACTCCGTAATCTTAGAGTTTCTCAGATATGCTCAGGATGCATTTAATATTGGGAGGTTTACTCCTTTGGAAACTTATGGATATACCCAACAATTAAAATAAATTCATTTTGAGGCTACATTTAATGGAGGGGGAAATTTCTGGTCATGAGTACACTTAATTTTGACATTCTGTTATGCCCTACAGCTCTATTTAGTGTATTGACATCTATGGTTTGATGCATTTTACTACATCGTCCGCATGTCTTTGAATCCCAAATGCCTATAGTTTTAATCTCTTTGACTCTTAACTATGATCACTAAATAATCCCTTAGTGTGGATTAATCTCAACTGGTGATTTGATATGGTCCATGATCAGTTTATATTAAAGGAGATTGAAGAGACAAGAAATTAAATATGGACTGTGTAGATAGTTTGGATCTCAACTATTTTGTTAAATGTTTAATTATGAGTCCTTTGATTTTTTAAATATGTACAAAATAGTACACTTTATGGATTATTTAAATCAAACATTTGAGAGGTCAATGACATTATTTTAAGATTATATTTAAGAGTCCATAAATTAAATTGGACATATTGATAGATTGGGTGACTTATCTATTAAATGTTTTTAATTTAATTTTCTTAATTCTCTCTATAATATTGATCTTAAATAATCTCTCAATTGATTATTGAATATTTTGAGTTGGAATTTTAGTCAGTTATTAGATTATGATATGAAGGAGTCGAAGAAATAAATTAAAACTATGATAGATCGTTTAGTATTTAAAACGCCCACTGCGCCCCTCCCTCTCTTTTCTCGTATAAAATAGTTTAAGAGGTTACTTTAAACTTTTTCTCTTTAAAAGTAAGATAATCCTATGATTAACTAAGATACAAAACGAAAGAAAAATCCAGAAACTTATCTAAATGGTTTTGGGAATTCTAGAATTTGGCTTGAGCGAAACGCAGGATCAGTCAAGATAGAGAGAGTATTGAACTAGAGATGCTTCATTATGTTTTCCAACGTTAATTATATGCTTTTTAACATGCACAGGAAGACTCCTACGAAGAGTAGAGCGGTAATCTATATATTCAAATATGGATAGTTTTTATGTTCACGATATCCTCAATATATACTAATATTGGTGATAAAAAAAAGTTAAATTGATCCTTTGCATCTCCTTCACAGGGCGTGTGGTTCTTTAAAGGCCAGTAAGGTATGTTGTTAAACAGTTAGGATGTAGTAGCCGATATGATTACTTTATTGAACTGTTTTAGCAAAGAATCGTTTCAGCTTTTAAGCAGAATGGCCTCTAGTGGCACATATAATATGTATTAGCTTTTAAGCTAAATTTTTTGTCTAAAAACTATGCTGATTTGGTTAAGCATCATTTAAACATAGATCTGGAAATCTTATTGCTTTTGACATTACCGTGCTACATTATTCATAATAAACAATATACTAACTATTAAATAAGATTCACATAGTTAGCTCTCATTGTTGATTCCATAGGCTGACTCTTTTGTCCTTCCCTGTAACAGCTGATTGGCCGGCTTCTGATTGAGATGATGGTTGATGAGGTGTGTATTGTTCTTCCACTGTCTACTCTTTATCATAGTAACTGTACATTATCTTATTTAAATCTGTTTTCATAAATTGACCATTTTAAAATGGCCTTAATGAGCGCAGGTGATGATCGATAAGGCGTAGACGACGACGATGGATTACTACGTAAGTATATTTTGATTCATAGTTATTGCTTATGTGAGCATTGTCAATCAAACTAAACTTAGGTTGGTATGTTTGGGTATGACTTGATTATTACGATTTTGAAGTACTGCGAACTTTTAGTAGAAGCGAGAGCCAGAAGGGCGGGAGCAAGCGAAAGTTTGTAATAAACTAAGTTGCTTTTAAGAAGAGATAAAAAGCCGTCCCGATGAAGCCGTTATTTTAGAACTGTTTAATGCTCAATGAATTTTGCTGTATCTCTGATATTTTAAACAATTATATTATCTAAAACGATCAACCATGAATTTGAACTTTCTCTTTCTGTAGTAAATTTAGTTTATTTTAGCTGGTAGATGTGTTTAGAACATGTCGGGTAGTTGGAGTAAAGCATTAATCACGCATTCAACATACGGCATGAAATGTAGATTCTTTGAAAAAATAAATTTGAGGATGTTTATTGAATCAAATAATTATTTTTATTATTTATATATGAAGTTTATTTAAAATACCTTAATTTTTTGTTCGTATTTTGATTCGTTCTTGTCGTTGGCAGATCTTCCAGACTTGGTAAAGGCCAAGGGGAAATAGACTTCCCAAGGTTGTTGGTCTAGGTGTTAGTTTGGTAACTGTTTAAGCTTAACAGAACCGAATCTAAGGTAGTCCATTTGAGTAAATATATGCTCATGTGAAACCATGCAGTTTTTTATGTTGTTGACAAAGCATCTAATAACAACTCTTTGATATGCAATTTTTTGTTCCAATTTATGTCTATTCAGGTTTTGATCTGCCAATTCATGTGAAGGTTTTGCTTTTGCATGCTTAGTTTTTTTTAATATATAATTTTAATTTATTTAGATTTATTAATTTTATTTGTGGAGTAATTCAATAGTAGTTATTGCAACAAAAAATGTTTTTTTTTTTTTTTTTTTTTTGCTTTTTTTATTACAAAGTAGAATAATACCGGCTTAGGATGTAATTTAACAAAATGTTGACCAAGCCCCCGAATTATATTTTGGCAACCCTGTTGATGCCATGGACTTCTTCGGTTAGTAAAACATTTTTATTAGTCCTCTTATAAAAATTATTGGGGGATTTAAATAAATCTATGAGTTTATATATTAAATATCTAAATTATTATTTTTATTTATATAACATTTAAATATTAATTCATATTTATATTAATTAAATTTATTTATAGTAAAATATATTGATGCTTTTGATACAATATATAGATTAGATATTATAATACATGAGAAAAAATATATTATAATAATTTGATATATTTAATTTAAAAGATGCTATTTTCGATTTCACCTATTACTATATTATTTTATTATATTAATTAAATTATATAGATTATTCACAATTATTTTAAAGGTTAATATAATAAAGCTATTAAATACAAAAACAACAATAAAACATCAAGCCTTTATTCCACTAAGTGAATCTTTTTTCTTCATGTGTTTTTAAAAGTCAATTTACTCGGTTTAAATCTAATAAGAAAGGTACATTTTAATATTTTTAATCAGTCTTTTAGGTCTACCCTACCTTTCTTAACAAAGTCAAATCTAATACATCTACTCTCCTACCAGGTCATCGGAAGGCCGCCTTTTTATGTGACCCAAACCATCTAAGGCGACTCCTCTAGTCTTATCTTTTACTGGAGCTACTCCAACCTTCACGTGTATGCTCATTTCGTATCCTCTCTAAGCTAAGGGTAAAGTCCATCATCTACCTCAGCATTCCTCATCTCTGCCACACTTAACTTAGTATTATGCTTCTCTTTTAAGTATATGTGATCAAAATAAAATTAAATCATATGCGACCAAAATAAAATTTTCCAAGTGTACTAAAAGTAACATTTGATCATTGGATTTAAATTTTCAGGTTGAATAATAAAATAGAATATTTATCTATAGCTCTTAGCAGAGCTCGAGAAGTCTTTGAGCAGTTGAAGGGTTGCTATCTAATTGACTTAAGTTTCATTCAGGACAAATTTTTATTGTCTTTTAAAGCAGCTTTATAGTATAAAATTTGTTAGTTTAAAAACTATTTGATTTAAAATCAGCTTTAAAATCAGTAAAAAAGTCATCACAACAAAATCTAATAACTAAATTATTATAATTTCATGAACAATGCTTTGGCTATCCACATGATGCATATTGCATGGAAATTTCTATATCGGCTTCATGAAGAATAAAAGTACAAATGAACTATCTATTTTTAAGATGCTAAGCGATAATTTGTGTGTTCATGATAATCAGTCGAAAAGACTATTGTTACCCCAACATATCCTTGGAGTGAATAGAGATATGAGCTAAGAGGCAACACACATCCCATTGTGATCTTCAATGTGAATTGTCTCATCTTTCATACATTACCTAAACGCTTATGAGCTAGACTCACTTAACCATATGAAAAAACTTCATATATGTTGTGTGTGTCACCAATAAGTTAAATCGTGATTTCACATCGCTGCTGCCTAAGTTCTAACAGCAATTGACGAACGGCTAAAGACCCTAGAGATGAATATGAGATGGCAAAAGGCGAAAACAAGAGTATCGGCATCAAAACAAACTCCAGTAGTAGAGCGTACCACCTGAACTCTCCATCACACTCACCCTTGATGTCGTGTTGCCGCCATTCACATTCAGTATTTCTTCAGCTACAATCTTAGCTATTTCTCTCCATGAATTTTATGTCACCAACTTGCTTTTTCTTCTCTTTTTTTTTTTCCTCTTTCCTATGAATAGATAGATTTGGTTATAAAAAAAAATTTAGAAGCACATTTAATAAAGATTTATAAAATAAAATGATTTAATGCAACTTTTTGTGTGATTATATTATGTTCATTATAAATTTATTTACTAAATCTTGAGTTAACATTACTAAACAATTTAGTCAAGATTCACTGACCTTTGAAAATTTTTTAGCCAAAATTTTCAGAATTTTTAATTTAATAAAAATTCGGATTTACAGAATTATTTAAATCCAAAAGTTCCTAAATGTGAGTCCTCCTGAAAATTTGGCATTTTTGTGGAGTAAGTAATTACTCGAACATCATTTACGAAATTTACAAAATTCACCTCCTCCCCAATTTCCCCCCCGTTCATAGCTCGCCACCCGCCATATGCGTCGTCCGATCGACGCACCGCGTCTCATTACCCTACCGCCACGGCCGCCGCCACCGCTTCCGCAGGCGATCGATTTCCATTCTTTTTTCCCCTTTCCCAACACTGGCCTCACCTCTACCAACATTGCTGCTTGCTCGCACACCTTCACGGCCCCACTCACCACAAATCTCCTCACGATCCCTACATACCCAAGCGCGCTCGGCGATCTCCACCGCCGTCTCCCCTTCGGGCCGTCCTAGCCATCAGATCCGCTCCACGCTTCACGGCATATTCGACTGCCTCAGCTTGCCCCGCTCCACCGCGCAGTGCAGGCCGTGTACCCCTCCGTCGCCCTCGCATCAATCTGCGCTCCCTTCGCAGTAAAACCCTAATCACCTCCAATCATCCCTTAAAACCCGCCATCATTAAGGCCGTCCACCACCGATCCATCCCTCCGTCCACGCTGCCACCGATTCGATCGCCCGTGTTAATGCCCTAACATCCCCTCTCCTTGCTCGCCGCCATTAGACTTTCTTCTGCTTTCATCAGATCAAAGAAACCGGCGCTGCCGTTCCTTCCTTGCAACATACGTACGCGTCTTTCCTGCCCTATTCTTGCATCCTTAAGTCCCAGGCGCAATCCACCGGCAATCAGAAGCCTCGCATCACTTCATCCCCGCGGCCGCCGCCAGTGGAGCGGTGTCCCCCCTCCCCCGCAAGCGTCTGCCCTCGCCCCAGCCGAGATTAGAATTTAACGAGCACCCGCCGCCTCTCGCGATGGTCAAATGCAGCGCCAGTCCGCCATCCGTTGCCCACCGCGTCTTACCTCCGCGCCATGCAGCAGCAGCAAGCGCAGAAGCTCCTGAATGACCCCGGCCGCTGCAAGGTGAAGTGGGTTTCCGTAAGCGGAACTCTGGGATTGTTGCCTGTCGGACGCCCCCCGTGCGAGGAGGAGTCTCTGCATAATGGTTTGTACGTAAGCCGCCGCAGCTTCCACGGCGACCTCCCTGCTCGCTGCCTCCACGTCTGCGGCTGAATTATATGAGGAGTTGGCACTAGGGCGGCGCGACCGCGGAGCGATGGCGAGCTGAGAAGCGTTCGGCCTTAGAGCGTCGGTGGAGTCGGCCGCATGCCAATCCGGATCGCTTTGCTCCAACACAATCTAGTACCATCTCCATTTTGCCGTCTTTCTATCAAACGCGCAAGGACGGCGGATCCGTTTATAGAAAATACGGAGACCGGAGTCAGTGAATACTTGCTTCTCTTGCATTGAACAGCTGGATGGACGGGCGTCGAGTGCGCTGGAAGTTGCGCCGACGCAGCGACGGAGTCGACCTAGAAGCAATCGTCGGATCGCGGAACGCAGTCGGGGATGAGAGGAGCAGTAGGCTGCTGAGGCAGGTAAGTGATCTCGATTCTGAGGGTAGATAGGGGGGCGATGATGCTGTCTGTGGCCGGATCGTAACCTGGCCTGATTTAGCGGCAGGACCGGAAGGTCTACCGGCATCGTGTAAAGACGTTAGCAGGGGGGAGAACGCCGTTAGCACCGCTGGCCAGGCTCGATTCGGATTCCACCTGGTTTGATGGCTCGAGCTTTAACTAGCGACCCCATCTCTGCAACTTTGCCTACTACTCTCTTCGATCTATCCTAAAAAATTTGAAATTTTTGTTAGGCGATTTGAGATGAAGAGATAAGTAGCAGGAAGAGAAGGACGGGGAGGATTAAAAAGAGTTTATTGGGGAGAGAAGAGAAGGTGGGACACATGACGAGGAATTGATGACGAAGAAGGAGAGAATACAAATGTAACAAGTTGACGACTACTTTATTACTCTGAGTAGGAGATATCCCGTTTTGTCTTCGTTCCTTGGATTGGGTTTGGACGTTTTTGTTTAGTTCTACGGGCTACCGACAGTAACAGCTACAGTATTTTTGGGAATCATTTTGTGGTCTCTGTGTGGTTTAAATTATTAGGTCTTCTGTTATCGGACCTAAATTTCGTTCTATTTCTGCACTTTTATGCAGTTTAGTGTACTTTTTGATTATTTTAAATAAAAGGAGGTAAATGACAGCTAATACATAATTTTAATTTCATTTTAGCTATTTTTTTGTTTAGTTTTTGCAAAAAATATAGCAAAAGCACAGCAGAAGTGTAACAAATAATCTTTACTCATTGAGTATTTGTTGCCCTTTTGCTGGAGCTTTTTTAAATACTCAGTAAAAGAAACAGCTAACATTTGCAGCTAAAAATGTGTTATTAACTTCTATTTTTCAAAAATACATCAAATCAGTACTAAAAGAGCACTAAAGCATATGGAATCCGAATGAAAATTTAGGTCCGGTGAACGGTACCTAATAATTGTAGGAATATTCTAAATAGAGTCGTGTAAAGAGAACTCACAAACTCTCTTGAAAACTAGGCAAGAAAACCTATAGAGCCGTTATGAAATTTGTCACCTCGTTTTCAATATGAGAAGTCTAAATGTCAAAGATTTGAAATATGCGGTCCTCTTAGAGCAATAGCATGAGGCCTTAGGATGGACCA
This sequence comes from Dendrobium nobile, assembly GCA_022539455.1. Taxonomy (NCBI): domain Eukaryota; kingdom Viridiplantae; phylum Streptophyta; class Magnoliopsida; order Asparagales; family Orchidaceae; genus Dendrobium; species Dendrobium nobile. The sequence continues at coordinate 25,971,403 of CM039731.1, forward strand.
TTCAGATATTATATTTGGACTTATGAAAAAAAAATGGCAGGGAAATCTTAGAATGTTTAAGACCATTATGAATGTAAAAGAATATAATCATACGACACGACTTCAAAGTTTAATATTGTGAAGTATTGGGTAATCTCAATATTATCATCATTGTCAGTTGAATTTATATCGGAGCAAATTCAATTCAACAAAATGAGACTCGTCCTATAGGAAATGACAAATGTTAACCTCATTTTTTAATGAGTCAATCTTCTCTTTCTTCGGCCGTTTTTTAGCACCTAGGCCTTTCTATCTTTGTGTCCAAATTGCTTTTAGGATCCATATTTAAGGGAGTACCCAAAGACTTAGCATTTGTCTAGCACTAGAGAGAACCCATAAAACTCTGAGAATCCTTCTTAAGTTAATAAGCTCATTCAAGCCAATTCTAGGTAAACCCTAGATCAAACCCAAAATTACTTAAAATTATAACATTCCCTTTATTCTGGTTTTCTCTTAGGTAACTGTACCTTTGGATTGAATAAAAACTCTTGACCATTCACTAACCATTCCTATGGTTCATGAGTGTTTGTCAAACCTTTGACCACTGGTCAAAATCAAAACCCTAGAAATATAAAAAAAAACTCAGTGGTCAGTTGACACCTTAGAATTGAGTCCAAATATTTATTCTATCGTAGTAGGAGTAATTTGGCTCAGATTGACTCATGATCACCCACGTTTGATCAAATTCAAGAAAAAACCCTAACCCTTATAACCCAAATAAAACATTTATCATCAAAGATAAGTGATCATCAGATACATCTTAAAAGATAGACACATCCATTGAATGTTCAACATAATCATTACCTCTATTACAAAAGGGAGCAATTTAAAAAGTACTTTTTGAGATGGTCAACGTAGGTATGCTGACCTCCATTTGAACAATTAGTGGTTAATCGTTCTAATGAACAGTGGCGGCCATTTAAGTTGATTTGGTATTTTTGTTCTTTCTTTCTTTCTTTTTTTTCATTTATATTTTGACATTAATTAGTATATATTTGGCATCTTAAATATAAATTATTTTTATCAAATAAGTTTTATTTATGAAATGATGGTGGCGATGGGCGATCACTAGTAGGCAATGATTCCCCCCAATGGGATAATGAGGTGATGATGACGATGGTAGTTGATGGTACCATCGATAATGGGGTGGCGACAACTTGAATGTCGCTAGTAGTAGTAGTCTTTGATGGTGCCAACAATGGTTCTCTAATAGCAATGGTGGCTGGTAAAAATAGTGGGGGCGTATGATGGCAATAAGAATGGAGGCGGCGGCTGGGCGGGGGTGACGATATGTGATGGCTTTGTGGTGGAAGCTCGGTAGTTTGTTGGGCTTGATTATTTTTAAAACACTCATTTGAAGTTTTTTATTGTTTTAAAAATAATTGGTTCGACAAAAAAGTTAAAAAAAAAAAAAACAATAAACAAAACATTTTAAAAATAAAATTGATGAGTTTCTACTGTTGGTTCTATTAAAACTTGTGACAACAATCCTGTGGATGTTCTCTATATTTTGTTTCTACATGCATTTATGCTAACGAGGGAAAATTATTAGGTCCGGACACTGGACCTTATTTATAAATATGTTTGGATATTCCAATTAAATTTGCCACATGACGTGTTTTGACGCGCTTGACTTAAAAATTTTGGGACACATGTACATTCACATGTCATTTTTATTGGACACGGATTATTCTCTACGTTCGGTGTCTGGACCTAATAATTTCCCTCTAACAGAGGCCTGAAATAATGAGCAAATCATTCAGAAACGGAATTCAGGAAGGCCGGACCGAGGCCAACATTGCCCTCTGGAAAGCTTGCTTGAGATGCAGAGGTTGTTTATAGTAATGCTAACTACCAAAAAAACCTTCTTCCACTTCTCTCTGCATGATTCCTTCCAAGTTTAGTATTAATGTGTTCTTGCACTGAAAACTCTCTGTTAGATGAACCTTTTAATTAATCTTTCACTGATTGCATCACAATTAGGAAACTAAAAGACTGATACCGACAAACTACTGAAAAGATCCCCCCCGGGTTAAATAATCAGTACAAGTGGTACTAATATGTTGGGATGCTTATTTATACTAATACAATCTGATGGAATTTATCATATTCAGACTTTTTTCTAATGATTGAGCAGCTTCTGAGCTTTCATTGTCAAGATCCATGGCCTGAAATGTTTGCCGTCGATGAGATACGTGCCGATCGCAAGGCGAATAGCCCAAACATCTTTGTGTTTTCTTGATACAATCCTGGTGAGTATTAGTAATTGATTACTAATCAGGCATGCTTAATTATGAATCTATGATCATGCAAGTCTATGAAAAGCTAGGTGGAGAATTATTTTGAAAGCAGTCAGAAAGCTCTCCCAAACGAAGACTGATTCTGGCGTATTGAATAATCCTTTGCTATTGCTTATTCTGGCAAATATGCCTGCTCATAATCATGGAAGTCTTCAACCAGTTTTCACTCCATGTTTTTTATGTAAATGCTTCGAGAAGCAATAAAACAAACTTGCAATTTATCTTTAAAATATTTGTTGTAATTTATTGTGAATTTGAATTCCAGTGGTATTATTGTAAATAAATAATAATACTTTTGTAATATCAATATTTTAATATGACACAAAAATAAATTGAGCCCACGAAACATCATAATTTTAGCTTCGTTTGAATGATTTTCCTTACTATTTTTTTAATAATTTTTTATACAAAATTTAAATTTTTATACTAAAAAATTCTTTAAAAAAAACTAAAAAAACTATCTCAAACGAAGCCTTGGACGGCTTTATCATTGCTTCTTAAAGTTAAATTTTGATAAAAAATGGGTTTTAAGAAATATTAGGAAAGCTGAAACAAACTGAGGGGTACATAATTTCATGTTCTATGTGTATGTCGTCATTGAAATGATAAGTCTATAAATGATATATCATTAATCTTATTAAAACTTCACCAATTGTGTCATATCTTAGTTTAGTTTGTTTTTAAAAGATCCAATCACATAATTTTTCAATTACAATAAAATATTAGTTACTATAAAATTACATAATAAACAAGTCTCTTATCTCACATGTGGGATCGGCTGCTATGTATTAATGGTGAATTCTCATTTAATTTTAATGAAAAAGGTTATTCTTAATTCACAAACTAAAAACCTTTTGATAATTAAGATAGTATAGAGTTGCATATACATTGCTTGCCACAAAAATGTTGGTCATCCAAAATGGAGCCTTGAGAAACAAATGTTGCTTCTTTTTACCCTTTCCTTGATTAATTTCTCTTTCTTTCTTTTGCGTCCCTTTAATGGGCAAAACTTAAGCTTCGTTTGGGACAACTTTTGGCAATTTATTTTTTTGCACTGTTTTCATTGATTTCTTGTGCTAGAAAAGATATTTTTCAAAGCAGTATGAAAGCCTTCACAACGAAGCCTTAATTTCTTTTGATAATTTCCAATTTATTATTCTTTACTATTTTTAATCTCTTAATAAAATTCTCTTAAAGAAAAAATAACTATTATTATATTATATGATTCATATGATATTTTTAGTTATTTTCTTTTAGAATTATTCCTTATTTGCAAACTAATATTTTCATTTTTTTTAATTTTTAGCATATTAAAGTATTATTAAGCCAATTTATTTAAATAAGCAAGTTATGCCATTACTTTTAAGCTAAAAAGAAAAAAATTATTGAAAAAATTTAGTTACATGCATTAAGGGCATGGGCATTTTTTTATTTTTTAATATTCATTTCAAAGCTTTCAATGCCACTAACTCAAAAACAAATTAACCACCTGATCAATAAGCAAAATAAAAAAAAAAAAAAAATCTGCTTCTATAATACACCATTATTTTTATAACTTTATAAATAATGATAATTATGAAGATAAGCTTTCAACTCCCTACTCAAAGTTAATCATTGATTTTATCTTACATTAATAGTGAATCTTATGAAAATTATTATTTTTTATTTAACTAACAAAAGTGATTTTTTTTTTAAACTTTTTTTTAGTTCTATTTCATGTTATTTAATCTATCTCAATGCCTTTTTTCTTCTCTTAGGGGGTGTTTGGATACGTGATTTTTATGCATGATTTATGCTAAATCCTGCTAAACAAGATTTGAGATGTCGCTCAAAGTCATAAAGATATATATATATATTTTCGTCCTTTTCGATAAATCTAGATGTACTAATCATACAGCTCAATAGATATAACATCTTACCACGTGCTACAGGAAGAAGGAAAGTGTTCGCATCTTGTCTTCGAGTGCGTCGTTGTTCCTTACAACATCCCTTACAACGTGATTTCTATCTTCTTCTTCCCACCTGTCGAGAACCTCCATCCACTTGGTCTCCATTCCTTCAATTTATAGGACCCAGTAGTCCGCCATTCAGAAACCACTCATCATCGTTGATTAGATTCCTCAGTTTGGTCTCCAAACCTCACCTCCAATCTAATCGTTACAGTTCGTCCATGTAAGTACATCGATGATTGATTCTTAGAGACATACAAAATTTTATTCAACATGATTGTCACTAAAATTCCCATACAATTCATAATTTCTAAATAAACCATTAAATCTTGAATATTCATGTTGCTAATAGTTCCACGTGATTTTAACACTCAATTTGCCAAATAATTTCAGATTTAACTTAGCAAAATTTAATAAATTCATATTTATGAGATTTATATCCTACTATTGTCACAAAAATTAATGAATTATCATAAACTCATTAATAATACTTACTTGGCAATTTTATTTATTTTTTTATTTATAAAATAATAAACATAGGAGGCGCTTCAAATATAAATTATATTGATACATAGAGAATATTCTTTTAAAAAAATAGATTTGAATTTGATAGTTAAAAAACTTATGTTTAATGTTTCTAATAAATAGATACATTTTGGTGTGTTTAAATTCGAAAACTTTGCTTTTTCCTTAAAAAAAAGCGTCGTAACTGCCGTTCCCGTTAACTAACGCCGACGTTGCGGAACGGACGCTTCCAGAGCCAAAAGCAAGCCGGACCGGGGAGGCGGAGGCGGAGGGTTATTAAATCCAAACAAAGAAGAAGAGCGGAAGACAGTGGGAAGAAATGAGATCTAACATCGTCACCGAGGTTAAAAATCCGTCAAATCTCTGTTGTTCTCTCCGTTTTTCTCAGATTCACTAGTTCATGGACCCTCTATCCACTTAGGTTTTGCAATATTTCATCTCCAATTTATTCTATTTCTATTTAGGCTAGGATTCTTCTAGGCTGTGATCATGTTAAAGAGAATCTAGTATAATATTAGGATGATATAATGATATTCTAACATGCCTCCACTATAACTGGCAAGCTTCTGATCAGCTGGGCGTTGTACTAGGTAACTAATGATTCATTTTGTTCGTTTATCTGAGGCTGGAAACGGGAAATGTTTCTCGGGCATTGTTTCTTTTTCGGCTGCATTATTTTCAATGTGACTCAGGCCTGATACCCATGGTGTCTATTGGGGTTCATAATGCAATCCAATGGTGTTTTTCTGGGAATGTCTCTTGTGGTAGCTTAGAGCTTGATGCTACTAGAAGCAGAATTTGATCCAATTGGTGTTTCCTATGGGCATACGCATGGAATCTTCTTATAGAAGGGAATTAGAGGTTGAAAGTGGTTTATTTAGTGTTGTAGAGGAGATTCATGCAGCTAATGTGTTTAAATTATACATTTTGTAATTATTTTATTAATGAAATTTAGTTCGTTTCATCGAGAAATTATTTGCATTAATAGATGTAAAACGTATAGTTTTCTCTGTTGTATGGATCATAAAATTTTACTATAGAAGTCGTCGTATCAATGTTGAGTGCGGTAGTATGTATGAGAATGTTATATTGGTATGTCTTTAAAAGCAAGAAGAATAGATTAATCATATTATGATATTAAGAAAAATTGTTAGACTGACATCCATTGAAGATAAGATAATTGATAATAAGATAACTAGCTATCCTTGAGAGTGCAGGCAATGGCATGCCAATCAAACTTTGTTTTTTAATATTTGAAAATTCGATGTTAAATTGTTCAAGTCCTACTAAGAGATTGTGTGTTTTTCTATTTCTCTTATTATTTATTTTTGCCACAGACAGTTCTTAAGTGCCCCTTATATCATTTGATTTTCTCATTCTGTGATTTGTAACAGGCAGGACTTCCACTAGGTTGAACCAATGGTGGGCTGGTATCCATTTATTACTTCTTGTGATGACAGTTGTTTGTGGATAATTTACTTGGTATGTTTATCGGCTGGGTATGACTCATTTGCTGAGATATGTTTCTTACGTCTGAAGTTGTCTCAAGGTTTCAAGGTAAGGCTTTTGTAGGATTTATGTTCTATAACCAGTAGGTGTCGGTTTTCACTAATTTATTTTATTTATTTAAAATTTGTGGTTTGTTCATTTATAATATCCTTTTTAAATTAATTGATAATTTAATGCATCTAATTATCTCAATTCCCAAATCATTTGAATGAGTACCTACCATAATCTTCATTCAAATAGATATTAATTGGACATAGCTCAAGGGAATGAGAGAGAACATATTAAATGAAGGAGATTCATTAAGACCCATTTGGTGTTTGAAATTAGAAAGCATATTATTAGAAAATAGTAAGATGTGCTAATTCAATTATTTGTTGGCTATAGTTTGAATTTTTTGACTTTTTAGCTTCACAAACCCCTGTAAAATCCTCAAATGCATTGTTTGATTTCACATCGAATTTGGGTAAAATGAAATATTCTTTTTTCAAACTATGTTTCATATATACAAGCAACAAAATGTGGCCTAATGAAGAGGAAGTGCATGATGATATGTGGAAACTCACAATTCTTAAAAACATGTAATTCTTCACAAAAAGTGTAGGATCGCACCACTCACACTTGTACCTTTGTGGAATTACTTACATAAACGAGAGGGCATTCCTTCATTTAGTTGAAACTAACAAGGATTTAGCAACCTAAAATTCCTCATTACAAAAGCATTTGGATCCCCAAACATGAAGTTTGGGGAGGTTGTGGTTATTTGGAAGTACATCAATGTTACTTCACAAGGACATGATGTTTTTGGGGGTTTTGGTTATTGGTAAGTGCTTCTATGTTACTCATGGGGATAGTTGATGGATAGGAAACACATTTTCAATGGGCTTATTTCAGTAAGGATTGACATAATATTTTTTGTGAAGTAAAATTTTTGAATTTAATCTTGGAGCACAAAATTAATGTTAAAATCTATAAAGAATGTTTAATAAACAAGGGTCAAAATACCAACCGAACCCACACCTGCTAACCTATTTTGGTTAAAAAATTAATTTTATAACTTAAATTTTTTTTTCTTATAACTTATTAATTATATAGTTTATATATTTGATAAAAATAAGAAGATATAACTACTAATAAAAGTAATTTAAGGAAAAAATATATTACAAATTGGTCAAACGGATTCCGTCTGGGTCAAGCCCAAACGTATCACCTCTTTTTAAATAAAGGTGGAATACCTGACGCGGACAACAACACATTTAAATGGGTCAACCCAAATCCGGATTTTTTTGGATCAGGATTGTGGTCAAGTCATTTAGTGGACCCTTGTAGAAGTTTTAATAACTGGTTTATAAAATTCTCAAGTTTGCATTGGGATGATGAAATCCTAGGGATGTTGGAAGCTTAGGGCCTAAGTTCTAATGTAGATTTACATTAATATGACACAAAATCATACAACGCACTTATGGTAGATCATAAATTGTTAGTATGACATCCGGTCTCCGGTGTATGTGTAGGAAAGAAACCACAAAAATGATAGGAAAATTTGACATTATAATAATTTAATAGCGTATTAAAGAGAATAATATAGAGAGTTTGGAATCCACAAAAATCTTAGAAATTAATGTAAATCATGCACTTTTTGGAAAACAATTTCTATCAAACTTGAATAAATAAATCCACTCATTCAAACCAATGATGATATATAAAAATAAATCAGTTAGAGGTATACAAATCACTTACATCAAGCCTATCACTTGATAAGGAGAAAACCTGTTATGAAAAATCTCAGTCTCTCACTTTATAAGAATAGATCGGAAGAATTGCACATTCAACTCAGAAATTTATTTTGAATACTTTCCTCTTTATATGCCATTGGACATTTTTTAAATCCCCTTAGATTTGCAATAATTGGAAAAATTATGAAAAAATGTTAGTTGACATTTGAAAATTCTTAAATCTTAGATAACTCAACTTGCGTTGCTTGAATAGCTTACCAAAGATAAGTCGCTACCTCATAAACTAGATTGCTACAATCACATATACATTATAAGGTCAGATTGAATTCTTCTAGGCTTAATTAAATATAAGATAACAAACTTCCCGAGGACACCTCAAACCATACATTCCAACTTAGTTTCTGCCACAACAACCTACAATAACTATATCGTATACAACAATAATTTCACTCCATGATGCCAAGCCCCAAGTAGACAATCTCAATGCTTATATTAGACAATTCCAACTCCTTATCTTTTTTTTTGGTGTTATATTATTCAAAAGGATCTAAAAACGATAAAGTCCTATATAGTTTATATATCTTTGTCATACAATATATATTAGTTTCCACCTGAGTAGTGGGACATGATTTCATGGTCAAATGAATAACTTTAGTAATATGTTGTATATGTAAACGTATGTGGTGTTTGTGCCGGATGTGATCCTGAAAGAAGGGTAGAAAGAGTGAGATTACAAGGCATTGGCCTCTTAGCAGTTAAAATTTTAATTTTTATGTATAAAGTCAATAAAGATACATTAAAAATTGAACTTAAGATTGATTTTTTAAGATTTCTACTTGCGAGCATTATCCCTATTTGTCGTATGTAGACTTTGTATGATCTCACTTTTCTAGCAGTTAAGTTTTTGAGTGTTCGGAAGGTTTTCATGAGTGAGTAATTATCTTATCATCCGATTGAATTTATCTCTCTCAAATGCACATCTATAATTAATCATAATCACCTATAGTTTAACAATGAGTTTTGTTTTTCTATATCATACAAATGACTAATTCATGATTTTAATAATTTATGATGCATTTAATAAAAATACTAAAATTAAAATACTGAACGTGCTTCCTAATGAACATTCAAAACTAATTTCAAGAGTAGTCAATGATGAAGGAAGCTTAAAATTGATGTTTTTTAATGTTCCATAAAGTTTCCTCCTAATATTTTGATAAAGTACATGTGTTTATCATAAGACGAACACCTCTATAAAGAAAAGTAATCCTAATGGGTTAAAATTATTTGAGATGAATTATGTACTTTTAGTTTCAACTAGATTGATGGAGATTTGAATTTTTTAATTTTGTTGAAGGTTCGTGATTAAATATTTGATATGTTGACGTTATGGATTTGGAGTTACTATTGAAGTTGTTAGGACTATATTAAAATTTTGTATTTTAATTTATGATTTTATAATTTCTAATATCTTTTTAGGAAAAGAGAGTGGAGCATCTCATTACTTATAAGAATGGACATAGTAAACTTTGTATTAATTTATTTTCTATAAAAAAAATTTTTTAGATATATAAGATGGTAAAGTAATATTTGAGTGGAAGTTTTATATATATTAGTTTTGAACTTTAAGATGAAGTGATGAAATAAGAAAAATAAGAAAATAAAAAATAAAGTAAATATTAACCTATGATTAGATGGGAACATTTAAAGAATGCTAATAAAAATATTTTAAAAAGTAAGATTCAAAATCTTAAGATTTGTGTTGTTCATGAAAAAATTATTTTATGTGGAAAAAAGGAGCTTAGTGATATTAAAAATGTGTAGTAAAGTATGTGCTTGGAGTATAAAAAAGGAAAATTCATATTAGCAATAGTTTGTGGTGGAATCAAAATCTATAAGAAAAGATAAAAAATAAGGAAGCTATGTATAAAAATTAAAATATGTAAAAAACTTAGAAAAAGTGTGAAATTTATAGAGGATCCGTAGGGACTTAAGAAAATAATATGCAATATAATGAATTAATTTTTAGTGATTTATATAATATATATATACTAAGGAGGCAAAAGATATATGTATAGGCTAGCCAAGTAAAGAGATTTGAGAAGGATCTAGTTCAGTGAAGTGCATTAATAAGATTTTAAACAATTTTTTTTTTTTAAATAAGGGATAATTAACATAGGTGGATGAAATGTTTCAATACTTTTTCAATGAAGATTGTGCGAATACAATTAATTTTAGTGACCTTAACACATAATGAAAATTAAAATTTGTTTCTATCATTGTTTAGTAAATCAAAGTTAGAGGGGGTTTAAAGAAAATTAGTTTGAAAAGCAAGTTGGAACCTAATGATTATTCCCAATAGATGTGCAGAAATGCTTAAGATGTTATGGAATTTCTTGGCTTACTAAAAAAATTAAATTTATTTAAATACTTTTTGAAGGACTAAATAAATGGTCAGTGAATGGAGGATTGTATTGAGTTCATATTTTTATATGAATTACGTATGTACAAACCGTGTGAATTATTAGAGGAAATTAAATCTAACGAGTCATGCAATAGAAGCTTATAGGAGAATAAGGAGGCATAGAGTCAACGTCATGATTACTAGATGCTTCTCAAAATCGTTTGAATAGACTAAAACTGAATACATTGTAATAATAAATCTAGTGGGGGGATTGTGATGTTATGCTTAAGTTATTAAGAAGAAGTACAGGATGTTGACATCAGTACGAAGATTTGACGCGTATTAACACGGAGGCGTCGAAATCAAGGGACTATAAATTAAATCTTAAATTATGTGTTTTTTGATTTTAGCTACTATTTTATGTTATTTCCTGTTTGTACAATCCCTAAGGTGGTTTATGCGAGTGTTGTGCCAAAGGGGCAACTTGTACTTTTGAATTTTCTTAATTGTGTCCTAATATAGGACCTTAGCTATTGTAGATCGAGTGACAGAGATGAATATATAAGAAGTTTCCGCTTTTAGTTTTCCCTTCTGTAGATTAAGTTATATGGTGGAGGATTTTCCATGTGATAGTGCGGCAACGAATTACATAACATTCGCTCGCTGTGGCAAGGTTTTGTTTCATCTTTCTTTTATTTCTTTTCTATCTTCTCAGTCCTTTTCTCTACACCATAACTAGCACCCCCATCCCTCACCCACCTTATCGGCGAACTCCAACATACCACCCACCCCTTTTGTTCTGCTCCAACAAGCCAAAACAGCTTCAGTTTTTGCTGTTCAGTCCACTGTTTGAGCCTCTAGCAGCACCCAGACAGCCCTTTTTCTACTCTCCCACCACCCCGTCCTCCCTCCCTCCAACCCCACTAGCAAATCCCCAAGTTCTGTCCCTACTCCACAGCCCTCCCAAACTGCAGTCTTTGTCTCTTTCTTATATGGTTTCTGACATCTAGCAACCAGCCGGTCTAACCATCACTATCCCAACCTATACACAATTCCTCTTCATTCCCAAACAACCACCTTTCATATTCCACAACACTTGCCCTCACCTCTTTTCTTCACCCAGCAGCCCTGTACCCACTGTCCAAACGGGGCCTCCACAGCAGTGTTCCGCCGTAACCAACAACAAAATACTGCTCTGTTTCCCTATCCCTCAACCCCAGCCTGACCCTCCCTCAATCATCCACAATAGGAGCCCAATCGACCACTAATTGGAAGCCAAATAGCCACCTTTTTGAATCCATAAAAGCCACATAAAACTCACACCAAAAGTTTTATCCTTTCCACTTCCCCAATTAATTATTGACTTCTTCCCTATTACTAAAATATCCCCTCCATAACCCCTTTATAATAATTACAGATTCTGTAATATAAAATTTATAGATCTATACAAGATATTTTAATAAATAAACAAATAATTATAGAATAATGCATAATTGCTCAAATAATAGAATCCTTCATAAATCAGCCACCTAAATATGGAAAGGATCTGCGTGATTCACTGTGAGCCTCCCATGGATTCCCATCCTAGCCATGGGATCAAAATGCCAAGGGACAGCTAGGATTTAATAGACGAGCCTCCCACAAATTCCCATCCTAGCCGTGGGATCAAATGCCAAGGGACGACTGAGATTTAACACTCTCCCCTCAAGCTGAAGATACAGATCCGTCATCCCCAGCTTGGTAATCAGTCCCAGGAAGGTAGAGTTATTGAGTACCTTGGTAAGAATATCTGCAAGTCGATCTTTTGATGAGACATGGTCGATATATATAAGTCCACTGTCTAATTTCTCCTTTATAAAATGTATGTTCACGTTCTATGTGCTTGGTCCTGTCATGCTAAACCGGATTGTGAGCTATGCTGATTGTTGATTTGTTGTCACAGTGTAGCTTCATGTGTCCTTCCCACTTGATCCTTAAGTCTTCTAGATTTATCTTCATCTATAGTAGCTCACATATTCTTAAGGCCATAGCTCTTTATTATACTTCGCAACAATTTTTGCCACCACTTTCTATTATTTGTTCTCCATGTAACAAGATTTACTCCAAGAATGTAGAGTATCCTGAGGTAGATCATCTATCTATTGGTGATTCTATGTAATCTACATCAGTATATGATTATGGTGTTATTCTAGTCTCTTATGAAGAGAATCCTTTTACCTGGGTTCCCCTTAAGGTAGTATTGTATTATGTCTACAGCTTGCATGTGAGTTTGCTTTGGATTTTGAATGAACTGCTGGCCATGCTTACAACAAATGCTATATATGGTCTAATGTGGAAATTTAGATCAATGTTTTCACAAGTCTTTGGTAAGCTCTTTTTATCTACATTAGGATCTTCTTTAGCTTTGTCCGATTTGAGATTTGGTTCTACTAGTATTGGTGCGGGTTTACAAGCTAGTTATCTATTTCTTTTAGAAGATCATTAATGTGAAATGAAGATTCTTTTGCTGGAAGAGGCTACTTCAATTCTAAGAAATATTTTAATCTACCAAGATCTTTGATCTCAAATTCTTTTGCTAGATATTTTTTTAAAATTGCTTTTTCCTTTTCATCATTCCCAATCAAGATGATATCATCCACATAAACTAATATATTTGTGACTTCTCCTGAGTTTGAGTGCTTAAAAAATAATGTATGGTCTCATTGGCTCTATTGATAACCATTAAGTAGTATGATTTTTGAGAATCTTCCAAACCAAGCTCTAGGTGACTGTCTTAACCCATCTAAGCCTTTTTTAAACTACACACTTGTGGAATCTCCATAACTATTCTTCCTCCAAGTTCCCGTGTATGAACATCCAGCTACTCCAGATGCCAATTATAATTAGCTACTAGTGAGAACAGGATTCTCATGGTATTTATCTTGGGCACATGTGCAAAAGTTTCCTGGTATCCAATGGCATACATCTGGGTGTACCCTTTCGCCACCAGTTTCGCCTTATACCTTTACAGTGCACCATCGGCTTTGTATTTCACAGAGAATATCCATTTGCAGCTTATTGGTTTTTTACCTACTACTAGTAGATCAGTGATCTCCCATGTATTGTTCTTTTTCAGGTCTTGCATTTTATCTTTCGTGACATATTTTTTCAATTTTTATTAGATAAAGCTTCAGAAATATCTTTGGGAATATGAAAATCATTTTGTGTAATCATAATTTTTTTTTATGAAGGTGAGAAGTTATGGAAGGATACGAAGTTAGTTATGGGGTAGAAGGGAGATTTTTTTGGTGGACTTTATTTACCTCAATTTTAGGAGGCGGTTTAGATTCTTGAATCTGTTATGGAGCATAATTTGGATTTGTACGTATGTAATACAGTTTCACAAACATTCTGTAATCCATAATAGCTTTGTCTTCAGTTTCCCTAGTTTAATTTTAGGTTTAGGGGATTTGTTTGAGGTGAAGCTGAAAGGTCAAGAGGGGCAAGGCTCATTTTTTTTCTCATCTTCCTCATTTGTTTCGGCTCCCCCTGAAGATGAGGTTTGGTGAAATATCAAAACAAATCTTAACATATTACAAGAGTTTATTTGGTAGAGGCAATGATAACACTTATGACATTTCTAGGTGGATGAAATATCCAACAATGATACATTTGAGTGCTCTTGGATTTAATTTCCCTCTATTTTGACTGTGTTAAATTAAAAAATTTTTGAGTGTGAAACGGCTTTTTTTTATATGCACAAACTTGTCCCTATTTATATATCTAAACAAGATATCTTAATAAAGAAAGAATAATTACAAAATCATGCATATTTGCTCCTAATATAATCTTTCCTAAATCAGCCACCTAAATATGGAAGGAGATTAGTGTGATATAGGTGAGCCTCCTACGGATTCCGATCCTAGCGATGAGATCAAAATGCCAATGGATGGGCTAGGATTTAATAGTAAGCTTCCCATGAATTCTCAACCTATCAATGAGAATCTCTTTTCTTGGGTTCCCCTTAAGATAATACTATATTCTATCTACAGCTTGCATGTGAGTCTGCTTTAGATTTTGCATGAACTGGCTGACCATACTTATAAGTTACAACAAATGTTATATCTAGTCTGGTGTGGGAAAGGTAGATCAATTTTCCCACAATTTTGGTAAGAGCTTCTTATCTATACTTGGATCTTCTTTGGTTTCACCCAATTTGATGTTTGTTATACTAGTGTTGGTGCGGTTTACAAGTTAGTTTACCTATTTCTTTAAGAAAATGTATTTTTGTTATGAAATGAAGATTCTTTTGTTGGAGTGAGTCACTTCAATTTCAATTTCAAGAAAATATTTTTAATCTACCAAGATCTTTGATCTCAAATTCCTTTTGCAAGATATTTCTTTTGTATCACTTTATCCTTTTCATCATTCTCAATCAAGATGATATCATCCACATAAACTAATAAAATTGTCACTTCCCAGGGTCTGAGTGTTTGAAGAATAATGTATGGTCTCCTTGGCTCTACCAAGGTCTTTGATCAATTTTCCCCACAAGTCTTTGGTACGGTTTATCTACATTTGGATCTTCTTTAGCTTCTCCCAATTTGAGGTTTTGTTCTACTATGTTGATGCCTGTTTACAAACTAGTTTACCTATTTCTTAAGAAGATCATTAATGTATTTTTGTTGTGACATGAAAATTTCTTTGCTGGAGAGGTTACTTCAATTTCAAGAAAATATTTTAATCTACCAAGATCATTGATCTCAAGTTCCTTTGCAAGATATTTCTTTAGTATCACTTTATCCTTTTCATCATTCCCAATCAAGATGATATCATCCACATAAATTAATAAAATTTTCACTTCCTCTGAGTCTTAGTACTTAAAGAATAATGTATAGTCTCCTGGCTCTACTGATAACTATTAAGTAGCATGACTTTTGAGAATCTTTTAAGCCAAGCTTTAGATGATTGCTTTTGCCCATATTAAGCCTTTTTTAAAATACACACTTTGTTACCCCCATGTTTTTTCTTGAATCTTAGTAAAATCTTCATAATATTTCTTCCTCCAAGTTTCTATGTAGGAATGCATTTTTGACATATAGTTGTTCCAGATGCCAATTATAATTAGCTGCTTGTGAGAGAAGGATCCTCACGGTGTTCTCCTTGGCCACAGGTGCAAAAGTTTCCCAGTAGTTAATGTCATACGTTTGAGTGCATTCTTTCTCCACTAGTCTTGCCTTATATCTTTTTAATGTACCATCAAATTTGTATCTCACAAAAAACACCCATTTGCAGCCGATTGATTTTCTTCCTACTGTGGTACGTGGTGATCTCTCATGTATTATTCTTTTTCAGGGACTGCATTTCATCTTTCGTTTCACTTTTTCAATTTCATCAGATAAGTCTTCAGAAATATCATTAGAAATATGAATATGATTTAGTGTAACCAGAAAATTTTTATGTGAATGTGAAAAGTTATGGAATGATACAATGTTAGTTATGGGGTACAAGGGAGGTTTTTTTGGTGAACTTGTATTTACCTTAATTTCAGGAGACGGTTAGATTCTTTGATATGGTCTAGAGCATAATTTGAATTTGTACGCCTGGAATACACTTTCCTAAACCTCCTCTTATCCATAATAGCTTTGTCCTCAATTTCACAGTCTTTGATTTCAGGTTTAGGTGGATTGGCTTGATGTGGAGCTGAAAGGTCAAGAGGAACAAGCTCACTTTTCTCATCTTCCTCAATTTCAGTCTCCCCCTGAAGATGAGGTTTGATGAAATAAGTTTTTTTTTTTCATCAAAAGTAGCGTCAACCCCTATGTTGCACCGATTCAGATATGTCGACATAGATACAATACGATACGGATACAAGACACGTCAATTATTAAAAGTAAAGGATACGGGTATGGCACGGACACGACATTAGTATATACTTGTTGTAAACCTATGATGCATATACACGGACACGACGACACGGTCACTGCACGACACGAACACGGGACACGTAAATTATTGAAAATTTAGGACGGACACGGGTTGGAGATGGTATTATAGTTTTTATATTTTAAAAATAGTGTATAAAAATTGAATAAGTATAATTTTAAAAATAATTTAGAAATAATAAGTCATTTAACTAGAATTTCTGCTTAAAATGATTAATATTAGGATATCGAGAGTCAGGCGTCTATGCAGTTTATTAATCATCGAGATAGGAGATGACCTATGATGCACCGACACTTCTCCTCAAAGAGGCATGCAGTGTCCGACACCGTGTCCGACACGACACTCGTCCGACACGTGTCGGACACGGCGAAAACGTGTCCGATTAAAAAATATTAAAAAAAATTGGACACGCGTGTCTTAAATATTTTATAATTTTTTTAAAATATAATTTCTTATATTTGGCGAGATTTAAACTAAATTTTTTATTTCATATCCACAACACCAAATCAACGTCTGCATTTAATACCCATTCATCGAATATTCTCATTTTCATTTCTCTTTGGCAGTGAAGGTATTTTCATCTCCTCTCTTTTTGCACAATTACAAATCTTTCTCTTGTTGAACCAGAGTTGAAAGTAGTGATATTCAATGATGATGATATTGAAGGCCAAAAACAAACCTCTAAAGCTAATCCTAGTAGTTGAAGCTTGAATGCTTGATGTTGTAGTAAGTGATTATTTGCTTATATTTTTGTGGTTATATTAGATATTTAGTACTACATATTTTATATTATAAGCTAGACAAGTTATCATGTCATTTATTTATTATTGTTTGTCATTTTTAATATGATATTACATTAATATATATACACTATATAAAAAAATGTATTGCCGTGTCCGCGCCGTACCCGTGTCCTATATTTTCAAAAAAAGCCGTGTCCCGTGTCCGTGTCGTGTCGTGTCCGTGTCGCCGTGTCCGTGTCCGTGCATCATAGGAGATGACAATGCTGTCAAGAGTCGGGAATTGATGTTATGCAATAAATATTTGGCATCAATATTAAGAGGATGTTTATCGTCAATGTTCAGAGGTTGATTGATTTGATGTTGTGGATAAGAAATAAGAAATTTAATTTTTATATTCTAAATAAGTAAAAATTTAAATACATGAAATTATATTTTTAAAAATTCATAAAATATTTAAGATACGTGTGTTGGATACGCGTGTCCAATTTGTATTTAATATTTTTTTAATTGGACACGTTTTCGGTGTGTCCGACATGTGTCGGAGGAGTGTCGGACACGTGCCGTGTTGGATACGGTATCGGACACTGCACGACTCATTGAAGAGAAGAGCTGTAAACTAAGAGCATTGTGCCTACTTGGTAGGGTATTCCTCACTTTTCTACATCCACTCAATCCTTTTCTCTGGATAGGTGCCGCCACATTGAACTGTATGTCCAATCTTGGGCATCTCCTTGTAGCTAATGCGGAGTTATAATAAGTTCTTCTTTCAAGCCCATTTCAATACATTTTAGTCTATCTTTCATGCTTCCCAGGACATTTTGTCTTTCTTCTTCTATAAAGCTCTATAAGATCCATTCTGACTTTGACTTGATCATATCTACACCAACCGATGCTAGCCAATTTGAATACAAGCATGAACTCCGTAATCTAGAGTGTTCTCAGATATGCTCAGGATGCATTTAATATTAGGAGTTTACTCCTTTGGAAACTTTTGATTCCCAAAATTAAAATAAATCTTATTTGAAGCTACATTTATTGGAGGGGAAATTTCTGGTATGAGTACACTTAATTTGACTTCTGTTGATCCCTACAGCTCTATATAGTGTATTGATCATCTATGGTTAGTCCTTTACTACAGCGCCGCATGTCTTTTGAATCCCACAAATGCGATAGTTTTAATCTCTTGACTCCTTAAATATGATCCTAAATAATCCCTTAGTTGGATTATTTTCAATGTGATTTGAAGAGTCATGAGTAGTTTATATTTAAGGAGATTTGAAGAGTCAAGAAATTAAATTGGACTTGTAGATAGTTTGGATCTCAACTATTTATTATGTTTAATTTAGTCCTTTGATTTTTTAAATATGATACAAAATAGTCACTTCATTGGATTATTTTAAATCAAATTTGAGGAGTCAAGACATTATTTTAGATTATATTTAAGGAGTCGATAAATTAAATTGGACATATTGATAGTTGGGTCTTATCTATCTAATGTTTTTAATTTAATTTCTTAACTTCTTAAATATGATCTAAAATAATCTCTCAATTGATTAATGATTATTTTGGAGTGAATTTGAGCAGTAATTTAGATTAGATTGAAGGAGTCAAGAAATTAAATTAAACTTGATAGATCGTTTAGTATTAAAACGCCCACTGCCCCCTCCCTCTCTTTTCTCGTAAAATAGTTTAAGGGTTACTTTAAACTTTTTCTCTTTAAAATAAGATAATCCTATGATTAACTAAGATACAAAACTGAAAGAAAAATCCAGAACTTATCTAATGTTTTGGGAATTCTAGTAATATTGCTTGAGGAACCGCAGGATCAGGTCAAGATAGAGAGTATTGACATTAGAGATGCTTCCTTTGTTTTCAACGTTAATTAATGCTTACATGCACAGAAGACTTCAGAAATACTTTAATCTTCTTGGCATGTCAAGATTCCATCAAGTATATACTAATATTGTTGATAAAAAAAAGTTAAATTGATCCTTTGCTTCCTTCCATCTTTCTTTAGGCCATATGATGTTGTTAACTTTAAGCTAGTACTATTACTTTATTGAACTGTTTAGCAAAGAATCGTTCAGCTTTTAAGCAGAATGGCCTCTAGTGGCACATAATATAATATTAAGCTTTTAAGCTAAATTTTTTTGTCTAATAAACTATGCTGATTGTTAAGCATCATTTAAACATAGATCTGGAATCTTATTCTTTTTGACATACCGGCTACATTATTCATAATAACTATACTAACTATATAATAAGATTCCATGTTGCTCTCTTGTTGATTCCATGGCTGACTCTTTTGTCCTTCTCCCTGAACAGCTGATTGGCCGGCTTCTGATGATGATGATGATGGTGATGAGGTGTGATTGTTCTTCCACTGTCTACTTCTTTATCATGTACTGTACTTCTTTTTTGATCCTGTTACATATAATTGACCATTTTAAATGGCCTAATCCAGGGAGATGAAAGCGACGACGACGATGGATTACTCTGTAAGTATATTTCTGATTCATAGTTATTGCTTATGTGCATGTCAAATCAAACTAAACTTAGGTTTTGTTTGGGATGACTTTTTTATTACTTTTGAAAGCAACTTTTTAGTAAAAAAAAATAAAAAATTTGTAATAAAAAGTTGCTTTAAGAAGAGTAAAAAAGCCGTCCCGAATGAAGCCTTATTTTAGTACTGTTTAATGCAATGAATTTTGCTTGATGTTGTCTTAACAATTTAATATTATCTAAAACGATCAACCATGATTTTGACCTCTTTTCTTTAGTAATTTAGTTTATTTTAGCTGGTAGATGGTTTGAAATGTCGGTGTTGGTAACGGCATTAATGCGTCATCAACATACGGCATGAATGTTATTTTTGAAAAAAAAATTTAGGATGTTTATGAATCAAATAATTATTTTTTATTAATTATATATGAATTTATTAAAATACCTTAATTTTTGTTCTCTTTTATGATTCGTTCTTGTCTGTTTGCAGATCTTCCAGACTTGGAAAAGGCCAGAGGGAAATAGACTCATCCAATGGTTGTTGGTCCATAGGTTAGTTTGGTACTGTTAGCTTAACAGAACAGAATCTAAGGTAGTCCTTTATAGTAAATATATCTCATGAAACCATGCAGTTTTTTTGTTGACAAAGCATCAATAACCAACTCTTTGAATGCAATTTTTTGTTCCAATTTATGTCTATCAGGTTTTGATCTGCAATTTCATGTGAAGGTTTTGCTTTTGCATGCTTAGTTTTTTTTAATATATAATTTTAATTTATTTAAGAATTTATTATTTTATTTGTGGAGTAATCAATAGTAGTTATTGCAACAAAAAATGTTTTTTTTTTTTTTTTTTTTGCTTTTTTTATTACAAAGTAGATAATATCCGGCTTAGGATGTAATTTAACAAAATGTTGACCAAGCCCCCGAATTATATTTTGCAACCCTTTTGATGCCATGGACTTCTTCGGTTAGCTAAAACATTTTTTATTAGTCTCTTATAAAAATTATTGGGGGGATTTAAATAAATCTATGAGTTTATATATTAAATATCTAAATTATTATTTTTATTTATATAACATTTAAATATTAATTCATATTAATATTTAATTAAATTTATTTAAAGTAAAATATATTGATGCTTTAGATACAATATATAGATTAGATATATAAATACATGAGAAAAAATATATTAAAATAATTTGATATATTTAATATTAAAAGATGCTATTTTCGATTTCACCTATTACTAATTATTTATTAATATAATTAAATTATTAGATAATACAATTATTTTAAAAAGGTTAATATAATTAAGCTATTAAATACAAAAACAACAATAACAACATCAAGCCTTTATTCCACTAAGTGAATCCTTTTTCTTCATTGTGTTTTATTAAAAGTCAAATTCTCGTTTAAATCTAATAAAGAAAGGTCATTCTTAATATTTTCTAATCAAGTCTTTTTAGGTCTACCCCTACCTTTCTTAACAAAAGTCAAATCTAATACATCTACTCTCCTAACCAGGTCATCGGAAGGCCGCCTTTTTATGTGACCAAACCATCTAAGGCGACTCTCTCTAATCTTATCTTTTACTGGAGCTACTCCAACCTTTTCACGTGTATGCTCATTTCGTATCCTATCTCTAAGCTAAGGGTAAAGCCACTCATCTACCTCAGCATCCTCATCTCTGCCACACTTAACTTAGTATTATGCTTCTCTTTTAAGTCATATGTGATCAAAATAAAATTAAATCATATGCGACCAAAATAAAATTTCCAATGTGTACTAAAAGTAACATTTGATCATTGGGATTTAAATTTTCAGGTTGATAAATAAATATGAATATTATTATCTATAGCTCTTAGCAGAGCTCGAGAAGTCTTTGAGCAGTTGAAGGGTGCCTATCTAATTGACTTAAGTTTCATTCAGGACAAATTTTTTATTGTCTTTTAAAGCAGCTTTATAGTATAAAATTTGTTAGTTTAAAAACTATTTGTATTTAAAATCAGCTTTAAAAATCAGTAAAAAAGTCATCACAAACAAAATCTTAATAACTAAATATATAATAATTCATGAACAATGCTTTTGCCATCCACATAGATGCATATTGCATGGAATATTTCATTATCGGCTTCATGAAGAATAAAAGTTACAAATGAACTATCTATTTTAAGATGCTAAGCGATAAATTTGTGTGTTCATGATAATCAAAGTCGAAAAGACTATATGTTACCCCAACCATATCATTGGAGTGAATAGAGATATGAGCTAAGAGGCAACACACATCCCATTGTGATCTTCAATGTGAATTGTCTCAACTTTCACATACATTACTAACGCTTATGAGCTAGACTCCACTAATACCATATGAAAAACTTCATCATATGTTGTGTGTGTCACCAATAAGTTAAATCGTGATTTCACATCGCTTTGCTCTTAAGTTCAACAGGCAATTGACCGAAGGTAAAGAACCTAGAGATGAAATATGAGATGGCAAAAGGGAAAACAAGAGTATCGGGCATCAAAACAAACTCCAAGAGTAGAGCGCTACTCACCTGAACTCTCATCAACGTCACCCTCTGATGATCGTGTTGCCGCCATTCACATTCAATATTTCTTCAAGCTACAATCTTTAGCTATTTCTCTCCATTGAATTTTATGTCACCAACTTTCTTTTTTCTTCTCTTTTTTTTTTCCTCTTTCCTTATGAATAGATAGATTTGGTTATAAAAAAAATTTTAAGAAGCACATTTAATAAAGATTTATAAAAATAAAATGATAATGCAACTTTTTGTGTGATTATATTATTTCATTATAAATTCATTTACATAAATCTTGAGTTACATTACTAAACAATTTATCAAGATTCACTGACCTTTGAAAATTTTTTAGCCAAAATTTTCAGAATTTTAATTTAATAAATTCGGATTTACAGAATTTATTAAATCCAAAAAGTTCCTAAAAGTGATCCTCCTGAAAATTTGGCATTTTTTGAGTTAAGTAATTACTCGAACATCATTTACGAAATTACAAAATCACCCTCCTCCCAAATTCCCCGCCGTTCATAGCTCGCCACCGCCATTGCGTCGTCCGATCGACGAACCCCGCTCTCATTACCCTACCGCCACGGCCGCCGCCACCGCTTCCGCAGGCGATCCGATTTCCATTCTTTTTCCCCTTTCCCAACACTGGCCTCACCTCTACCACCATTGCTGCTTGCTCGCACACCTTCACGGCCCCACCCCGCACAAGTATCCTCACGATCCCTACATACCCAAGCGCTCCGGCGATCTCCACCGCCGTCTTCCCCTTCGCCGTCCTAGCCATCAGATCCGCTCCACGCTTCACGAGCATCTCGACTGCCTCAGCTTGCCCCGCCTCCACCGCGCAGTGCAGCGCCGTGTACCCCTCCTCGTCCCTCGCATCAATCTGCGCTCCCTTCGCCAGTAAAACCCTAATCACCTCCATCCATCCCTTAAACCCCGCCATCATTAAGGCCGTCCACCCCGATCCATCCCTCCCGTCCACCGCTGCCCCGATCTCGATCGCCCGTGATAATGCCCTAACATCCCCTCTCCTTGCCGCCGCCATTAGACTTTCTTCTGCTTTCATCAGATCAAAGAACCGGCGCTGCCGTTCCTCCTTCGCAACATCGTACGCCGTCTTTCCTGCCCTATTCCTTGCATCCTTAAGTCCCGCGCATCCACCGGCAATCAGAAGCCTCGCCATCACTTCATCCCCTGCGGCCGCCGCCACGTGGAGCGGCGTGTCCCCCCCTCCCCCGCAAGCGTCTGCCCTCGCCCCAGCCGAGATTAGAATTTCCGAGCAATCCCGCCGCTTCTCCGCGATGGTCAAATGCAGCGCCGTCCGCCCATCCGTTGCCACCGCGTCTACCTCCGCGCCATGCAGCAGCAGCAAGCGCAGAAGCTCTGAATGACCCCCGGCCGCTGCAAGGTGAAGTGGGCCGTAAGCCGATCTCTGGGATTGTGCCGTCGACGCCCCCCGTGCGAGGAGGAGCTCTGCAATAATGGTTTGTCCGTAAGCCGCCGCAGCTTCCAACGGCGACCTCCCCTGGCTCGCTGCCTCCACGTCTGCGCTGAATTCTATGAGGAGTTGCACTAGGTCGGCGCGACCGCGAGCGATGGCGAGCTGAAGAAGCGTTCGGCCTTGAGCGTCGGTGGAGTCGGCCGCATGCCAATCCGGATCGCTTTGCTCCAACACATCTCGTACCTTCTCCATTTTGCCGTCTTCTATCAAACGCGCAAGGACGGCGGATCCAGTATAGAAAATACGGAGACCGGAGTCAGTGAATACTTGCTTCTTCTTTGCATTGAACCAGCTGGATGGGACGGCGTCGAGTGCGCTGGAAGTTGCGCCGACGCAGACGACGGAGTCGACATAGAAGCAATCGTCGGATCGCGGAACGCAGTCGGGGATGAGAGGAGCAGTAGGCTGCTGAGGCAGGTAAGTGATCTCGATTCTGAGGGTAGATAGGGGGGCGATGATGCCTGTCTGTGGCCGGATCGTAAACCTGGCCTGATTTAGCGGCAGGACCCGGAAGGCTACCGGCATCGTGTACATGACGTTACGCAGGGTGAGCACGCCGTAGCACCGCTGGCCAGGCTCGATTCGGATTACCACCTGGTTTGATGGCTCGAGCTTTACTAGCCGATCCATCTCTGCAACTTTGCTCTACTCCTCTTCGATTCTACCTAAAAATTTGAAATTTTTGTTAGGCGATTGAGATTGAAGAGCATAAGTAGCAGGAAGAGAAGGACGGGGGAAGGATTAAAAGAGTTTGGGGAGAGAAGAGAAGGTGACACATGACGAGGAATTTGATGACGAAGAAGAGAGAATACAAATTAATAGATTGACGACTACTTTATTACTCTGAGAGGAATATCCCGTTTGTCTTCGTTCTTTGGATTGGGTTGGACGTTATGTTTAGCTTCTACGGGCTACCGAGTAACAGTACAGTATTTTTGGGAATCATTTTGTGGCTCTCTGTGTGGTTAAATTATTAGGTCTGGTTATCGGACCTAAATTTTCGTTCATATTTCATGCACTTTTTATGCGTTTAGTGTACTTTTGATGTATTTTAAAAAAAAGGAGTAAATGACAGCTAATACATAATTTTAATTTCATTTTAGCTATTTTTTTGTTTAGTTTTTGCAAAAATATAGCAAAAGCACAGCAGAAGTGTAACAAATATCTTACTCATTGAGTATTTGTTGCCCTTTTGCTGCGCTTTTTAAATACTCAGTAAAAGAACAGCTAATATGCAGCTAAAATTGTGTATTAACTGCTATTTTTCAAAAATACATCAAAAACGTACTAAAAGAGCACTAAAAGCATATGGAATCCGAATGAAAATTTAGGTCCGGTGACCGGACCTAATAATTTGTAGGAATATTCTAAATAGAGTCGTGTAAAGAACTCACAAACTCTCTTGAAAACTAGGCAAGAACCTATAGAGCCGTTATGAAATTTGTCACTCGTTTTCAATATGAGATGCTAAATGTCAAAGATTTGAAATATGCGGTCCCTCTTAGAGACATTAGCATGAGGCCTTAGGAATGGACCATTCAGATATATATTTGGACTTATGAAAAAAAAATGGCAGAAATCTTAGAATTATCTAAGAACCATATGAATGTAAAAGAATATAATCATACGACGACTTCAAAAGTTTAATATTGTGAAGTAATTGGGTAATCTCAATATTATCATCATTGTCAGTTGAATATATATCGGAGCAAATTCAATTCAACAAAAATGAGAACTCGTCCTATGAAATGACAACTGTTAACCTCATTTTTTAATGAGTCAATCTTCTCTTTCTTCGGCCGTTTTTTAGCACCTAGGCCTTTCTATCTTTGTGTACAAATTGCTTTTAGGATCCATATTAAGGGAGTACCCAAAGACTTAGCATTGTCTAGCACTAGAGAACCCATAAAACTCTGAGAATCCTTCTTAAGTTAATAAGCTCATTCAAGCCAATTCCTAGGTAAACCCTAGATCAAAACCCAAAATTACTTAAAATTATCAAAATTCCCTTTATTCTAGGTTTTCTCTTAGGTAACTAGTAACCTTTGGATTGAATAAAAACTCTTGACCATCACTAACCCATTCCTATGGGTTCATGAGTGTTTGTCAACCCCTTTGACCACTGGTCAAAATCAAAACCCTAGAAATATAAAAAAAAACTCAGTGGTCAGTTGACCTTAGAATTGAGTCCAAATATTTATAATCTATCGTAGGAGTAATTTGGCTCAAGATTGACTCATGATCAACCCAAGTTTGATCAAATTCCAAGAAAAACCCTAACCCTAATTAACCCAAACTAAAACATTTATCCATCAAAGATAAAGATCATCAGATACATCTTAAAAGATAGACACAACCATTGAATGTTCAACCATATCATTACCATCTATTACAAAAGGGAGCAATTAAAAAGATAATTTTTGAGATGGTCAACGTAGGTATGCTGACCTCCATTTGAACAATTAGTGGTTATCGTTCTAATGAACAGTGGCGGCCATTTAAGTTGATTTGATATTTTTGTTCTTTCTTTCTTTCTTTTTTTTCATTTATATTTTGACATTAATTAGTATATATTTGGCATCTTAAATATAAATTATTTTTATCAAATAAGTTTATTTATGAAATGATGGTGGCGATGGGCGATCACTAGTAGGACAATGATTCCCCCCAATGGGATAATGAGGTGATGATGACGATGGTAGTTGATGGTACCATCGATAATGGGGTGGCGACAACTTGAATGTCGCTAGTAGTAGTCTTTGATGCTGCCAACAATGGTTCTCTAATAGCAATGGTGGCTGGTAATAATAGTGGGGGCGATGATGGCAATAATAATGGAGGCGGCGGCGGCGGCGGTGACGATATGTGATGGCTTGTGGTGGAAGCTTCGGTAGTTTGTGGGCTTGATTATTTTTTAAAACACTCATTTGAAGTTTTTTATTGTTTCTAAAAATAAATTGGTTCGACAAAAAAGTAAAAAAAAAAAAACAATAAACAAACATTTTTAAAAATAAAATTGATGAGTATCTACTGTTGGTTTCTATTTAAAACTTGTGACAACAATCCTGTGGATGTTCTCTATATTTTGTTTCTACATGCATTTACTGGCTAACGAGGGAAAATTATTAGGTCCGGACACTGGACCTATAAATATGTTTGAATATCCAATTAAAATTTGCCACATGGACTGTGTTTTGACGCGCTTGACTTAAAATTTTGCGGACACATGTACATTCCACATGTCAATTTTTATTGGACACCGGATATATCTCTACGTTCGGTGTCTGGACCTAATAATTTTCCCTAACAGAGGCAGAAATAATGAGCAAATCATTCAGAACGGAATTCAGGAGGCCGGACGAGGCCAACATTGCCCTCTGGAAACTGGCTTGAGATGCAGAGGTTGTTTATAGTAATGCTAACTACCAAAAAAAACCCTTCTTCCACTTCTCTCTGCATGATTCCTTCCAAGATTTAGTTATTAATTGTGTTCTTGCACTGAAAACTCTCTGTTAGATGAACCTTTTAATTAATCTTTCACTGCATTGCATCACAATTAGGAAACTAAAAGACTGATACCGACAAACTACTGAAAAGAACCCCCCAGGGTTAAATACATTCAGTACAAGTGGTACTAATATGTTGGATGCTTATTTATACTAATACAATCTTGATGAATTTATCATATTCAGACTTTTCTATATGATTGAGCAGCTTCTGAGCTATCATTGTCAAGATCCAATGGCCTGAAATGCTTGCCGTCGATGAGATACGTGCCGATCGCAAGGCGAATAGCCCACACATCTTTGTGTTTTCTTGATACAATCCTGGTGAGTATTAGTCATTGATTACTAATCAGCATGCTTAATTATGAATCTATGATCATGCAAGTCTATGAAAAGCTAGGTGGAGAATTATTTTGAAAGCAGTCAGAAAGCTCTCCCAAACGAAGACTGATTCTGGCTTATTGAATAATCCTTTGCTATTGCTTATTTCTGCAAATATGCTGCTCATAATCATGGAAGTCTTCAACACGTTTTCACTCCATGTTTTTTATGTAAATGCTTCGAGAAGCAATAAAACAAACTTGCAATTTTACTCTTTAAAATATTTGTTGTAATTTATTGTGAATTTTGAAATTCCAGTGGTATTATTGTAAATAAATAATAATACTTTTGTAATATCAATATTTTAATATGACACAAAAATAAATTGAGCCCACGAAACATCATAATTTAAGCTTCGTTTGAATGATTTTCTTACTATTTTTTAAATAATTTTTTATACAAAATTTAAATTTTTATACTAAAAAATTCTTTAAAAAAACTAAAAAAACTATCTCAAACGAAGCCTTGGACGGCTTTATCATTGCTTCTTAAAGTAAATTTTTGATAAAAAATGGGTTTTAAGAAATATTAAGAAAGCTGAAACAAACTGAGGGGTACATAATTTCATGTCTTGTATGTCTGTCATTGAAATGATAAGTCTATAAATGTATATCATAATCTTATTAAAACTTCACCTAATTGTGTCATATCTTAGTTTAGTTTGTTTTAAAAGATCCAATCACATTAATTTTTCAATTACATAAATATTAGTTACTAGAAAATTACAATAATAACAAGTCTCTATCTCACTATGTGGGATCGGCTGCATGTATTAATGGTTGAATTCTCATTTAATTTTAATGAAAAAGGTTATTTCTTAATTCACAAACTAAAAACCTTTTGATAATTAAGATAGTATAGAGTTGCATATACATTGCTTGCCCAAAAATGTTGGTCATCCAAAATGGAGTCCTTGAGAAACAAATTTGCTTCTTATTATCCCTTTTCCTTGATTAATTTCTCTTTCTTTCTTTTGGTCTCCTTTAATGGGCAAAACTTAAGCTTCGTTTGGGACAACTTTTGGCAATTATTTTTTTGCACTGTTTTCATTGATTTCTTGTGCTAGAAAGATATTTTTCAAAGCAGTATGAAAGCCTTCACAAACGAAGCCTTAATTTCTTTTGATAATTTCCAATTTATTATTCTTTACTATTTTTAATCTCTTAATCAAAATTCTCTTAAAATAAAATAACTATTATTATATTATATGATTCATATGATATTTTTAGTAATTTTCTTTTAGAAATTAATTTCTTATTTGCAAACTATATATTTTCATTTTTTTAATATTTAGCATATTAAAGTATTATTAAGCCAATTTATTTTAAATAAGCAAGTTATGCCATACTTATAAGCTAAAAAGAAAAAAAATTATTGAAAAAATTTAGTTACATGCATTAAGGGCATGGGCATTTTTTTATTTTTTAATATTCATTTTCAAAGCTTTCAATGCCACTAACTCAAAAACAAATTAACCACCTGATCAATAAGCAAAACAAAAAAAACAAAAAAAAAAAAAAAATAATGCTTCTATAATACACATTATTTTTATAACTTTATAAATAATGATAATTAAGAAATAAGCTTTCAACTCCCTACTCAAAGTTAATCATTGATTTTATCTTACATTAATAGTGAATCTTATGAAAATTATTATTTTTTATTTAACTAACAAAAGTGATTTTTTTTTTAAACTTTTTTTTTTAGTTTATCATGTATATTTAATCTATCTCAATGCCATCTTTTCTTCTCTTAGGGGTTGTTTGGATACGTGATTTTATGCATGATTTATGCTAAATCCTGCTAAACAAGATTTGAGATGTCGCTCAAAGTCATAATGAAATAAATATATCTTTTCGTTCCTTTTGCGATAAATCTTAGATGTACTAAATCATACAGTTCAATAGATATAACATCTTACCACGTGCAACAGGAAAGAAAGGAATTGTTCGCATCTTGTCTTCGAGTGCGTCAAGTTGTTCCTTACAACATTCCTTTACAACGTGATTTCTATCTTCTTCATCCCACCTTGTCGAGACCTCCATCCCCTTTGGTCCTCCATTCCTTACAATTTTAAGGACCCAGTAGTCCGCCATTAAGAACCACCTCCTCATCGTTGATTAGATTCCTCAGTTTGGTCTCCAACCTCATCCTCCAATCTAATCGTTACAGTTCGTCACATGTAAGCACATCGATGATCTGATTCTTAGAGACATACAAAATTTTATTCAACATGATAGTCACTAAAATTTCCCATACAATTCATATTTCAAATAAACACATTAAATCTTGAATATTACGTTGCTAAATAGTTCCACGTGATTTAACACTCAATTTGCCAAATAATTTTCAGAATTTAACTTTAGCAAAATTTAATAAATTCATATTTATGAGATTTATTTAATCCTACTTATTGTCACAAATTAATGAATTATCATAAATCATTATATATTACTTCTTGCAATTTATTATATTTTTTTATTTATAAAATAATAAACATAGGAGGCGCTTCAAATATAAATTATTATTGATACATAGAGAATATTCTTTTAAAAAATAATTTGAATTTGATAGTTTAAAAAATTATGTTAATGTTATCAATATTAAATAGATACATTTTGGGTGTTAATTTCGAAAAACTTTGCTTTTCCTTAAAAAAAGCGTCGTAACTGCCGTTCCCGTTAACTAACGCCGCCGTGCAACGGACGCTTCCAGAGCCCAAAAGCAAGCCGGACCGGGAGGCGGAGGCCGGAGGGTATTAAATCCAAACAAAGAAGAAGAAGACGAAGACAGTGGGAAGAAATGAGATCTAACATCGTCACCGAGGTAAAAAATCTCGTCAAATTCTTTGTAGATCTCTCCGTCTTTTCTCAGATTCACTAGTTCATCGCCTCTATCCACTTAGGTTTTGCAATATTTCATCTCCAATTTATTCTATTTCTATTTATGGCTAGGATTCTTCTAGGCTGTGATCATGTTAAAGAGAATTCTAGTATAATTTTTAGGATGATATAATGATTTCAACATTCCTCCACTATAACTGGCAAGCTTCTGATCAGCTGGGCCGTTGACTAGGTAACTAATGATTCATTTTGTTCGTTTATTCTGAGGCTGGAACGGGAAATGTTTCTCGGGCATTGTTTCCTTTTTCGCGCTGCATTATTTTCAATGGACTCATGCCTGATACCCACTGGTGTCTATTGGGGTTCATAATGCAATCCAATGAGTGTTTTTCGGGAATGTCTCTTGTGGTAGCTTAGCGCTTGATGCTACTGAAGCAGAATTTGAATCCAATTGGTGTTTCCTATGGGCATTCAGCATGTAATCTTCTTAAGAAGGGATTAGAGGTTGAAGTGGTTTGATTTAGTGTTGTAGAGGCGATTCATGCAGCTAATGTGTTAAATTATACATTTGAAATTATTTTATTAATGAAATTTAGTTCGTTCTCATCGAGAAATTTGCATTAATAGATGTAAAACGTATAGTTTCTGCTGTTGTATGGATCATAAAATTTTACTATAAGAAGTCGTCGGTATCAATGTTGAGTGCGGTAGATATGAGAATGTTAATATTGGTATGTCTTAAAAGCAAGAAGAATAGATTAATCAATTATGATATTAGAAAAATTGTTAGACTGACATCCATTGAAGATAAGATAATTGATAATCAAGATAACCTAGCTATCCTTGAGAGTGCAGGCAATGGCATGCCAATCAAACTTTGATATTTTAATTATTTGAAAATTCGATGTTAAATTGTCAATTCCTACATAAGATTGTGTGCTTTTCTATTTCTCTTATTATTTATATTTTGCCAACAGTTCTTAATTTGCCTTATATCAATTTTGATTTTCTCATTCTGTTGATATGTTAACAGGCAGGACTTCCAACTAGGTTGAACCAATGGTGGGCTGGTATTCCATTTATTACTTCTAGTGTGACAGTTGTTTGTGGGATAATTTACTTGGTATGTTTACTGGCTGGGTATGACTCATTTGCTGAGATATGTTTCTTACCGTCTGAAGTGGTCTCAAGGTTTCAAGGTAAGAGCTTTTGCAGGATTTATGTTCCTATAACCAGTAGGTGTCGGTTTTCACTAAATTTATTTATGATTATTTAAAATTTGTTGGTTTTAGTTCATTTATAAATATCCTTTTTAAATTAATTGATAATTTAATGCATCTAATTATTCTCAATTCCCAAATCATTTTGAATGAGTACCTACCATAATCTTCATTCAAATAGATATTAAATTGGACATAGCTCAAGGGAATGGAGAAGGAACATATTAAATGAAAAGGAGATTTCATTAAGACCCATTTGGTGTTTTGAAATTAGAAAGCATATTATTAGAAAATAGTAAGATGTGCTAATTCAATTATTTTGTTGGCTATAGTTTGAATTAATATTGAATTTAAGCTTCACAAACCCCTGTAAAAATCCCTCAAATGCATTGTTTTTGATTTCACATCGAATTTGGGTAAAATGAAATATTCTTTTTTCAAACTATGTTTCATATATACAAGCAACCAAATGTGTCCTAAATGAAAGAGGAATTGCATGATGATAGTGGAAACTCACAATTCTAAAACTATGTGAATTCTTCCACAGAAAGTGATAGGGACTCGTTCACCTTGTACCTTTGTGGAATTACTTACATAAACGAGAGGGCATTCCTTCAATTAGTTGAAACTAACAAGGATTTAGCAACCTAAAATTCCTCATTACATAAGCCATTTGGATCCCCAAACATGAAGTTTTGGGGGGTTGTGGTTATTTGGAAGTACATCAATGTTACTTCACAAGGACATGATGTTTTTGGGGGTTTTGGTTATTTGGAAGTGCTTCAATGTTACTTCATGGGGATAGATGATGGTTAGGAAACACATTTTCAATGGCTATTTCAGTAAGGATTGACATAATATTTTATGTGAAGTAAAATTTTTGAATTTATCTTGGAGCAAAATTAATGTTAAATATCTATAATAGAATGTTTAATAAACCGGTCAAAAATACCAACACGAACCCAACCTGCTAACCTATTTTAGTTAAAAAATTAATTTTATAACTTAAATTTTTTTTCTTATTACTTATTAATTATATAGTTTAGAATATTTGATAAAAATAAGAAGATTATAACTACTAATAAAAGAATTTAAGGAAAAAATATATTAAATTGGTCAAAAACGGATTCGTGGGTCAACCCAAACTTGACCTATTTAATAAACGGGTCGGAATACCTGAACGGAACCCAACACATTAAATGGGTCAACCCAAATCCGGATTTTTTGGATCGGATTCATGGTCAAGTCATTTAATGTGACCCTTGTAGAAGTTTTAATAACTGGTTTTTAAAAATTCTCAAGTTTGCATTGGGATGAAATCCCTAGGTGATGTTGGAAGCTTAGGGCCTAAGTTTCTAATGTAGATTTACAATAATATGCACAAAATCATACAAGCGCACTTAATTTGTAGATCATAAATTGTTAATATGGACATCCGGTCATCCGGTGTTTGAGAAGAAACCACAAAAGATAGGAAAAATTTTACATTAATAATAATTTAATAGCGTTTTAAGAGAAATAATATAGAGAAGTTTGGAATCCACAAAAAATCTTAAAATTAATGTAAATCATGCACTTTTGGAAAACCAATTTCTATCAAACTTGAATAAAATAAATCACTCATTCAAACCAATGATGAGATATAAAAAATAAATAGTTAGAGGAATATAAATCACTTAATCAAGCCTATAACTTGTATAAGGAGAAAACCTGTTATGAAAAATCTTCAGTCTCTCACTTTTTTAAGTAGATCGGAAGAAATTGCACATTCAACTCAGAAATTTATTTTGAAATACTATTCCTTTTATATCCATTGGACCATTTATTAAATCCCCTTAGATTTGCAATAATTGAAAAATTAGAAAAATGTTAGTTGACATTTGAAATTCTTAAATCTTAGAATAACTCAACTTGCGTTGCTTGAATAGCATACCAAAGATAAGTCGCTACCTCCATAAACTAGATTGCTACAATCACATATCATTATAA
Source organism: Dendrobium nobile (assembly GCA_022539455.1). NCBI lineage: Eukaryota > Viridiplantae > Streptophyta > Magnoliopsida > Asparagales > Orchidaceae > Dendrobium > Dendrobium nobile. The sequence goes on from CM039731.1 coordinate 26,005,020, forward strand.
GGTCAGATTGAATTCTTTCTAGGCTTAATTAAATATAAGATAACAAACTTCCCCGAGGACACCCTCAACCATACTTCCAACTCTAGTTTCTGCCACAACAACCTCACAATAACTATATCGTAAAATCAACAATAATTTCACTCCATGATGCCTAGCCCAAGTAGACAACTACAATGCTTATATTAGACAATTCCAACTCTTATCTTTTTTTTTGTTTATATTATTCAAAAGGATCTAAACGATAAATTCCTATAAGTTTATCTCTTTGTCATACAATATATATTTAGTTTCCACCTGAGTAGTGGACATGATTTCATGTCCAATAATAACTTTAGTAATATGATTAATATGAAAGTATGTGGTTTGTGCCGGATGTGATCCTGAAAGAAGAGGTAGAAAGAGTGAGAATACAAGGCATTGGCCTTAGCAGTTAAAATTTTAATTTAATATAAAGTCAGATAAGATACATTAAAAAATTGAACTAATATTGAATTTTTTTAAGATTTCTAACTTGCGAGCATTTATCCCTATTTGTCGTATGACTTTGTATGATCTCACTTTTCTAGCAGTTAAGTTTTTGAGTGTTCGGAAGGTTTTCATGATGTGAGTAATTATCTTATCATCTTATCATCCGATTGAATTTTATCTCTCTCAAATGCACATCTATAATTAATCATAATCACCATAGTCAACAATGAGTTTTCTATATCATACAAATGACTAATTCATGATTTAATAATTTATGATGCATTTAATAAAAATACTAAAATTAAAATACTAACGTGCTTCCTAATGAACATTCAATAACTAATTCCAAGAGTAGTCAATGATGAAGGAAGCTTAAAATTGATGTTTTTTAAAGTTCCATAAAGTTTCCTCCTAATATTTGATAAGCTACATGTGTTTATCATATAGACGAACAACCTCTATAAAGAAAAGTAATCCTAATGGGTTAAAATTATTTGAGATGAATTATGTACTTTTAGTTTCAACTAGATTGATGGAGATTTTAATTTTTTATTTTGTTGAAGGTTCGTGATTAAATTATTTGATATGTTGACGTTATGGATTTGGAGTTACTAATGAAGTTGTTAGGACTATATTAAATTTTATTTTAATTTATGATTTTATAATTTCTAAAATGTTTTTAGGAAAAGAGGGGAGCGTCTCATTACTTATAAGAATGGACATAGTAAACTTGTATTAATTATTTTCTTATAAAAAAATATTTTTTAGATTATAAAGATGGTAAAGTAATTTTGAGTGAAAGTTTATATATATTAGTTTTGAACTTTAAGATGAAGTGATGAAATAAGAAAAATAAGAAAAATAAAGTAAAATATTAACCTATGATTAGATGAGGACATTTAAAGAATGCTAATAAAAATAATTTTAAAAGTAAGATTCAAAATCTTAAGATTTGTGTTGTTCATGAAAAAATTATTGTTATGTGGAAAAAAGGAGCTAGTGATATTAAAAATGTTGTAAAGTATGTGCTTGGAGTATAAAAAAGAAAAATTCATATTAGCAATAGTTTGTGGTGGAATCAAAATCTATAAGAAAAGATAAAAAATAAGAAGCAATGCTATAAAAATTAATTTATATGTAAAAACTTAGAAAAGTGAGAAATATATAGAGGATCCCGTAGGGACTCTAAGAAAATAATATGCAATATAAAGAATTTAATTTTTAGTGATTTATATAATATATTATATACTAAGGAGGGCAAAAGATGAATGTATAGGCTAGCCAAGTAAAGAGATTTGAGAAGGATCTAGTTCAAGTGAAGTGCATTAATAAAGATTAAAACAATTTTTTTTAAATAAGAGGATAATTAACATAGGTGGATGAAATGTTTCAATAACTTTTTCAATGAAGATTGTGCGAATACAATTAATTTTAGTGACCTTAACACCTTAAATGAAAATTAAAAATTTGTTTCTATCATTGTTTTAGTAAAATCAAAGTTAGAGGGGGTTTAAAGAAAATATAGTTTGGAAAAGCAGTGGAACCTAATGATATTCCAATAGATGTGCGGAAATGCTTAAGAGATTAAGGAATTTCTTGGCTTACTAAAAAATTAAATATTATTTTAATACTATTTTGAAGACTAAATAAATGTCAGATGAATGGAGGATTGTATTGATTCATATTTTTATGAATAAACGTGATGTACAAAACCGTGTGAATTATAGAGGAATTAAATTAACGAGTCATGCATTGAAGCTTTAGGAGAATAATGGAGCATAGGTCACGTCATGATACTAATGCTTCTCAAAATCGTTTGAATAGATCTAAAACTGAATACATCTGTAATAATAAATCTAGTGGGGGGATTGTGATGTTATGCGATCAAGTTATTAAGAAGAGTACATGTGATGTGGACATCAGTACGAAGATTTGACGCGTTTAACACAGGAGGCGTCGTAAATCAACGACTATAATTTAAATCTTAAATTATGAGTTATTTTTTGAATTTTAGCTCTTATTTTATGTTATTTCCTGTTTTATCCCCTAGGTTGGTTTATGCGAGTGTTGTTGCCAAAGGGGCAACTTTGTCTTTTGAATTTTCTTATATTGTGTCCTATATATAGGACCTTAAGCTATTGTAATCGATGATGAAGATGAATATATAAGAAGTTCAGTTTTAGTTTCCTTCCTTAGTAAGTGTAGTGGTGGAGAAAGTCCCTTGAGTAGGGCAAACGAATTACCAAACAATAGTCGCTGTGGCAAGGTTTTTGGTCTGTATCTTTTTTTATTTCTTTTATCTTCTCCTCCTTTATCTCTCCAAACAGCACCCCCACCCTCACCCACCATCCGGCCGAACTCCAACAACCACCCCCACCCTTTTGTTCTCTCCAACAAGCCAAACAGCTTCAGTTTTTGCTGTTCCAGCCACTGTTTGATCCCTAGCAGCACCCGACAGCCCTTTTTCACTTCTCCCACCACCCCACCGTCCATCCTTCCAACCCCACTAGCAATCCCAAGTTCTGTCCTACTCCAACAGCCCTCCCAAACTGCAGTTTTTGTCTTTTCTTTTATTGTTTTCTGCATCTAGCAACCAGCCGGTTACCATCTCTTCCACCTTACAACAATTCCTTCATTCCCAAACAGCCACCTTTCATATTCCCAACACTTGCCCCTTCATTTTTCTTCACCCAGCAGCTGTCCCACCTGTCAACGCCTCCCACAGCAGCTGTCCAGCCCCGAACAACAACAAAATCTGCTCTGTTTCCCCTATCCCTCAACCCCACCTGACCCTCCCTACAATCATCCACCAATAGGAGCCATCCGACCACTAATTGGAAGCCAAATAGCCACCTTTTTGAATCCTAAAAGCCACCTAAAACTCCACCAAAAGTTTTATCCTTTCCACTTCCCCAATTAATTATTGAACTTTCCCTATTTCTAAAATAGTCACCCTTCCACTACCCCTTGTATTAATTACAGATTCTGTAATTAAAATAGCATTCTCCCCTCCCATCAACCCACTTTTCCTCTTCCCAACAACCAACCTTTCATCTCCCCTAGGCCAAACCTTTTTATCCTCCCAACCAATTAACCTTTTGGGCTTCTTAAAAGCTGCTTTGTCCTGCATTTATTGGCTGACCTCCTTTTATTACAGCTGTTTGAAAGTTCTAACAGCAGTAAATCATCCTTTCCCCTTTTCCCCAAAACAGCTCACTTTTCCCCTCCCCAAAGTTACCTATTTAACATCTCCAAATCTTTAACCTTCAGGCTTCCCAAAAGCTACTTTATTCGGCATTAATTGGCTATTAGCATTTAAATTCTGCTGTTTGGAATTACCAACACCAGTAAATTATCTTTTCTTTTTCCTCGCTCCATTAATTAATACCCATTAAAGCTCCACAACTCACTAAACCCCTCCCATAGCAGCCGCCCACATCATCCCTCTCTTTCCCATTAATTCTCCCCCATTTCATTAAACTACAATACCTTCTGTTCCCAAGATCACAACAACAGCCTCCCAAACAACCCTCTAAGCTATTCCATTTGAGCCTACAGTGAACCCTCTTCCTGCCCAACAGCAGTAAACTTTTTTTTTGTTCTATATCAATTTGGTATCAGAGCATGGTTCTTCTAGTTTCATGAACTAGGATCCATCTCAGTCTTGATTGTATCTCCCAATGGACCTTGAACAACTTCAGAGAGCCTTGGTTGCTTTGGTAGATCAAGTGGGTGCCTTGACCCAGGAGATTAGAGAAAGTGATGCCGTTTCAGCCGAATTCCTTCGTATTACAATTAAAAGGCTTGACCATTTAGATCAAACCCCTTCATCAAAGGCTAGAAAAAAAGCACTAAGAAGGAGATAAATAGTGGATAGAGTTGACAAATGGTTGGAGGCCAATGCAGCTTTCAACTTCCCACTCACTATGCAAATCAAAGAGAAATATAAGGCGATCAAGGAAGAACATGAAGAAGAAGGTGATGTGGAGGCTTTACAAGTAAAAAAAGCTGGACATGTTGCGGAAGAAGATGAATTGGTTGACAAGGAGAAAAGCGTGACTGCAGATAATGTAGAGAGAGATTTGGTTGATTCAATTATAGATCCTACACAAGCAAAGGTTTCTTCTGACCAAGTAAAAACTCCTATAACTGAGAATGTAGATGAAGCTCTGGAAGTGACATCTATAGAACTCAATATTGCTCCTGTTGCTAGTGAAGCCTTCTCTAAGGGTGAACAAATTCCTGCAGGTGAGAAGAAGTGTGACAGATTGGAAGTTGAGCCCTTGACTATGGTTGAGGAAATTGGCGAGCTAAAGTGCAACAAGCAAGTTGACCTTGTGGGCAATCGGGGTTGTTTGAAAATCTTTACAAAAAGGCCATTGGATTTATTGTCCCTTTTGGATCAAGAAACTATGTTTCTAAATAACAGACAAGAGTTGTACAAGAACAATTGTGATGCTAACTCGACCGGGCGAGTATTCTCCCACCAGGGGAGAATGATGCAGACATCAATACGAAGATTTGGCGTGTCTATCACAGGAGGCGTCGTAAATCGACAGCTATAATTTAAATATTAAATTATAAGTTATTTTCTGAATTTTAGCTCTTATTTTATGTTATTTTCTGTTTTACCCCCTAGGTTGGTTTATGTGAGTTGCTCAAGGGGCAACTTTGTCTTTTGAGTTTTCTTATATTGTGGCCTATATATAGGGTCTTAAGCTATTGTAATAGATGATGAAGATGATTATATAAGAATTACAGTTTTAGTTTCCTTAGTAAGTGTGGTGGTGGAGAAAGTCCCTTGGAGTAGGGCAAACAAATTACCAACAACCGTCGATGTGGCAGGGTTCTTGGTCTGTATCTTTGTTATTTATTTTATCTTCTCCTCCTTTATCTGTCCAAACAGCACCCTCACCCTCACCCACACCCACCCATCCAGCCGACAACCACCCCCACCCTTTTGTTATCTCCAACAAGCCAAACAGCTTCATTTTTTGCTGTTCCAGCCACTGTTTGATCCCTAGCAGCACCCAACAACCCTTTTTCACTTTTCCCACCACCCCACCGTCCATCCTTCCAACCCCACCAGCAATCCGAAGTTCTGTCCTGCTCCTACAGCCCTCCCAAACTGCAGTTTTTTTTTCTTTTCTTTTGTTGTTTTCTGCATCCAGCAGCCAGCCGGCTACCATCCCTTCCACATTACAGCAGTTCCTTCATTCCCAAACAGCCACCTTTCATATTCCCAACACTTGCCCCTTCATTTTTCTCCACCCAGCAGCTGTCCACCTCTCAAACGCCTCCCACAACAGCTGTCCAACCCCGAACAGCAACAAAATCTGCTCTGTTTCCCCTCTCCCTCAACCCCATCCGACCCTCCCTACAGCCATCCACCAATAGGAGCCATCCGACCACTAATTGGAAGCAAAATAGCCACCTTTTGGAATCCTAAAAGCCACCTAAAACTCCACCAAAAGTTTTACCCTTTCCACTTCCCCAATTAATTATTGAACTTTCCCTACTTCCATAATAGTCATCCTTCCACTACCCCTTGTATTAATTGCAGATTATGTAATTAAAATAGCTTTTTCCCCGCCCAACAACCCACTTTTACTCCCAAACAATTAACCTTTTGGGCTTCCTAAAAGCTGCTTTATCCTGCATTTATTGGCTTACCTCCTTTAATTACAGCTATTTGAAAGTTCCAACAGCAATCTGATAGGAAATACTTGAGTTCGCAAGTAACCCTAAGGGAAATACTTGAGTTCGCAAGCAAACCTATCTCTAATTGGTGAAAATAGCGAGCTAATTTGATGAGGACATCGTCAGCGATTTCGACACATGTACCATCAGGAGACGCTAGAGATCGACGGCCTTGATCATGAGTTTTATTTTGAGTCATTTTATTTAGTAGTTATTTTATTTTTCATTTTTTCCGCTTTTGCCCTTATGTGTATTTGGTCGCTATTGTAGCCCAAGGGGCATTTTAGTCTTTTGTTTTCTTTGTCATTGTGAGGCCTATTTATATGGCCCTTCTCTTGTAATAGTTTTAGTTTTGATGAATGAAAATTATTTGCCACTTATGATCTCTTTGTGAGTTCACCCTCCTCGATCTCTTAGTGAGTTCGTAGGAGAAGCTAGATCTCTTTGTGAGTTCTAGATCTTCTTGTTCTACCATTTTTTTTCTTTATTTCTTGTGATCGATTCGTCGTCGTGGAGATCCGGTTGAAGCATTTGTCGGAGATTGGAATTCACTCCCTGAATCCCTAAATTTTCCTTCCTCTTCCCCTCCCTTGCTCACTGCCGCCGCCCCCCCTTCCTCTGGATTACCCAGCCGCCGGCCTGCAGCAGCAACCCGCCGGCCTGCAGCTCCCATCCGCCGGCCAGCAGCCACCGGCCAGCCCAATCCGCCTGCCAGCAGCCGCCGGCCAGCCCTCCAGCCCGCCAGCTCCCCTTGCCGCCGGCCACCTTGAGCTCTTGCCGTCGGCCTCCCTTTAGCCCCCTTGCAATTTGAATTTTCCTCCTTTAATGACCTTCCTAATTGAGTCCCTTAAATTAGGGAATTAATTAAGAGGAGTTACAATTTTTGAAATTCAAATTCCCTCTTATTTTAAATTGTGGGAAGTTACTTAAGCCCAATTAAATCTGAAATTAAAATTCAGATTTAATTGAATTTCTTACTTAAACTTGGGCCCCACTCTCATAACTCCTAAATCTCTCCCTCTCCTCCTTATTGGGCCGGCCACTCTTAGTGGGCCTCTTTCTCCTTCCAAATGACATATGAACACCACAAATTCAGCCCAAAGCTTCTCTCCATTGCCGCCCCTCTCTCCCTCCTTGGATTAATTTGAAATTCAAATTAAATCCCTCTCCTAAACCACCAAAATCTAAACTTTATTTCAGATTTCCTGCATTTTCCTCTTAGCCCCCACCATAGCCGTCAAGGAAGAAGGATATGAGGTTGGATGCTCACTAGTCATCCCATGGACTACCCGCCACCGGCTACCGCTCCAACGGACTACGCTTTTGTGCGCCATTTGTCTCCTAGTGGCATCGCTCGGTTGCTCTCAATCTTCCTCCATTAAAAGTGCCACCAACAAGAGTGTGAGTGAGAGACCCAAGGTGAAAAGTTCTATTTGTTAATTGTGGATTATTGTTTCTACCCATAACAATACTCTTTAATTCTATGTTGTCAATTTGATATTGTCCCGTTAATCTAGTTATAACCGCATGCCTTACTTAATCTCGAATGGATAATTCTGAAAACCTAACTTGGGTAAGCATTAATTCTATAACTAGCAACACTTTAAAATCTTATATTAAAATCCCCAAGCAGTTCTTGTTTCCATCGCAGGTTGTTTCACATCATAATTGCAAAATCTGGACAAAAACAACCCCAAAACAATGGATTGCGAGAAGAGAACAAAACCCAAACAAATGCAAGATACAATTGATACTCAATTCGAGAGGAGGATCATTCTCCCCCAATCTTTAGACAAGATGCCTAGAGCCCAAGATGCCAAAGAAACTCCAAGAGAAAACAAAACAAAGCATGAAAACTAACCCTAGACAAATCCCCCACTTAATACAATTAATTTCCTAATTCAAACCTAATTCAAATCTCTCCCATTCAAAAATTCCCTCTCTCCCTAGCCGCCAATCCCCCTTCCCCAAAAGTTCCACGCGGGCCCCACACCTGGGCAGAATCAAAGGAGGCGGAACCCCTTGTTTTGCCTCCTGTAATACTAAGCCGGCCTCTGGGCCGGCTCCTGTGCCTGTTCAGGATGAATCGGCCTATCAAAATCATCCTTTCCCCTTTTCCCCAAAACAACTCATTTTTCTTCTCCTCAAAGCTACCCATTTAACTTCTCCAAAACATTAACCTTCGGGCTTCCCAAAGCCTACTTTATTTGACATTAATTGGCTATTAGCATTTAAATTCTGTTGTTTGAAATTTCCAACAATAGTAAATTATCTTTTCTTTTTTTCCCGCTTGTTTAGTTAATACCCATTAAGGCTCCACAACTCAATAAACCCCTCCCATAGCAGCCGCCTACATCATCATCCCTCTCCTTTCCCATTAATTCTCCCACATTTCATTAAATTACAACAGCTTCTCTTCCCAAGATCACACCAACAGCCTCCCAAACAACCCTCTAAACTATTCCATTTAAGTTTATAGTGAGCCCTCTTCCTCCCCAATAGCAGTAAACTCTTTTTTTGTTCTGCATCAACATGTTTTAGATATCTCATGTTTATTGTTCAAAATAATGGTGAAATAGATGGAGATATTATTAGTAGAATTCAAGTTGCATAGTTGAATTGAAGGAATGCATCAGGCCTATTGTGTTTTAGAAAGTACCCCTCAAACTTAAAGGAAAATTCTATAAGATGGTGGTGTGACTTGCAATTCTTTATGATGTAGAATGTTGGCCATTAAAAGAGAAGCATAAAATTAAGTGTTGTAAAGATGAGGATGCTCGAGTGGATGAGTTGATTTACACTGAGAGATCGAATGTGAAACAAGTATATATGTGAAAAGGTTAGAATAGTGATGTAGACAGAGGGGGGGGGTCAACTCATGTCCAAAATAATATGAATTTTGGCTTCCCTTGAGTCTACTAGCTCAATCAAAATTGAGCTGAAATTTTAGCTCATTTATGAGCTGGTCTTTAGTTCACTTATTGAACTAAGGGTTAGTTCATTATTAGCTATGATTCTAGTTCATATTTATCTTATATTAAATGTACTTTTTATGCTTTTTATGTTTTTAATTATGTAGGTCTCTTGGAATTCCAAACCGGCTTTTGAAATTCCAAGATTTGCTTTTTCCCATGCGTGGCTCCTTGGCTTCCACCATGGCTTTTTGCATTTTGTGCTTTTGCCCCTTGGGATTCCGGCCGGCTGCTGGTTTTTCGCGCTTGGGCTCCTTTCCGTGCCGTGACTCCTTGGAACCGTGCGGCCTCCTTGGCTCCCGCAGTTGCCCCTTCGGTTCCTTGGCTTGGGTGTGTTTTTTCGTGCAAAGCTTTAGTGTTTTAATTAATTGTGATGTTTAGGTTCTTGTGATAATTAATGTATGTGTCCTTTTGTATTCCCCTTTCATACCTATAAATATGAGGGGTTGTTTATGTTTGAAGAAAGTTGAATGATAAGTTATTTTTGGAAGCTTTAACCTGCGGGTTTGCTTGGGAAATCCTGCGGGCTCTTTCCACCCTTCTTTCTCATCCCCTCCGGAAATCCTGCAGGCTCTTTTCAACCTTTCTTCTCGGGCTTCTAACCTCTTTCTTCTCTCCGCAAGTGCCACTCCACCTGTATCTTTCTTCAAAGTGCAATAACTTTAGGGTGTCTTTTTATTTTATTTGGAGTCGTTTGTAGTCTTTTAATTTCTTCTTTTTAGTTTTATTTGAAATGTAAGAGTTTGTTCTTTCCTCTTCTAGTTTTTGTTTTGTCGGTGTCGTTTTCGTTTTTTATAATTTTGTGATAAAAAAATATAGGGCCCCCTATATTTTTTGGTCGCATCATTTGGTATCAGAGCAAGTTAGGAAGTCCTAGGTTTGTGGTTTGTCAAATTTGTTTTAATTGTCAAGTTGTAGTTTGTCAAATTTTAAGTTTGTCAAGTCTAGTCAAATCTGAGTCTGTCAAGTTTTAATTTTGTTGAGTCTAAGTTTAGATTGGTCTATTTTGAGTCTGTCAAAAAAAAAATGAAAAAAGTCAAAAAGACAGAAGAAAGAAAACCAGAAGAAATTGAAAATTCTATGGATAGGTGGATCCCATCAAAGTCAACACATCCTCTGGAATATGAGCTGTACAAGCTTCAATCGTGGATGCACAGTCGGACATAAAGGTACTTCAAGAAAAAGCAGCGCTTACAAGATAAATTCTTAAGAGAGCGAGACGAGATCATGCAGAAATATGAAGATCTGATCAGTGAAATGGATGCGCCGTCTTCACCTCCTCGAAACAAATCTAAAGCGAACTCATCGGGAGATTAGTTCTTCAAGAAGGGGAGAATCTGATGTAGACAAAGGGGGGGTCAACTCATGTCCAAAATAATATGAATTTTGGCTTCTTTTGAGTCTACTAGCTCAATCAAAATTGAGTTGAAATTTTAGCTCATTTATGAGCTGGTCTTTAGTTCACTTATTGAACTAAGGGTTAGTTCATTATTAGCTATGATTTTAGTTCATATTTATCTTATATTAAATGTACTTTTTATGCTTTTTATGTTTTTAATTATGTAGGTCTCTTGGAATTCCAAACCGGCTTTTGGAATTCCAAGATTTGCTTTTTCCCATGTGTGGCTCCTTGGCTTGCACCATTGCTTTTTGCATTTTGTGCTTTTGCCCCTTGGGATTCCGGCCGGCTGCTGGTTTTCCGCGCCTGGGCTCCTTTTCGTGACCGTGACTCCTTGGAACTGTGTGGCCTCCTTGGCTCCCGCGGTTGCCCCTTCGGTTCCTTGGCTTGGGTGTGTTTTTTCGTGCAAAGCATTAGTGTTTTAATTAATTGTGATGTTTAGGTTCTTGTGATAATTAATGTATGTGTCCTTTTGTATTCTCCTTTCATACCTATAAATATGAGGGGTTGTTTATGTTTGAAGAAAGTTGAATGATAAGTTATTTTTGGAAGCTTTAACCTGCGGGTTTGCTTGGGAAATCCTGCGGGCTCTTTCCACCCTTCTTTCTCATCCCCTCCGGAAATCCTGCGGGCTCTTTCCAACCTTTCTTCTCGGGCTTCTAACCTCTTTCGTCTCTCCGCAAGTGCCACTCCACCTGTATCTTTCTTCCAAGTGCAGTAATTTTAGGGTGTCTTTTTATTTTATTTGGAGTCGTTTGTAGTCTTTTAATTTCTTCTTTTTAGTTTTATTTGAAATGTAAGAGTTTGTTCTTTCCTCTTATAGTTTTTGTTTTGTCGGTGTTGTTTTCGTTTTTTATAATTTTTGTGATAAAAAAATATAGGGTCCCCTATATTTTTTGGTCGCATCAAATAGCTCCAATGGAAGATAAGATTAGAGAGAGTTGCCTTAGATTGCTTGGCCACATAAAACATTTGCCTTCCAATGAGAGTAGACGTGGCTTATATTAATAAAGGTAGAGAGATCTAAAAAGGCTTAGTTAGAAAGTATTAGAAATGAGCCTTTTTATTAGATTTAAATGAGAATTTGACTCTTAATAGGATATAATATAGAAAAAAGATTCATTCAGCCAACCCCACGTAGTGGGGGTAAAGGCTTCATGTTGTTATTATAAATCAAGAAATTAAGAAAAAAACAAAGTAAATTTCAGTTTGGTTTGTAGATATAACAAAAAATTAATAAATACTACACAGGAGTTTCATTATCAGATTGCTTATTCGATTCAATAACTTCAAAGGTATTAGTTTCACAGCTAGGGTCAGATTCATATTTTAATCAAAATTTAGGTTAAAAAATGGTCTCATCCTTAAATTCAATTTTAGATTTAGTTTGTAACTCTTGCTCAATTTTTAGGTTCAACTTTATGAACATGTTTTACCATATACTTTGGTGAAATTTAGATTTAATAAATCAGATGTTTAATGATATTAATTATAACTCTTTTCTTTTTTTCATTCAATAGATCATTTGAAGAATATTCATTAACTCAAATTTTGTCTTGTCAGTAATTTTTTGTGATGCTATGTGTTTATTTACCTTTATATGAGATGATAAAGATTTTCTTAGAAATATTAATCATAGATGCAATAGTCTTAACATACGGATAATTGCAATGTTTATCAATCCTTAAAAGTCTTACAAGGTCTTATCTAATGCCTTTTGTACCATTGTTACTTAGTTCATATTTAATATTTTTCTTAAGATCTTTAATGAAACAAATAATTATAACGAAGTAATCTTCATGCAAATATTTGGCTACAAAATCTTTAAACTTCATCAAATATTTAAATACCTTATAATTACTTGTTTAAAGTTTTTAAATTTATCAAATACTTAATCCCCATAGCCATTAATTAATAATTATTATTTTTAAGGTTTTGTTCTATGTCATTCCATATATATTTTGATGTAGTTTTACCATTTTGCCAAAAATATGGAGTCCATTCTTTTTATTTTAACAAATTCAACTTTTTTAGGAATCAGACATTATATCTTTCATAGAATTCTCTTAAATTATTCGATCTCAACATACCCTAAGATTGTGCCTTGTGGTGATTATGTTGAATTTGTTTAGAATAATAGAATCATAGTTTCACCTTCAATACATACACCACAAATTCATAGCTTGATCAAGGCTCTGATGACCGGCTTAGCCTGTGGGCCCCACTAGTGTGGGCGACAAGCAAGGAGAGAGGGGGGGATTAAATGAGATTAATTTTATCTTTAATTATTTACCATAGAAAATCAAAATTAGGAGGAAATTAGGAAGGTTTATTTAGGGCAAAAGGGCTAATTTAAATTCAGATTTGGGAGGAATTTAGGGAAAGAGGGCTGTTTGAATTCAGGTTTTGGGGGGAATTAGGAAGGTTTATTTAGGGAAAGAAGGTTGATTTGAATTCAGATTTTGGAGGGAATTAATAAGGTTTATTTAGAGAAAGAGGTTTTATTTGATTTCAATTTTGGGAGGGAATTAGGAAGGTTTACTTAGGATTAATTAGGTTGTTTTACTTTCATCATGTGAAGTGTGTTTTGCTGTAGAGTTGCTCCTAGCAGCGTCAAGGGTTTGTGAAGAGTAGATCTACCTCTCGATTAGTAGATCAACTTGTATCTTGGTTTGTTGTGCTGATATCTTATTCTTTTTTGCAGATTTTGTTGTGTTTTCTCTTTGTTATTGCTATTTTTGCTGTGTGGAGATCTGATTCTTACCAAATTGGTATCATACATCTTTTTTGGGACCTATAGCGGCTCAGAAGGTTGATGCGTTGGAGAATTTTTGGGTGCACTGCCTATGTTGATATTCACAACCAAAATAGAGGAAAGTTAGATCCAAGAGCACTCAAATGCATCTTTGTTAGATATTCCGCCACTAAAAAAGGCTACAAGTGTTATCATCTTCTCACAAAAAAAAATCCTTGTCTTTGTTGATGTTATCTTTGATGAACAAAATTCTTTTTTTACCAAACCTCGTCTTCAGGGGGAAACTGAAATTAAGGAAAATGAGGGAAGTGAGCTTGCCCCTCTTGACCTTCCTCCACCATCTCAAATCACTCTTTCTGAAGTCAAAAGCTGGGAGATGGATGATAAAGTTGTCAATAGATTTGGGAATTTATACTCCAGATGTATAAGTCCAAACTGCACTCTGAAGCAGGTTTAAGAATCTGAGCCATCTCCTAAAATTAAGGTAAATTCACCACCTCCCATATACCCCATAATTAACTTTAGCTCCTTCAATAAATTCTCATAATCACATAGAAACTTCTTGATTACTTTAGAAGAAATTCATGTTCCTAATAATGTTTCTGAGGCCTTATCTAATGAAAAATGGAAAAATACCATGAAAGATGAAATGCGGGCTCTAAAAAATAACAAAACTTGGGAAATCATCAACCTAACAAAAGAAAAAAACCAATTGGCTGCAAATGAGTATTCTTTGTAAAAAACAATGTTGATGGGACACTGGAAAGGTACAAAGCAAGATTAGTGGCGAAAGGTTATATGCAAACGTATGACATTCACTACCAGGAAACCTTTGCACATGTAGCCAAGATGAACATCGTCAGTATCTTACTCTCACTAGCAGCTAAATACAACTGGCATCTAGAACAATTAGATGTAAAAAATGCATTCCTACATGGAGACTTAGAGGAAGAGATATTTATTGAAATACCAGCATGATTCATAGAAAGATCCGGAGGTGACAAGTTATGCAAGTTGAAAAAAAGCCCTATATGGGTTAAAACAGTCACCTAGAGCCTGGTTTGGATGATTCTCCAAATTCATGTTTACTAATGGATATCAATATAGTCAAGGGGGCCATACACTATTCTTTAAACACTCAGACTCAAGGGGAGTCACAATATTGTTAGTGTACGTGGATGATATTATCTTGACTGTAAATAATGTAAAGGAGAAAGATAGTCTAAGGAAAATTCTTACAAAGGAATTTGACATCAAAGAACTTGATAGACTAAAATACTTTCTTGAAATTGAAGTAGCTCACTCCAGCCAAGGATCTTCATCTCACAACAAAAGTACATTAAAGATCTTCTTAAAAGAAATATAAAAACTAGCTTGTAAACCAACACCGACACCAATAGAACATAATCTCAAATTGGGAGATGCTAAAGAAGATCCAGATGTAGATAAAGGAGCCTATCAAAGACTTTTGAGGAAATTGTTCTAACTTTCCCACCCATACCAAATATAGCATTTGTTGTCAGCATGGTCAGTCAGTTTATGCAAAATCTAAAACAAGTCCATATGCAGCAATAGGCAGAATACTGCACTACCTTAAAGGTAACCCATAAAAAGGGGTTCTCTTTAGAAGAGACCAAGAAATAATCCTAGAGGCATACACTGATGTTGATTATGCATGATCACCAGTGGACAAAAGATCTAATTCTGGGTACTGCACATTCCTTGGAGGAAACCTAGTCACATGGAGAAGCAAGAAGCAGAACGTGGTGGTAAGATCTAATGCAGAAGCATAATATAGAGCTATGACCCTGGGAATATGTGAGGTATTATGAATCAAAATGATTCTAGAAGATCTGAAGATCAAATGGGACAAACCCACAAAACTACATTGTGATAACAAATCAACAATTAGCATAGCTCACAATCCAGTTCAACATGACAGGACCAAACACATAGAAGTTGACAGACATTTAATAAATGAAAAATTAGGCAGTGGACATATATGTATCAACCATGTACCATCAAAAGATCAATCTGCAGATATCCTTACCAAAGGAGTGGATATTGCTGTCTTTCTTAGAATGATATCCAAGCTGGGAATGACAGATCCATACTTCCCAGCTTGAGGGGGAGTGTTAGAATCCAGCCATTCAGGGCAAATAAGATCCAACGACTACAATACATGATCAGTGGGACGTACGACTCATGCCAAAACTCTTTCCATGTTCGGGTAGCTGATTTATGAAGGATTCTATTAGAATTATTTTGTAATTATTTGTTTTTGTATTAAGATTTCCTGTATAGATCTATAAATAGGGAAGAAATCATGGAATAAAGTAAGTCTTTTCTTCTCAAACCTTTTGTTTTTTAACACAACATAGATTCGATGATAACCCTCCACAAGCCATACAATTGCAGCACCTGCTTTGCTTAGGATTGAAGTTGCCACCTCAGCTGTGCTATTTCCTTTTTGAGGGAAAAATTCTGCACAAAAATTTTTCAATGGTCAAATTAAATTTTTGGTTATTTCTTATCTGAAAAAAAGACTTGTTGTTGTTGTTGCTTGTTGAAAAATATTATTATGCATTTCGTTTGCTTCATTAAAGCTGAGGCATATGTATTCATGCTTATTATCTTTTATATATATATTTTGTGATTAATATTCATTTATCTTTTTGTTTGTGAAGTGTACAGGATTTACACAGCAGTTCTTTTTCATGGATCACTGCTGCACGTTATTTTTAATATGTTGGCACTTGTACCTCTGGGGACAGAGCTGGAGAGAATTATGGGATCCGTTCGTCTGCTGTACCTGATGGTCTTGCTTGCTACAAGCAATGCTATTTTTCATCTCATTATTGCTTTAATTGTGGCGCACAATCCTCTACACCCATATCCATTTCTCATGCATGAGTGCGCCATTGGTTTCTCAGGAATAATATTTTCTATGATTGTTATAGAAACCAGCCTGAGTGGTATACAAACTAGAAGGTTGGTCTTCATTTGAATATAAAAGAAGTATTTTCTGCAATACATGCTATTAATGACAGGTCATGTCATTTTCTTCAAATTTCTTGTTTTGTTTATGAAATAATATCATGTTTGAGCTCCTGTATATTGCTTATGAATTTTGATAACCTACTCTTGTTTATTTTATATTTATGGTTTCAAAGTTTTTGTTTATTTTGTTTTTAACTTTGATTTATATTGCTCTTATTCTTGCAGCGTTTTTGGACTCTTCAATGTGCCTGCCAAGTGGTATGTGGCATATACATGAAATTGATCTTATTTGCCTTTCCATTCCTTGGATTTTCTCAACTAATTTATGAAGTGGATCTTCTTTTCAATGAATTAACAAAGATATAATATTTATGTACTAGGTATGCATGGATTCTGTTGGTACTGTTTCAACTTCTGGCAACAAATGTATCATTGTTGGGACACTTATGTGGAATTTTATCAGGATTTGCATGTATGCTTTACCTTTTTCTTGCTTTCGTTACTCATGCTTGCTTTTGTTGGATATTTAACTTATTTTTAGTATTGTTCTTCATTTTGCCCAGACTCCTATGGATTATTTAATTACCTATTACCTGGATCATCTTTTTATGGTGCCATTGAGAGCTCATCATTTTTAGTAAGTTATCTGAACTTTCTTATCATAGCTTCTTATATGAGTCAAACAAGGGGGTGCATGGAAATATTAATGCATTGATGATTTCATGCATCTAGGAGATAGCAGTAGTTAATAAAGCTTTTTTTGCCGCAAACTTCCTAGCACATTCAGATCAAAGTTCAATAATCAGCAAATAATTCACACTGTTGGAGGGTTTATTCCTTGAAGCTTACTACATAATCATATGATGAATTTCAGTACTTAGAATAAAAGGATGTAGTGGTCTTCCTCTGTTGTGATTCAAAAAACATTGATACAGAACCAGAAAGAGAAGGGAAGATTAGGATAGAGAAGTTGAGTGGAGAAGAAATAGATGGATAGCTCCAGAGAAGATTAAGAAGAAGAAAAACTATGACGTGTTGTTGTTGTTGTTGATGATATGTTTATTTGTTTTTATTTCAATTATAGCATCCCTTACTACCACATGCTCCAACATGTCTATGTACAATGAACCAGCTAATAGATGAAAACAACAAAGTTGGAAGAATGCTTTGAACTAATACTCTAGAAAATCCACAAGTAAATGAAGATAATATTTCACAGCTAGTCTTACAGCTACGACGAGCTTTAATTGAAGATGATGCTGATAGTTATGATGATTTTGCATGCCATCTGGCCATGTTTGATGCCATTCGGCTATGCGAGTAAGTCCCTTTTAATTCTTTAATGGTGGGCCTTCTATATCTGGTTAGTGATTTGACCCATATAGTGCGACATCTATATTAATTTTAAATTGTTCTGCTATGTTTTGTATATCCTACCGTGATCCTGTAATATTCTGAACTTTTTTATTTCATTTTGAAAATTAAAAAAAAAATGTTTACTTTGTGAAGGTGTTTGTTCTAGCTTAAAAAAATAACCAATGATTAATTTTGGTTGCTCAATTTATGAGACCATGATCTGTTCCCAAATCATCACTGCACAACTTGATTTAGATATGATGATAGTTTTTCTAGCTTTCAAATTTTTGATCACTGAAGATCTCGGTCTATCATTGTTGGCCTACCCATTATCCTTAGCCCATGTAATCTAAACCAATCTCAAACTTTAGACCTAGATCTAGCTGTCTGATTTAGATTATTTACTTTTAACTTAATTATTTCCTTAATTATTATCCAAATACATACGGTTAGAGCCTAGTTAGATAATTTATCATAATCAATAATCAATTATCAAACTGATGTTTAAGCCGTTGATTTAACAATCTTTTAAACCCGAGACAAATTGTTTTGACAGAGATTACACTTATTTATTATCATATACTTTTTTCGTATAAAGGTCAAAGAAATTTACTTATAAGAGGGTTATTGATAGGAAATAGAAGCCCTTTTCACAAAAATCAGCAGATGAACAAGAAATATTAGGAAGAAAAATACTCACAAACAATTCTTTATTTGAAGATTAAGCAATGAAAAGCAAGATACAATAGGATCCTTGATTGGAGAGGAGGATCTGGCTCTCCCAATTCTATAGCCGCCGGATAGAGTCCAAAACACCCTAAGAACACTATAATTTCAGCAAACAAGAGATAACCTTAACCTTAGGGAAGAATCTCAATTAAAGCATACAATAATAAAGTAAATCCTGAAACAACTCATTTTGAATTTTCCGGCCGGTCCTCCATGATGGATCGGCCGGACCGGTCTAACAATTGGCTACAACAAAACAGCTCGGAAGTGCTAGAAATGGCTCCATAAAGTTGTTTGTTTCCCCATTTTTCAAATCGCAGCACCCTTTTGAAATGAATTATTGATGCTTTGATACTAAATGTAATTTTCTTTGGTAGTCTAAGCTTTAAACTTGGCTTTTAACTGGACACAATGGCGAAAAAGGATTCATGTAGCCGACCCCACATAGTGGGACAAAAAGCTTGATGTTGTTGTTGTTGTAGTCTAAGCTTTAAACTGCATAATATTTTTGACAGAAGAGGCGGATCAAGGGTAATCATGATTGGGGTAAAAAATACTTGAACAAACATAATGTATAAATAAGGGAACACAATGATTTTAAATCAGAAGTGACAACAGTAAAATATTTTTCAACCAATTTTCCCTGTCCAAAAATCTAATCTATTGAGTGATGTATGATTCTGCCTTGTGTGAACCTTGATATTGAACTTGAAGGACTATCCATAAATTTAACCGATTGAGTGTTGAGTATTCCTATCTTAATATGAACCTTGATGTTGAACTTGAAAGACTAGTGAAGTGTATTAGAATTTGCTGTGATTGCTTATCTAATAAAATCAGGAGTCATTTCTCATTTATCAGGCTTAATTCATTTATGCCCTACATTGTTAATTATCAGGAAATATAGTTTCTTCCTGTCCCTGTTCATGAGGTTCTTATTGACATGTCATCACTCCAACTGCTGTTGCTATCTAATGTATTGTCTACCAACGAATGTTCCAATCTAGATTTGGTATGACCAATTTTGCGTAGTTAACTGATGAGATTCTGATGAAAGCATGCATATATTCCACGGTATGATTTTTTTGACAATAACTCCACGAATAAATTGTGAAAGTTTTGTTAATTTGCTAAATTAGTAATAATTCTAATCATAAGTCACAAACAACAACATTATCACAACAACAACAACAACAACAACATTTGTCCCACTACGTGGGGTCGGTAAGCTATATACCTATCCACTTGGGCAATTCAAAATTGTATGTTGTATGTCCTATGGATAATTGGTACAGGAAATTTTAATATGATAGTTGTTTTGTATGGTCTTGTAAGTTTATGCATCCGACCTCAATCATTTATGATTATTGCTAATGCTTACATTAGCATTGAAAATAAAACAAGATAAGCATAACTACTAGAACCAATATACTTGCGAAGAAAAATATATTTATGTTTTAAAAATATAACCAATATTGCTAACTTGATAGTAATTGTATAGAAAATGATTTTTTTAACTGTACCTCTAAAAAAGTGATATATTGATATCACAGCATGGCGATCTAGCCGCAGAGTGTCAACAAATTTCTGAGAATTTACCGTAATCATCATTTTAAATTACCCGTATACCTTTTGTAGTTGGCAAAGATCATTCTTACCTTAAATGTATTCTTACTTTTGGAAATCAACTTCTAGAATATTAAGTTGCGTATTAAATATTTGACATTCTGGTCTTCCAAGTTATGTTAAGATGATTCCATGTTTTGTTTTAGTCAGCATGTATCAGGCGTCCTGGATTTATTCTGTGTAGTGGAGGTGCTACATATGGTAACCTGCCAACACATTTAAATTCAAATACTGCTTCAAGGTAAATTTATCTTTCAATTTTGTTAGTAATATAAGATTTGGTGAAATAATATGCCACTTCTTTCTTGAAGCAGTGGCCTAGTTTCAGAGAACTTGTGGAGAAATATTACTTCATGGATGCCACAAAGGGAAACAACTACCAATCAGGTAATATGTTGCAGTCAATTGTAATGATTAAGTGGTGGGATGGATAGCAATTTAGTTTATTCATCAGTTTGTGGTACTACACTTGTTGATAGTATGTATTCGGCAGTTAGTATTCATGTAATTATGTGAAAAAACTTTCTATCATTGTGACTTTAAAGTTATCATGGATGTGAATAGGTTTGTGAACATGTCCCATAAATAGATGCTTGCTTTAAAATAATATTATTTTCTGGTTGAAATTAAGCACTTATCAAAATCAATGACCAACTGATAAGCTTAGCCCAGTTTGAATCAAACTTGAATTGAGCTGAGCTTGAATCAAATTATGCCAACTTAATATATATATATATATATATATGTTTGTGACAATGTGTTGGTTGTACTAATAATTTGCCTTAAAAGTTTGAAAGTCCAACAATAGCATCAAGCCTTTATCCCAGTGTGGGGTCGGTTACATGAATAATTTTTTTTTCTGTGTCATTTTAAGAGTTAAATTCTCATTAAATCTTATAAAATTATAATATTTTATAACCAAGTCTTTTTAGGTTTACCTTTTTCTTTCTTAGCATAAGCCAAATCTAATACATCTACTATCTTAACTGGGTCATCAGAAGGCTCATCGCCATTTTATAGAAATTTCCCTTTAGTTTGAGGGGTACTTTTCTATCACACAACATACCCAATGCATTCCTCCACTTCAACCATTCAACTTGAATT
This sequence comes from Dendrobium nobile, assembly GCA_022539455.1. Lineage (NCBI taxonomy): Eukaryota > Viridiplantae > Streptophyta > Magnoliopsida > Asparagales > Orchidaceae > Dendrobium > Dendrobium nobile. Next base: position 26,026,129 of record CM039731.1, read on the forward strand.
CTGCTAATAATATTCTCGTATATTTCACCATCACTTCAAACAATGGACCTGAGATATCTAAAATGTATACTCTTATTAATGACTTGATCGCCCAAAGTCACATTCCCTTACTAGATCTATTACTGTTAAAATTACACTAAATGTATTCAGTTTTAGATCTACTCAAACAAAAACCTTTAGACTCTAAGGTTGACCTCCATAATTCAAATTTATTTTCAATTCCCTCTCTAGTCTTATCAACAAGAAGAATATCATTAGTAAAAAGCATACACCAGGGTACATCCTCTTGCAAATGTCTAGTAAGAACATCTATGACTAAATAAAAAAGATATGAGCTTAAAACTGATCCTTGGTGTAATCCAACTGAATAGGAAAATACTTGGTCAAACCACCTTGTGTTTGAACACAAATAACAACTCCTACATACATATGTTTAATGACTTGAATATAAACATTATTAACCCCTATCTTTTCTAGAACTCTCCAAAGCACGTCTTATGGAACATTTTCATAATCTTTCTTTAAATCAATAAATATCATATGTATATCCTCCTTATTCTCTCTATACTTCACCATCAAACCGCTTCCATAGTAGATCTTCCTGGCATGAATCCAAATTTATTTTGAAAAACATTAGTATCACGTCATAACCTATGCTAATTAACTCTCTACCTTAGTTTTAAATTATGGCACATTAACTTAATTCCTATTTAATGCTCACACTCTTGTGCATCATCTTTATTTTTAAAAATAGGAATTAACATACTCCACTCGTCTGGCATCTTTTTAGTCTTCAAAATATTATTGAAAAATTTCGTAAGCCAAGAAAAAATTAAAAAGTTCAAAAGTCCATTGAAAATAAATAAGCCAAACTTGGCAAGATCATGTTGTACCAGCTTGTCAGCTGGTTGTTTCGTGGCTGAAGATAGGATGAATTTGAGCCCAAATTAGATTGACTCGAGATTGGAGCATTCATAACCCTAGGTCTAAAGGGTGATTTAGGTATTCAAATGCCGTAATAAATATGTTTTTAGAAAAGCATACCATTTGTATAGTTTAGCCGGTTCCATTATACAAAGGCGTATGGATGGTGTGATCATCTCCATCTCAATCCAGAAGGAATTAAAATTTCATTTTACCAGTAAAACCTTGTTTAAACTGGTGAACTGTGAAGCAATTTGATGTCTTCAGATTCCTTTTTTTTTTATTTTCACTCCTTTTGCTTCACCTTCCTAACCTAATCATGGGAATCCTATTCCCTGTCATTATCAGACCTAATTATGACAACCATCCGATCAAATTATATTTTTTCTGCGACTTTGTGGTTGATTAGTTATTTTTACTTTGTTAGTGGTTTATGTTTAAACAAATGTGTGCTTTCTTTTAGCCACATTTGAAGTTGTCCACGATGTAACAAATTTTTTTTTTCTTATTTGATGTAATTTCTGTAGGATCTCTCTCCCAGTATTCTTAGCCTGTAACTGGTTCCTCCTCACTCAAACTGTTCTCTCTGCTTTTGCTATGCTAATTCCTTCTTCTGTCAATCCATTGCTAACCAACAAGAAATCAAGGATTCTTTATTTTTCTCTTTCACTTGTGCATCACCTACGCCTTTATATTCCTCTTCATTAGGTTAGTACTTTTGTACTTACCGTTGTATATGCTTGCCTCCATGGCATTATCACAGTTGTGATTTGTATTATAATGCATATATTCCCGCTACTGCGATCTTGGATTCATCAGCTTACGTCTCCTCAGAAATTCCAGACGAATCCCCAACAAACACCACCCCACCTCAAGTGGTGAACCCCAAAATTATAAAAAAGTGAAAAATCTATAATACTTAAGGCAAATTGGATGGGTGCTGATTCATTTAAAATGAGGATGGGGCATTGTGAACCATTTATGATTAAGAAAGAATTGCAGTATTTTCCCTATGTATAAGCATATATGTGCATTCCTGCTTGCGTCATCATGTGAAATTGGACTGGCTGTCAGATTAATCAAAATAGTCAAATTCAATTTATTGAACCACAACATAGCAAGAAGCTGCTAACTATTATGTTCTCTGCACCTCAGTAACATTAACTTCTATGTTGAAATTATGGCCCTGTTGGATCTGTGATGTTTGGAAAGACATCTATGGCATTTTTGTGGAACCCTTAACTTATACTGTTTTAGCAATGACAGGTAGACCTTTGCTCACAGAAAAAAAAAGAATTTTTTGTGTGGAATGTTTGAGAAAATAAAACAACATTATATTGCTCTATGGTGTTTCCATGAGGCAATTCTAGACTGATTCATGATGATTTCACGTCATTTTAAATAGTATGATAAATCAATTTTCAAGTCAGTTTTTAGTATAAATCATATTTTTTTTTCATGGTTTTAGCTTATATTCTGATGTGGGCAAAAATCCGGGGGATGGGCCGAGGACCTCTGCCCACAAAAATTGATACACCACCGACTAAAAAGAAAAGGAAAGGATCTTTTACGAAATAAAACGAACACTTAGCTAATTATAGGGACACACTTACTAGATAATAGGAAGAACAAACTCTTACATTTCAAATTAAAAGAAACTTACAAATTCGACTCGACCATGACACCCTAAACTTGCTTACTTTTGAGAAGAGGGATACAGGTGAGGTGGTCACTTGCGGAGAGACGAAAGAGATTAGAAGCCGAGAAGAAGGGTGGAAAGAGCTCGCAAGATTTCCAGAGGAGGTGGAAGAAGAAGGTGGACAAAGCTCGCAAGCTTCTCCGAGAAAATCCCAAGGATTTCTTTTCCAAAAATCACATTTTCACTTTTTTTAAAACATTACATAACTCTTCATATTTATAGGTATGAAAGGGGAATACAAACAGACATACTAATTGAATTCCCATAGGAATCCAAACACCATAAGTCACGGAAAAGCCCCCTGCTTTTCACGGGAAAACAGCCCAGCCAAGGAACCGAATGAGCAGCCATGGGAACCGAAGAGACCGCACGGAACCGAAGCGCCAAAAGCCACGGGAAAGCCCCCAGTTTGGAAAACCAGCAGCAACCGTGAGAACCAAGGAGCCAATGCACGGAAACAGCCAACCCGTGGAAGCCAAGGAGCCATGGCACGGGAAAACAAACAACCTTGGGACCCCAAAAGCCATTTTGGAATCCCAAGAGACAAACTTAAATTTAAGACATAAAAACTATAAATAAAATACATTAATTAAGATAACTAATGAACTAAAACCTAGCTAATAAATGAGCTAACCTTTAGTTTAATAAATGAACTAAAAATCAGCTCATAAATGAGCTAAATTCCAGCTCAAATTTTATTGAGCTTGTAAGCTCAAGGGAAGTCAAAACCAAGTTATTTTGGGTTTGAGTTGACACCCCCTTTGCCTACATCAGACTCCCCTTCTTGAGAACTCATCTCTCGATGAGTTAGCTTTTGCTTTCTTTGGAGGAGGTGAAGATGGAGCATCCAACTCTTTCATCTTTTCTCCAAACTTTTTCAAAATGTTTTCTTGCTCTTTCTCGATCTGTCTTTGGAGATATGTCTTCCATTTTTCGAATTTTTGATCACATAAGAACATGTGATATTGAAGCTTGTATAATCGGTCTTGAAGCGGATCTATAGAATCACCTTCTGTAGGAATTCATCTGTCCAACGGAAGAGGGACATCAAGATTATCTGGATTGATTTCCTCCTTGAATGAAGCCATATTTTTGTCTTTTTCCATTTTTAAAATGACTCAAAAAATAAGACTCAAAGAAAGGCTCAACCTAAAAAACTTAGACTCACAAGATTGACAAAACTTATAATAAGACTTGACTTGACAAACAAAAACAAGATTTGACAAACCAACCATGGACTTCCTAACTTGCTCTGATACCAAAAATGATGCGGGAAAAATCCGGGGGATGGGGGTACCCAAGGACCTCTGCCCACAAAGAGTAACCCGACTAAAAAAAAAATAGAACTTCTACGAAATAAAACGAACACATAGCTAATTATAGGGACACACTTACTATATAATAGGAAGAACAAACTCTTACATTTCAAATTAAAAGAAACTTACAAATTCGACTCGACCAAGACACCCTAAACTTGCTTACTTTTGAGAAGAGGGATACAGGTGAGGTGGTCACTTGCGGAGAGACGGAAGAGATTAGAAGCCGAGAAGAAGGGTGGAAAGAGCTTGCAAGATTTCCAAAGAGGAGATGAGAAGGAGAATGTGACAAGCTCGCAAGCTTTTCCAAGCAAACCCGCATGTTATAGTTTCCAAAAATCACATTTTCACTTTTTTTAAAGAATTACATAACCCCTCATATTTATAGGTATGAAAGGGGAATACAAACAACCATACTAATTGAATTCCCATAGGAATCCAAACATCATAAGCCACGGAAAAGCCCCCTGCTTTTCACGGGAAAACAGCCCAGCCAAGAAACCGAAGGAGCAGCCACGGGAACCAAAGAGACCGCACGGAACCGAGGCGCCAAAAGCCACGGGAAGGCCCCCAGTTCGGAAAACCAGCAGCCACCGTGAGAACCAAGGAGCCAATGCACGGAAACAGCCAACCCGTGGAAGCCAAGGAGCCATGGCACGGGAAAACAAACAACCTTGGGATCCCAAAAGCCATTTTGGAATCCCAAGAGACAAACTTAAATTTAAGACAAACACTATAAATAAAATTACATTAATTAAGATAACTGATGAACTAAAACCTAGCTAATAAATGAGCTAACCTTTAGTTCAATAAATGAATTAAAAACTAGCTCATAAATAAGCTAAATTCCAGCTCAAATTTTATTGAGCATGTAAGCTCAAGGGAAGTCAAAACCAACTTATTTTGGGTTTGAGTTGACCCCCCCTTTGCCAACATCATATTCTCTTAGTTTTTTTCTTTTTCCAAGAATTAACTTCTACAAAATAAAAAGAAAAAAAAATTCAACTTATATCATTGCAACTATCTTAAGGATTATATATATTAGTGGAAGTTAAAACATCTTTCTTTCCTATGCATGGGAACTGCTCTGACCTTAGTTCATTTTTCTTGGATATTCTAGCGCAGAAAGCATGCTACTTAAAATGAAGTGTCAATATATGCAAAAAAGAAAGAAAGAAAGTGTCAAGCTATGTTGCACTAATACTTCTATTTACGAGGCGTGCTGTATCAGACACGGTTCGGATACGGATACGCCTCCGATACAGCACGGATACGGCTTTGCCGTGTCCAATTAAAATAATATTTAAATTTGACTGGACATGCGTATCCGATACACGTGTGTTATTAAAAAAAACGAAAAAAAGAATGAAGCCGCAATTTACCCTATTCTTTTCGGCTTTCCGGCGTTTCCGCTCAATATCCATATTCATTTATGCGGCTGAAACATTTCAAAGAGCTAGGATTTTCGTTTCCACACAAGTGTTCGTCTTCTTCGTTATAGTTGAAGGAGCGGCTCGATGATGCGAGCATAGAAGCAAACATGATCATCCTTTGTCGACAAAGAGGCTTGACGACGCGAGCATTAAAGTCGATATGATCATCCTTCGTCGACGGAGCGGCTCGATAACGCGAACAGTTAAGGCGATGTGAGCAGTGAAGGTTTGTTTTCTTCATTCTTCGTTTTCTTAATTAATCATAGGCTCGGTATCAAAACTCGGTACTCGATACCACTTGGTACCGAACGATATTGGAGCACATACTCATTCATCCAATCAATGAAGAGAAATAAAATTACTCCACAATGGGCTGAAGATTTAGTTTATGTGCATACAAACCTTCGACTTCTCTCAAGAAAAACTAACTTATATGGAGGGAGACAACAGGATGTGGGATGTTGCTGGAGATGGATTTGAATCTCTTTAGGATATGAGAATATTAGAAATTGCTAATCTTTCACTTGATGAGCCTGAATTGGAAGCTATGATATTTATTGAAAATGATATAGAAATTCGAAGACAAACCACTGAAGAAGCTAATCCTTTCATTCCTTCTATTGAATAGTTGAAACAGTTTCAATGAAACTTCATTTGCTGGACAATTTATATTTTTGTTTTTTTTGTTGTATTAGACATTTAAATATTTAATGCTTACTTTTATTTTGATATTATAAGATACAATGCTATTAATAATGTTATTTTCAATTTTTTTTGTCATTTAAAATATTACACTTTGATTATTTTCTTAATTTTTATGTATGATTTATATATTATAATACCGTATCCGCGCCGTATCCGTATCCTGTATTTTTAAGAATTGACGTGTCCCGTATCCATATCGTGTCGTATCCGTGTCGCTGTATTCGTATCGGTGCAACATAGGTGTCAAGTATATCTTCATTTTTCAAGGCATGTTTCAGTATTCTATGTGAACTAATGCTGGTTATTTTTTCCATCCCGTGCCTCTCTCTTTCTCTATCATCTTGGCGTTTGTTTGTTCCTCCTTTCTCCCCCCTCTTACTACCTCCTTTCCCTTTCCACTCTCTTGTAAAATTAAATTTTTTTTTTCTGCACTTGCTGTTTATTAACCAAGTTAATTGGATTTCACTTTCTAGCTTTGCTGCTATTTTGAATTTCATCTAGGTCTGTGAAGTACAAGTCATTTGGAGCCACTTTTCGGATAGCTTGGTATGATGTAGCCTTGGTTTTAGGCCGTGTATTCTCAGACACTGCCAAGTAGGGATGAGTTTACAATTGAGAAGATTAATGTAGAAAGTTTTAGAAGAGTCTAGAAATAGATAGGATGCAAGTAAAAATACTTAATTGTGGAGGGAGAAGTACACAAGGTTATTAAAGAAAAGAAATATGTTTTCAAAGAATGGCAAATAATAAATTTGATTTATGATTATAGCCAGAAACTTTTAAATCTTGTGTTGACCTTGATTTTCACTCAGATCCTTGGGTCAAAGGGTTGACTTTGTCAAATTGACCAAGCTAGGCCCCAAGATCATCTCCCTTGTACTCAGTGGGTCAAGCCTAGTCTATGGAGCCGAGACCGAGGCCCTGGGTCAACCTGGTTGATCAGGTCAACCTAGGTTGACCCAAATTGTCCCAATTCCATTCCTCTTGATTTCAAATCAAATCCACTTCATCTCAGGCTCAATTCTCTCTTCCCCTGGACTCAGTAGGTCAGTCCCAACCTATTGGGCCCATACCCCTGCCCTACCAGGTTGACCCAGGTTGACCCAAATTGACCCAAATCCTTCTCTTCTTGATTTCAAATCCATTTGAAACCTTCTAGGCTCAATCTTTTGCTCCCATTGGGTTCCTTGGGTCAGACTAGCCTTGTACAGCTCAAACCCAAGTTTTGGGTCAATCTGGTTGACCAGGTCAACCTAGGTTAAGACATTAAAGCTATGTGGAGCCCAAATTCAATCCAAACCCATTCCACTCCACCCTTGGCTCAATCCTCTACCTATTTAGGTCCAGTGGATCATGTTAACTGGGTCAACTCATGCTTGGGTCAACTCTAGCTCAATTTGGTCAAACTAGGCCTAATTGGGTCAAAACCCTTCTCATTCAAATTTAAATCAATTTCAAATTCTTCTTTGGCTCAAATCCTCCATCACTTGGACCTATCTGACCAAGTTGACCAAGTCAACTCTTGACTTGGTCAACCCAAATCTTAATGGGTCAATTTGACCTATTTTGGTCAATTTAAAGCCCCTTTAATGCATTTAAAGCCCTATTAACTCCCCTTTGTTCAAACCACGGCCAAGGGAGCTTTATTTCCCTCCTAATTAACCCTAGAGACGATCTTAGCCGTTGATCATGAGCCTTACCCTTTAAATACACTTTTTAGGGTTCATTAGAGGGGACTTTTACAATTGCTCTCTCCCCAGACCTCCTTAAGCCCTGAGATTTGGTGTGAGAGCTCCCACGACCTCCCTCTACTTTTCCCAAGCCAAAGACCACCAGCTAAAACCGGCGGCGACGAGATCTCTATCCAATCGAGATCTCAAATCTTCCAAGGCTTCTTTCGTTCGATCTAGACGTCTAGAGCTCATGGAATCTTCTACAACTAGGAGTGCGGACAGTCTACAAGTGCAACAAGCCCAAGATCTCCTGAATCCATCGTGTGGATAAGGTAAAATCTCAAACCCTAGACTAGAACACCTAAAGTTAAATAACTTTTTGTATAGCGCATTTTATACCGTGGTTCTGGTCCCCCACGAATACTCTTCATGAGTAGAACCTCTGGTTAAAATTTCATGCAATTTGGTTGACCTGATTGCGAGAACGAGACGTTTTATCGTTTAGGGTTTCGCACGTTGTCCGCTTGGGGGGAGATCAGGACTGTTGATCCCATGATCAACGCTCACGATTTCGCCATTCCGCGGTTTGGACCGACCACAGAATTCGATCCCGCGGTTACACTCACCGTCCGGTGAGATCACGACCAATGGTTTCAAACTGCGGGCGATCGAACGGCCATCCGACGTAGTTAACGATCCCGACGTTGAATCCCGTGCCGCGACAATCATTGCCCGCGGTTTGAGCTGCCCAATCGTGAGCCGTGTGTCTGACTGCCGTCCCCGTCATTTCCGTTTTAATTAATTTTAATTTTTTTAAACTCTTTTTTATCTATTTTCTTTAAAAAATTATTATAAATTCAAAAAAATTCATATAATATATCAAAATTTTCAGAATATTATTATCTTTAATTTAAAATTTAAATTACTTTTAAATACCCTATGTATTTTAAATTATTTAATTAAACTTATTTTCAAGTATTTAATTAACATTTAAATTAATATTATATTAAATATTTTTATAAAAGTTAAATATTTTATATTATTTTGTTTTAAATAATTAGATAATTATTTTAAAATATGTTAATTTAAAATTAAGCTCATTTATAACATATTTAGTATTATTTAAGTAATTTTAATCATTTAAAGTTTTGAATACTTAATTATTATTAATATTTATTAATTAGTTTTAAATAAGAATAATAAATAATTATTTACTTTATTTTTATTTCTAAAAAAAATTAGAAAACTTTTTTATATATTTATTATTTAATTTAAAATATTATGTTCAATATTATTATTTTAAGTAGCTTGTAATTATTTAAATAATTGAATACTTATTTCTTTAACCTGTAATTAATTAAATTCAAAAATACTTTCTAATAATTATATAATTAATATTTTAAAATTACTTTAAAATTTCAGAAGGTTTATTATTTATTTTGATATGATTTAATAATCAATTTTAAATTACTTATTATTTTAAATTATTTTAACATAGTCTTTAATTATTTTAAACTTAAAAAATTCACTATAAATTCATTTTAAATTGGATAATTACGTATAATACCTTGTATTTTTTAGAAAAATATTTATTTTCATTTAAAATTATTTTCAGATAGCCAAAATTTATTTTTCTGGCTTATTTATGTATTATTTAATTAGTTGATTATTTAAATAATATTTAAGTAAATAATATGCTAATTATTTTGAAACATTTTTTAAAATCTCGCCCAGGTCACCAGTGGATCTCCCCTATACTTATTTATTTTTACAAATGGATTTATTTTTAATTACAATATTTTTTAAAATTTATATATTTATGTGTATTTTAAAACTATTTTTAAATTACATATATCTTAAATTTTCTAAATTTTGAGAGATCCACTTCGTGGAATTTTAAACATATATTGTACATATAAATATCTTTCATGGGGGAGATATTAGTGGATGATTGGGCTCTAATCATTCACTAATCGCATCATCAAAGCGTGCTTAGTTTTTATTTTGTCATTTTTTGCATGTGTAGGACACACGAGCACTTAGTTTAGGCTCTCCTAGATCTAAGGACATAGTGTGTTATGATTGTTTATGCATTTTCCTATATGTTACCCCAAGGGTTAGTCCAAAACTTGATTCAAACCCACTTAATGTAATGACACCCTAAATATAATAATTAAGGACCCGTCTAGTGAACTTAGAAAAATTTTAGGGGCTAGGATAGATCCTTGATTGATATGAAACTTCCAACACTTAAAACTTAGTGACATCCTAAACCTATGATGGACCGACACTTCTCCTCAAAGAGACGTGTAGTGTCCGACACGACACTTCTCCTCAAAGAGACGTGTAGTGTCCGACACGACACTTGTCCGACACTCCGACACGTGTATCTTAAATTAGACACGCTTGTCGGACACACGTATCTTAAATATTTTATGAATTTTTAAAAATATAATTTCTTGTATTTTGCGGGATTTAAACTAAATTTCTTATTTCTTATCCACAACATCAAATCAACGTCCGCACTTAATTCCCAATCATCGAATATTCTCATTTTTATTTCTTATTGGCAGTGAAGATATTTTCATCTTCTCTGACACTTGACTCTTGACACCTGAAATATTAATTGTTGTTTTTTGTAACTTACCAAAAAAAAGCTAATGTACATGCTCGGTACCGCTAGGTCTCGCTAGGTACGTGCTCGGTACCGCTAGGTATCGCTCAGTACATGCTCGGTACCACTAGGTACATGCTCGGTACCGCTCAGTACACGCTCGGTATCTTTCCATACAAATAATATACGAACTTTAAAAACAAGCATAACTTCAAGTATCATCCTCTTCTTGTTGTGAGAGAAATTGGAGCACATACTCATTTATTCAGTAAATGAAGAGGAATAAAATAACTCCGCAACGAGCTGAAGATTTAGTTTGTGTGCATACAAATCTTCATCTTCTATCAAGGAAAAACTTCACTTTATATGACATGTGATAACAAGATGTGGGATGTTATTGGAGATGGGTACGAGTGCCTTGATGATATGAGATTATTGGAGGATGCAAATCTTTCTCTAGATGAACCAGAGTTGGAAGCAATGATATTCAATGATGATGATATTGAAGGCCAAAGATCAACCTCTGAATCTAATTATATCATTCCCTCTATTGAGTAATTGGACCTTCATGTTGTACTAAATAGTTTTTTGCTTATAGTTTGTGGTTGTACTAGACATTTTGTATTAAACATCTTTATGTTATAAGCTAAACAAGTTATCATGAAATTGATTTATTATTGCTTGTCATTTTTAATATAATGTCACCTTAATTTCTATATATTAGATTAAAAAATTATTATGCCGTGTCCACGCCGCACCTGTGTCCTATATTTTAAAAAAATGTGGTGTCCCGTGTCCGTGTCGTGTCCGTGTCGGTGCATCATAGTCCTAAACCTTCTAGAATCTTTAAGGAATTTTTTTAGGAGCCTTTAAACCTCTTAATTAACAAACCCTAATTCACCCCTTGATTAAGCCCCAATAACTTCAGAAAATTATAATAAATTCAAATTAAATCAAAAAATTATCCATAATATATCAAACTCTTTAGAATTCAACCCTTAATCTCAAAAAATTAAAAACTCCTTTATTGGACTTCAATCTGAACCTTAATTTAATTTTAACTAAAAACTACTCTTTTAATTAAATTAAATAATTAAAAATTATTAAAAATTCCAAATTTTCCCCAAACATTTGGAAACATCTCTTTAGGTCATCTCTGACCTTGGGGGGGGGGATTCCAAGCAATCTGGAGCTAATTTGGATCAAAACCCTTAGAGGACCCTTTAATTAAACAATTTTAATAATTTATTAAATTGCCCAAACTTTGAAAATTCATAACTAATTATAAAAAATTTCAAATTGGGCAAACTAAAAGGCATTCAACTCCAATTAAGGTCTGGTATTTATTAAAAATATTAGGTTTCTAGAATTCAACTTAAATAAAAAAGTCAACTTTCTGGTCAACCGTAGTTCATTAATTAGGGCTCGAAACATCTAAAATTCATAACTTTGTGTAGAAAATTCTAAATCCAGCAAACCACTAGTTTATTACTCATTGTAAGGTCTAATATTTAATTAAAATATTAGAACCCTTAAACTTAACTTTTTTCTAAAAAAAGACTTTTTTGACGCATCTAACCTAGCGGGTAGGTGGACCCCGGACCTTCTAAAACTTGCTAATGTAACTTAAACTTTAAAGAATACTACCCCTAGCATTAAAGCTGATCAACCAACTTAACTAAAATGGACCTCAATCTATTAATTCTTAAACTCTAATTAAACTTTCCCTTTTGACCTGCAACAAACTTGATCACCAAACAACTCGAACTAACTACCCAACATATGATCCACTCAAAACTATACAGCCTTCTACACACACATAGAATTGTTTACTATGGCACCACTTCTTGCTCTAAGTTAGGTCGGTGATTTGCCTCTTTTATGTGTTTTCTGCTTCTGTGGCGCTCTTGCAAGTGGCACGTGCTGCTTGTATTGAATTGCTTCGAGTGTTTATTTTATTACTGTACTGCACTCTACCTGTTATGTGGTTGATTGTGTGTTAGATCTACCCTTAAGTTATGAACGATTTATACTAACTCAATCTTATGCAGGTGGCCATGCTCATGCAGCGTTAAAATGAAGGGGGTTAAATTAATTAATTAATAATCATAAATGCTTGCTATAGGTGCTTCAGACTGCTTAGCCCCCAAAAACAAATAAGTGCGTGGCCAAGTGTATTTATTTTTTCCGCATAATATAAACTGCTTGGGATATTATAATTACTTGAGATTATTTTCATTAGGATAACCATGCAGGAAAGTCTAGATTTTCTCTTTTACAAATGTAATGTAATTTGTAAAAATGCATTGAGCTGTGAAAGTCTTTAAAAGTAGGGCATTTCAAACGCTAGGTACCCAAAGAGAAAAATAAAGGTTCATCATAGAAAATTTCTTATTCATTTGAGTACCCTCCTGGAGGACAAACAATACGAAGCCCAAAGGAGACGGTCCGGAGGAAGATGATCTGAAGGAGGATGACCCGAAGACTAGAAGACGAAGACCTAAAGATGAAATGCCTTACTTTTAAGACTTGCATCATTCAATAAGATTAGAATCCAAGTTGTTGTCGGTGGGGCTTCACCATCATTACTTTTTTGCAGAGTCTGAGTTGTACTATATGTGGCACTTGCCACGGACTTTTGACTTTTTTTTACTTGTTTTTTTTTTATATTGATGTGTTCATATTGTTTGCGCAGTAGAAATTGCATATTTTTCTTATGTTTCTTTCTTGCATGTGTGTGGCCTAATTTTTTGGCTCTTTAAGGACTAAAATCTTTTTTACTGATAACTAAAATTTAATATTTTAGGATTAAATAATATAGAAACCTAACGATGTGGGGAATAGCCGGAATCGTCCGGGGTCACATGCATATTATTGCATTTATCTCTCCTTTTATAAAACACTTCCCTGTCTGCGGGTAGAGTCAGGATAATATGGCCTATGAGGAGTCCGGATAATTTGGCCTATGAGGATGAGGTGGCGGATCTGGGGATTTCTAGTCTTTTTTAAAAATTATTTTTTATAAGCCTTTTTTAAAATTCTATGCATATCTAATTTGGACCTTTTAATCAGGATACATCGCATTAGAAATCAACTGAATCAAAATTTAATTCTATTAGTTTTAGGAGCATTCACCCTACATAAGTCTAAGTCCAATTAGGAAACTCCCTAGACGTCGGCCTTACTTCCAAAACTTAGCCTCCTACCCATCTTTCATAAAGACTAATTTTATGCACTTAGGGGGTTAGCTGGCTTTCCTTTTCATGCAGGATATAAACTCAGGTGCATTAGTTAGGACACATGTGTTAGTGTTATATAGAACACTAAACCCACCTTAAATCTAGGGTTCAAGACTACTATATTTGGTATCTCGTAGTACGCCTCATTGGTGGGTAAGTTCCCTATTCCTCAGGGACTATAAATCATACCTATCCACATCACATGGATGACGCCACATCCATCCTTCTCTCTCTCCCGCACGCTTTGAGTGTTTGATTTTCTTTTCTCCAGTTTTCTCCCAATACCTTAGTCCCTCCGGATGCTATTTTGGGCCGTGTGTGTTGATTAAGCCACTTTGGATCATTTTTTTCCTTTGGGTAAGATTTCCTAGTCTATCCCCTTATGTGTCAATCCCATTTTGAAAGCATAATGTTGAATCCTTAATCGAGAGTATTCTCGGGCCCCAGGCTTGAGATGTAATTAACCTCGGGGACTTGCGCCCGCGGGAAACCGAGTCTCACTATGAAATAAACCTCACTCGAGCTGATGTATCGGGTGGGGGAAATTCGTTGTTACAATCAGGTCGTGTATATTACTACCAATCGAGGTGCGCTGACGAGAGCCGTTATCCTCAATGGTTAGTCGTATGTGCGATCTAATCTGCTCTCTCATTGGCTCGCTTGCGAAGAGCGCGGAGGCCCGTGATCGTCTCGTCCCTCGGGATAGTGTGGTCGTATACCCCTCTGCACTCTGTTCCCTTGCTTAGCGAATACCTTTTCGGAGGTCCACATCTTGTAAAGAGGGTGGTAAGCTGAGCCATAGCTACAACTTCTAATGTTTATATGATATGCTAAGCACTAAAAAAGGAGAAGGAAATATAAAAAAATAACTCAGGCATGAAACAAGAGATTTAAATTTTTTGATCAAGTTAGTGTATTAGAAGTAAAGATAATAAGATCTTAGTGCAAGATGAGGACATAAAAAAATGTTGGAATGTTGCTATGATAAATTATTAAATGAGAGCTCAAAGAAAACATATATAGATATTAAGGTGCGTAGGATTGAATGCGTAAAAGTAAAGATTTATATTCAAAAGAAATATTTATTGCGATTTGAGGGTTATGAGTGATTGCATTACTCCAAATGAGATATCTATTGAGATCTGGAGAGTTAAAGATAATATTGTTGTTGTTTGATTAACCGAACTGATTAGAATTTTAAAGGATAAAATGATTGCAAATTATTAATGAAGAAATATTTTGGCACTAGTCTTAGGAAGAAAGTAGATGTTCAAGATTGTCATGACGTGTAACACGGAGTAATAAAATATGCGCTTAGAAAAATTACATTGTTTTGGAGAATCACTTGGATTTTTTGCTGAGAAGATCTACTATTAAGGTTATTTATAGGGGAATTAACAAAAAGGTACAGCGAATAGAGAAAAGATCTTATAATTTTTTATTTTATTGAAATGAGAAGATATGTGATCACATGCCTATTTTAAGGAAAAAATGTGTGTATCAAAGATATATTGAATTTACTAAAGAAATGTTATGGAACACAAAGTTCAAATTCAAAGAAATTTTTAAAATTTTTGTATTTAAATTTGATTTTGAATTTTGAAAGAAAGTTAAATTAGTTTTTAGAAGTTGGTTGAACATGAGAGTAGTTGATCAACATCATTTAGGCATCCAGTCATGTTGCTGACTTTCATGTAAAATCAGACCTATATGTGTCCTGCAAGCCAAGAGGGGTTTTCCATATCCACATCCCCAGGTAATTTAAAGTCCAAGACCAAACAAGCAGTCTATCCTTTTTTCCAAATGATAATTCAAATGAAGAGTTACCTCTATGTAAGCAGCCCTTCACAGGCAAAACTAGTTCCTGTCCTCTAATTGTCAATTTGAATTTTAAATATTTTAATTTTATTTTGAATATTCTAAGTTTTATTTCAAATTGTGAATGCCCCTCTTGTAAATACAAAAAAAAAAGAGAATGAAATAGACCTTTTGCTGTTTTTGTTCCGAACTTAAGCCTCTGCTTTTTCACTTGGTGGTGAACGGCTTCTTTGAAAACTTGGTGGCTTCCATGATTTCATTATATGATTTCTTTGGTAAGACATTATAATTATGTATCTTATTTTTATAAGTATCAAAATCCTTCTTTCACTTTGAAGTTATGGATGGTACCTTCCACAAGGTAATGGATGTTCATTCATGATTTCTTTGTTGTTTTCACAATCATGTTGGCTTGAGATTTGGCTACACTTCATCATCAATTCCATCATCCCTCCACCTCCGCAACCCTCTATATTTTACTTCTATATTCAAACTCGTAACTCTTTTCCTCCACTTTCCATAAGCATGAGCATCTCCACCCATAGCTTACAAAACCTAAAAATAATAATGCCCCTCCATAAGTTATCTCATGATCACAGGTGAATTCCCTTTTTCCCATCACTTCTTGTAGCCCACAATCACCCTAGAAATCATCATATGTCATCTAAATATTATCACTCTCAAGTTTCAAGAGAACCATGCCCATTTAAAACGCCACCTATCCTACTTCAAGATATTTTTAGATTATTGACTAATATTAAAAGTATATGTTGAATGGCAAAAGAGCTCCCAATAATGATGAATAGATATGATGATATTGACATGACATGATATGATCATTATTTTGTATTATTTATAGAGATATTTGTAAAGGATATTCAAAGCAAATAGCTTCGTGTATGCTTTCCATAGGTGATATAGTTCTAATTTATATGTTATTCTGTGAAATAAGTACAATTTTAGAATAATAGAGAAGTAATTAAAAAAATAAAGGGCTTATGATTAGTTGAACAAAGATTGTGTATGTGATATGCAGTTTTACTCAGGGTGATGTTAAAAAATATTATGTAACATTATTACTATGAAATATGTGATACTTAATGTTGGTAGTTTTAAATATTTGGATCTATTATATAGAAGAGTAATGATATAATTGTTAGAGTTAAGTTTTAGTGGTTAAAATAAGGACGTGCCTCAGGAGTATTATATCATAAGAGAATATTATTGAGACCTAACTACAAATTTTATAGGATGATTATGTTAACAAGGTCTTAAGATTGTGCAATAAGCCTATAAATTGGACTACAATATCAACTGGAAATCAAATAATTCTTTTTATTTGCTTGAGCTCAAGTCAAATTCAATGAGAGAAGATCGTCTATAGGATCAAACTTGAATTGAGCAAGATGTGAATAAAAAAAGATTGACATAAAAAAGATAACTCATGATTGATGTGTGTGTGTGTGTGTGGATGTAAAGCATGACTAAATGCTAAAATGATAACTTTCAAAAAAATAAAAAATTGGTAGTTGACCTTGATCCATGTTTGAATCATCTCTTGATTGGATCATTCCTTTAATGGCTAGTAAAGAAGTCACTGGGAGCCAAGTTGTACATAGTAAAAATGAGAATGTTATGACTAATGTATGTATGAAAAAATTAAGAATGATAGATTGATAAATGATTATATAGGATGATGGGTGTAGCATCTACTAAGATATTATAATAAAAAATAGACATAATTGGTTTGAACATATATAAAAAAGAGTAGAAAATGTGCCAATAAGATGGTTTGAGAAAATTAGTGTGTTAAAGAAATCGAAAAGAAAAGGGGATAAACCAATGCAACTATGGACAAAGGTTGTGCAAAATGCACATTATTGGCTATAATGGCTTGTTGCTTCCACTTGGGACAAATAATGTAAGAACTTTATTAAATCCTTCGGGTATCAACAGAGACTGCAAATTTCATTATTTGGATCATTATCTGATTCCTCAGATGCATAGTGTAGTAAAATGAGCATGAAAAGTATATATATATCTAGTTAGGTAGGTATAGTAGGAAATATATTTCTTTTTGTTGGCAATGTTATCTGATGCTCCAGACTGATATTTTTGGTGCGGGTATGGATCACTGCTGATTGTACATTGCATATTAAAGTTGGAAAGAATCAATCAAAAACATTGCCCGAGTTGCTTTATTTAAATTTCCTCATCTTCACTGTTATCATTTTCCTTCAGATTAGATTACTTCACGATCTTCTTTTTTATTTGTTCAACTTGAGTCAATTTTTCTCCCTGAGGTCGGGTATATAAATACTTCAATCTAATGCTTGGCAGCCAGCTCAAGACTCTAGATTTCCTGGGAGGGCTAGGACACTTGGTGCCACAAGAAACCAGCCAACATCTGGAGTTGATTCTGACTTAAGCTTGCAAGCTGGACTTTTGGAAAATTCTGAGACATATAACCACTTGGAAACATCAGCAATTGGAACAGGAATACAGCCATCAGATGCAAGGTTGTGGTTCTTTCAAATGGTTCAACTCTATAATTGTGTGGTTATTTAAGCATATTTGATTTCCTTATTTCCTTATGTGCATTGTGCAACCACTATGTCAGCTGTCAAGCTGAACTAAGGCTGATATTTGAGTTGAGTTTGATCGAGTTTTGCTCAACTTAAAATAGCTCGATTTCACATTGGTTGAAATTGATGTTGCGTTGACTCAAAATTAAAAAAAGATATGACGTTTGAGGTAGGGATTGAACTTACGACCCTTGTATTAACTCCAAGATAACAACCAAATGAACCAACTATTACTTACTGTTTATTTTATATCAAATATATATACAATACATACTTTTTTCGACGAATTGAATCTCAAGCGAGCTATTCTAGACACAAAATTAATTGGAAGTATATTTAGAGTTTGAACTTGAATTGAACTTGGTTCTAGTCCATTTCAGTTTGACTAAAAAAATGAGCTAGGTTCGAATTTTGGGTATTTTTATCATTCTTAAACTCTATAAAAAAACTACAACCACTAAAATTAGCTCTACTGGAATCGAAAATCAGTTCAGTTAAATTTATTTCAAATCATGATTTTACAACATGATTTCAGGTTTTTGCCTATATCTTCATTTATTGAAATCTTAAGCTGTTAATATATCACATGCCCATTCTGTTGGTTTATGAAGTTCTTGCCTTAATCTACTGTTTGTTCATTGCTTTTATTGTATTATCTAGATTGTGTTGATATCTGGTTGCAATCCATCATTTGTTGCTTTATTGGTTCTACTTCTCTGGAAAGATTGCATTGCTGTCTATAATGATTAAAAGTGATTCTATCTGATCTCTTTCTGTTTTCATTTCTTTAGCCATTAAAATGACTTGGCCTATGTACAGCAATCTTAGGTTTAAGTGGCATTTAAATAGCTGAAGTCTACTGATGCCATTGACTGCATCTATATTGCAGCTAATTTTGTTACAATGATATCAAAACAGCTGAATTATTTGATGTAATGAACCAAACAAACTAAACTCACCAAGATAAAATGCAACTAATATATCTGCTTACCAAATACCCCCCAAGTTTTATCTGCTTGTTCCTTTTCATTCTGCTAGTAAATAATACATAGATTTCCTTCTAAAGCAAACTCTCTAAATATTCCCACATCAATTTTATTTGGTAAACCTCTCTATATAGAGCTAACCACAGCTTATCAAAACAACACAAAATTTTTCTGTCAGGCTAACCAAAATATTTCCTACCATATTCTCAAAACCTAAAAATAGCTCTTTCAGTTCACCTTGTTTTGTTCATGCATTCAAGCATAGCTTAACTCTTCTCGTCATTTCCTCCAAGCCACACGTTCTACTCTTCCTTAATCGTCTCCTCAAAATGACCTTTCCTTCTTCCCCATCAATGTAATACCAAAACCCCTCCTGAAAAACCAAATAATTATTTTCCTAAATAACCTCAAAATATTCCCCCATATCTTTCCATAATACTAACTTATCATCCTAAATTCAGCCATACCTAATCATACTGACCCTTGCCCACAGTATTATTACGTCAAAATATAATATTTATATTGATTATGATTATGTGCAATATATCTGTAACATGTATCTTAGCTCATAATATTCATGTGTCTATCATGATACCTATTATCACTGATGTATTCTCAAAAAATTATCTTGATCAAGTACGAATCTTGAGGCAAAATCTAACCGGAAACTTCAAAAATTAAAATCAAGCGCATTCGAACTCCGATTTCAGCGAGCTTATAGTCAAACTGAGCGTCTCGGAAATACGAACCCAGCGACACCAAATTCAACCCAATCCGAGCCCAAATGGGTCCAAATCAAGGACCTGAATCGCTGCTGGAAGATTCAAACCACAAATTGAGTTACCAAACGGTCTCCGATTTTAACGAGCTAATACTCGAATCGAACGGCTCGACGAGACGAATCCAACGAGCCCAAGATCACCAAATTCCGACATCACTAAGGCCTTCAAATGTCCAACGAATGGTGCACGATCAAATGGTTCCATATCGGCCGTCCATTCAAACCACTCCCAATTCGCCCATGATCTCACACCTATTTACAAGCCATGCCACTCCAGAAAAACTATAAATAAACCCCTCATTCTTCACAAGGGGAACTCAAGTGAAGAGAGAGAAGAAGAAAGGAAGAAGAGAAAGGGGAAAAGGAGAATCCTCTCCTCCTCGACCACCGCCGGAACTCTTCCCGCCGCCTGAATACGCTGGAACTCTGCCGGATTTTTGGGAAACGACGGGATTCTGCAAGACTTTGTAAATTTGCTTCAAGTTGTAATCTGATCGTCCCGATTTGTGGGACAAATCAGTATCTTGTAATTTACAAAAAATACTAGTGGAACTTTTCAGCTGGGCGTGGCCCTGTGATTTTTTCCCTCTTCTTGGTTTTCCACATAAAAATCCTGGTGTTCATTTTCTTTTTTGTTTGTGTGCTGAATATTCGTGCAACGCTCGGACGTGAATTTCTAAACTCTACCGCCGCGTATATTCTAGCCCACAACAGTTTAGCGCCGTCTGTGGGAAACACAATCCCACAACTTCAAGTATTACTACAATGGTCAACAGGCGTAGCAGTCGCATCATTGGAGCTTCCCGCTCTAACTCCCACCAATCTAGAAATCTGTCTGCAAATCACAGACGCCCAATGTCTGCCTCTTTTCATCCTAGGGGGCAGAATGCTGCCGGAGAAGGGACCTCGAGACCTTCTTTAGAAGAAAGAATCCGGAAGATGGAAGAATCTCAGAACGAGATCCTTCAACTCCTGCGGCAGAATCGACAGCCGGCATTAGCACAACGGGAGGAAGTTTTTCTCCCTCAGGATCCACCACGAGCTGAAGATGTCCAATTCGAACATCCTCAAGCAGAAGTTCATCTCCCTAGAAGATTTCCTCAGTCTCGACAGGATAATGAACTTGCCGATACTGCAAGTTCTACACATCCTCCGCCCTCAACTCGACAACCTCGCACTCTCCCGGATCTCCCAAAAGACTCTGCCCAACCACATGTTGCGGAGCTCCCTCACGACGCCTTGTGTTACGAACTGCGAAGGTTGGTAAGGGAAGAATTCCCCCAAGGGGATGCGAGACAAACTCTCCGACAGAGAGACTTCTAGGAGTCATCACCTCTAACTGAAGCCATACTATAGCATTCCATTCCAGCTAGATTTAAACTACCCAGCATCGAGTCTTACGATGGAACGTCCGACCCGTATGAGCATATCTACCACTACAGAACCATTATGCACATTCAGCGAGCCTCAGACGCCCTCTGCCAAGTCTTTCCTGCCACCCTCAAAGGACAGGCTCAAACGTGATTCTGTTCGCTTCCGTCGGGAACGATCCCCTCATTTGTAAAATTGGTAAAAGCTTTTGTCGAACAGTTCGTAGCCAACCGAAGAATTGCTAAGGATTCTTCTCACCTCTCCGGAATCCACCAAAACGAAGGGGAATCTTTAAAGGAGTATTTTCAGCGATTCTTCACTGAAGCTCGACAAATCCCAAGAGTAGATCCTGAACTGTTGAGAGGAGTCTTCCTTGGAGGCCTTCGCCCTGGCCCCTTCTATTCAGCATTTATGTGCAACACTGTTCCTTCGTATGCTGATTTAATTCACCGGGTAGAAGCTCAAATCTCGGCGGACGAGGCTATAAACGCTCATAGGAAACAGTTTGAACAATCTACTGGAAAGCGCAAGGGTGCACCAGGGACAGATAATTCTTCCTCACAACGAAAGAAGCAAGGGAAGAACAATCTGCCCCCGAGGCCTCCATTGCCACGACGAGAACCTCGACAGGAGAAAGAGTACACTCCTCTAAATACATCTCGAGCAAATGTGTTAATGGCTGTTCGAGATCAAGATATGGTAAAGTGGCCACATCCCTTGAAGCCGAACACAGGAAATCAGGATTAATACTGCCATTTCCATCCCAGTCAATTTTTGGGAGGCCACTCCAATCAATTTTTGGGATTGTCATCTCTATCCCTCACCTCAAGTTGAAGTTCCACACTCCAACAGGAGTTATTGTGGTGTGCGGAGATCAACAAATAGCACAAACCTGCCATCTCAGGCAGGTCAAAACACGCCCGACGGATACTTTAAGCATTGAGGACTTTGATCTCCAAAATGAGGACATTCCTCAGAGAGCTTCCCCCGTAGAAGAACTTACTACTGTATCTATCTCTGAAGAGTATCCTTAAAAAATGATACAGATTGGATCACTTCTCTCAGACGACGAAAAGAAGGAATTCACAAATTTTCTACGAGAAAATCATGATGTTTTCGCATGGAGCCCGGCAGATATGCCCGGGATTAACCTTGAAGTAATTGTACACTCCCTTAAGGTCAATCCGGCGTGCAAACCAATCATCCAGAAGAAACGGAATTTCGCACCAGATCATCAGCAGGTGATCGAACAAGAAGTGGACAAACTTTTAAAAGCCGGATTCATTCGAGAGATGCACTATCCTACTTGGCTGGCAAATGTTGTCATGATTTGAAAGGGGAATGGAGCATGGAGGATGTGCATAGACTATACAGATCTCAACAAAGCCTGCCCAAAAGACAGCTTTCCACTTCCTCATATCGACCAATTAGTTGATACCACCTCTGGGCATCAAATGTTGAGTTTCATGGACGCCTACTCCGGTTACAACCAAATCAAGATGAATCCGACTAATGAAGAAGCGACAGCATTTCAAACAGACAAAGGGTTGTATTGTTACCGGGTGATGCCCTTTGGGCTCAAAAACGCTGGAGCAACTTATCAATGTCTCATGAATAAGGTTTTCAAAACCCTTATTGGACATAATATGGAAGTGTACGTGGACGACATGTTGGTGAAGTCTCGAAAAATCTCAAAATATCTCTGACTTGATCAATGTTTCCATTTGTTGAGACGTTATAATATGCGCCTCAACCCCTCCAAATGCTCCTTCGGAGTTGCTTCTGGAAAATTTTTGGGTTTTATGGTAACCCACAGAGGAATTGAAGCCAATCCCGAAAAGATCAAGACATTAAGAGATATGGTGCCACCTAAGAACATCAAGGAGGTCCAAAGGCTGAATGGGAGAATTGCAGCATTATCTCGTTTCCTAGCACGCTCAGGAGACAACTACCTGCCTTTCTTTGAAGTACTCAGAGGCGTTCGCAGCTCCGGTTTCCAATGGACAGATGAATGCCAAGAAGCCTTCGAACAACTACGAAAGTATTTGGCCTCCCCGCCGCTACTTTCTAAACCAACACCTGGAGAGAAGTTGTATTTATACATAGCTGTTTCGGCCCAAGCCATCAATTCGGTCTTGGTACGAGAAGAAAGTGCTGTACAACGCCCCATCTATTATGTCAGTAAAATCCTATCTGAAATAGAGGGGCTTTATCCCTTAGCGGATAAGACAGCATTGGCACTAGTTTATTCTGCCAGAAAACACGTCCTTACTTCCAAGCCCACTCAATCGGGGTTTACACAAATCTACCGCTGAAAAGTGTTCTGCAAAAACCAGAAGCATCGGGTAAGCTCGTCAAGTGGCTGTAGAACTGAGAGAATTTGACATTCACTACTCGCCTAGACCCGATATCAAATCTCAAGCACTTGCAGATTTCGTGGTTGAATGCACCGTCCCAGTATCCGATGTTCAACCAAGTACTTTGTCTTCTCCTCCGTGTTGGACGTTGTATGTTGATGGATCTTCTGGAAGTTCTGGCACTGGGGCTGGAATTCTGTTAATTTCCCTGCAGAAAACTACTCTTAAGTATGGACTCCGACTCAAGTTTCCTGCAACAAACAACATGGCAGAATACGAAGCTCTTATCGCTGGACTAAGACTTGCTCAGTTAATTGTGAGGTGCAGAACCTAGTAGTCCACACTGATTCACAACTAGTCGCTTTTCAGGTGGATGGAGAATTTGATATTCACAATCCGCAACTGGCTCAATATTGCAGCATTGTGAAACTGCTCTTGGCCCGAATAGGAGAATATCAGATCGTACATGTTCTCCAAGAGCAAAATGCAAGAGCAGATGCTCTTTCAAAACTTGAAACATCAACGACGGGAGACATCTACAAGAGAAAATGTGTTGAGGAGATCCACTTTTCAAGTATTCAGGGTCCATGAGTCATACAATCAATCGATGAAACAAGGGAGGTGTCTTGGATCAATCTCATATTGTCTTTTCTACAAGATGGGGTACTTCCTGAAGAACCCATGGCTGCAACAAGACTTCGAAGACGAGCAGCAAATTTCACCATTATTGGTGGTGAATTGTATAAGCGTGCTTTCACCGGACTATATATGAAGTGTCTTCCACCTTCAGAAGCTGATTATGCACTCCGGGAAGTTCATTCGGGAGTATGCGGAGAGCATTTGGGAGGAAGAGCATTGACTTATAAAATTATGAGACAAGGATTTTATTGGCCTACAATGAAGCAGAATGCGCTTGAGTTTACACGAAAGTGTGAAAACTGCCAATTGCATTCCAATCTCACCCATACTCTAGCTCTAGAACTTGCATCACTTCAAAGCCCCTGGCTTTTCGCCCAGTGGGGAATTGACATAAAGGGACCATTCCCTATAGCCACAGGACAACAAAAATTCATCATCCTGGTTGTAGATTACTTCACGAAGTGGGTGGAAGCAAAACCCTTAGCAAAAATTACCGAAGTAAATGCAAAAACAATTCTTATGGAAGAATATAATTTGTCGCTACGGTATTCCAGCAAAGGTCATCACCGACAACGGAACTCAGTTTACTAGAAAATCTTTACATCTTTCTGTAAAGATTTTCATATTCAGCTCGTCCACACGGCTGTCGCCCATCCTCAAGCAAATGGGCAAACAGAGGTTACAAATCGAACAATTCTGAAAGAGCTGAAGACATGCCTAGGGAAGGTTGGGGGGCAATGGGTTGAAGAACTCCCAAATGTCCTCTGGGCTTACCGTACCACGGCCAGGACTCCTACAGGAGAGACACCATTTAACCTCTGTTTCGGTACAGAAGTAGTCATACCAGTGGATATTGGAGTCCCTAGCAACAGAGTTCAGACTTTTGACTTCGATAACAACGAGGAGAAACTCATGAAAAATCTAGATCTCCTCCCTGAAGCAAGGGATGAAGCCTCACTCAGGGTCGCTGCATACCATCAACGGATCGCTCGTCACTACAATAGGAGAGTAAAACCTCGAACTATTTTCATTGGGGATTTAGTTCTGCGAAGCATCGAAGCTGTTGGAAAAGGCCCTCAACGCAATAAGCTCTCCCCCCCTATGGGAAGATCCTTACTTGGTAGCGGCTATGGTCAAGCCTGGAACCTTCAATTGAAAGATGCCAACGGAAAAATGCTTCCTCGAACTTGGAATGTGGGCAACCTTCACAAGTATTATCAGTAGAAGTTGATGACACTATCCGTTTGTTAATGTCGTTCGTAGTATTTGTCTTGCTCTGTAACTATGTTTTGTATCTTTCAAGTTTTTCGTACGCTCTTTGTATGTTGATTGTAGAAGAACACTTGTTGTATCCCTGAGTTTACTAGGGAATTGTCGTACTGTTTTATATAATACAGTAATGTGATGTTTGTTTTGTCATTGTACTATCTCTTCTATTCGAGTTTTTTTTCCTATGATTCGAGAAATACACAACTAATATTGTATCTAAATCACTAAGCGACTAATCCCAGGGGATCTGGTCGGACCTCTTCCCCACAGGTTTAAATTATCAAGCAAGTGCTTCGATTAACAACCTCGGATAAGTCAGAGAGTCCCAAAGCGAATATCTCTCGCATTCGTACAAGTCAAAAAGATTGCCTTAACATTCGATTTAACATATATGAAAAAGAAAAATATCTTTTTATATATAAAACCCACAAACATCAAGTACATCGTCTAAAAAAAGCAACACACGAACTTACGTACAATCACTGCAACAAAAATAAAAGCGACACAGAAAACATCAAAATAATTCTACAGAATCTCAAGATCATCATCGTCGTCCTCCTCCAAAGCGAAGATCTTTTACAAATCACTCTCTAATTCTTCACCGTTAGAATCTGGAGAAGGATCAGCAGAAGCCTTGCTCGGAGTCAACCCCTCGATCTCCCCTCCGTTCTTACGTTGTACTGCACGAACGCCCTTCATGAAGCCTTTAATGAAGCCATCTTCCATAAGCTCCGCTTCTAAGGCCTTCACCTCAACGTCATAAAAATAATCGCGAGCTTTCTGGACTTGATCCTCGATAAATATCTTAAAAGCGTAAGATTTTTTGAACTCTTCTACGGCTGCAGACGGTGACAGTTGAGCTACCTTCTCCGACAACTTGTTCAGGAGCTTCTTATTCTCAGCCTCAAGGATTTGCATATTTTTCAGTTGTTGGTTGTTTGTTGCCTCTGCCTCCACCAACTATATATGCAAACGATCCATCCGCTCATTCTGGGAAGAGGCTGAAGCGATCTTGTTCGTCAATTATGTTCTGCATTGTTCAAGTTGATTCTCCACCTTCTCCATCTCATTCACTCTACCGTCGTATTTCTTCTTGTATTCCCCCTGAATGTATTTGACCTTCACGAATTCATCGTTCCAGTCATCCAAAATTTTATTCACCTCAAGGAACTGTTCAAAAAAGAATCAACAAGTAAAAAGTATATCCCTGAAAATGTGTATGCAAATACAAAAGAAATGGAGAGAGGGTGAACTCACCAACTCCTCGGCTCGTCGACGACCAATGCATTTATGTTTCAGAACATCCTCTGGAATGTATATCCTGGACGGAGAAAAGCGAGGACCCTTGCTGGAAAATGTCAAAACTTCGTCCGACTTCTTCTTAGGCGCCTGTGAATCTCCCTCGCCCTCAGGTCGCTTGGATTGAATTTTTTGGGTCTCCGGGACTTTTGCAGATTTCTTCAACTTCTGTGCATGCATCCTCCTTGCATGAGTGGATAGTCCCACCTTAAATAAATATTCCTCGTCTATGCATCTGCTCAGACAACGCATCTCATAACGGAGGGCATCAATATCAGGAAGCTTCAACATACTCAACAAGTCTTCCGCTCCAATATGAAGGGGGATAGGTAGCTCCTTCAACTTTCCCCATCTTTCTTGGAGGCCCCAATCGTTCTGCACGAAGAAGAAATCGCTAACCCAATTTTTGGATGGATCCCGGTACGAATATCCAACCACTTGGATCTGAATGATATACGGCCCTGCACATCAGTATAGATACGCCCCATCCAGGATAGGCATTCTGCAGACAATACCACTCCGCGGTCTCTGAAAAATGCGATCAGGCCCACTACGACCGACATAGCCTGATAGGAAAATTGAGACAAACTCAATCCGCAAATCGTCAGGATATCAATCAGTTCATGAGGTGGCGGAAATCGCAACCCCGCTCGCAAACTAAACTCGTACACTGTCACGTATACCTGGGGAGGGAAGCAGGCACGATCAGATCTCGCCAGCACCTTCATCACCAAATCACCAAATCATTAGAAAAGATTGCATTGCTGTCTATAATGTAATCTCATTTTTTCCTAAAAGAGATGAAAGAATCTACGGTGATGGTGGAGATAACGTCATCAGCTTTTGTCGCCTTGGGAACCTTCTTCGAACCCTCAGAATGGGCAGTAGGGCGATCTTCTACGACGGAAACATCTTTGGTAGAAGTGCAATCACCCATTTCGATTTCCTTGCTAAAGGGGGGGTGCAATTCTAAGTAGGGAAGATCTCCTACAAAAGATAGCAGAAAGCCCCTAGAGCAGGAAAAGAAACGAGTGGAAAGCTGGGAGAGAAATCTCCTAAACTTCTGCACAAGAGAAGAAGGAGAAGGTGCAAGTTTATTTATAGGTTTTGGAGAGAATTGGGGGGGGGGGGGGATTTGCTGTCATTTTCGAAATCCCCAATTTTTTAAAATTCTTTTCAAATTTTTTGGGATTTTTTTCGGAATTTTTTGGACCCAAAAATAGCAAAAAATGAGTTTTTTAGGCTGGTGGGGCCCGTTTAAGGCGGTGGCAGCCCAAAATCCACGCACACAGCACGCAGATCGACAATGGCGTGCTGCAACTGCCCAGCGCGCGAGCGGGCGCGGGCGCGGGCGAGCCCAAGTGCGGACTCGCGGGCGCAGGTGCGCACGCGTGACGCTGTCGCGGTTCCGCTCGTCAGCGGCGGCAGCGGCCGGCCGGCCAGTTTGGCTGCCCGATCCATTTTGGGCCCGTTTTTCGCCCCGAAAAAGATTAAATCGGACGTTTTTGGGGTCCCCGAGACCATTTTTCGACGTTCCGGACTCAATTTTGGAACTTTCAGAGTTATTCGGAGCTCCTACACGCAAGATCAATTCTGAGTCACTCGGAAAAAATTCTCTAAAATTCATGACGCATATTTTCGGACTCATGAAGCTACGACATCCGAAAATAGGAGGGCAACTGATGTATTCTCAAAAAATTATCTTGATTAAGCACGAATCTCGAGGCAAAATCTAACCGGAAACATCAAAAATTAAAATCAAGAGCATTCGAACTTCGATTTCAGCGAGCTTATAGTCAACTGAGCGTCTCGGAAATACGAACCCAATGACACCAAATTCAACCAAATCCGAGCCCAAATGGGTCCAAATCAAGGACCCGAAGCGCTGTTGGAAGATTCAAACCACAATTTGAGTTACGAAACGGTCTTCGATTTTAACGAGCTTATACTCGAATCGAACGGCTCGACGGGATGAATCCAACGAGCCCAAGATCGCCGAATTCCGACATCACTAAGGCCTTCAATTGTCCAACGAACGGTGCACGATCAAATGGTTCCATATCGGCCGTCCATTCGAACCACTCCCAATTCGCCCATGATCTCACACCTATTTACAATCCATTCCACTCCAGAAAAACTATAAATAGAGCCCTCATTCTTCACAAGGGAACTCAAGTGAAGAGAGAGAAGAAGGGAAGAAGAAGAGAAAGTGGAAAATGAGAATCCTCTCCTTCTCGACCACCGCCGGAGCTCTTCCGCCGCCTGAATATGCTGAAACTCTGTTGGATTTTCGGGAAACGATGGGATTCTGCAAAACTTTGTAAATTTGCTTCAAGTTGTAATCTGATCGTCCCGATTTGTGGGACGAATCAATTTCTTGTAATTTACAAAAACACTAGTGGAACTTTTCAGCTGGGCGTGGTCTCGTGGTTTTTTCCCTCTTCTGGGTTTTCCACGTAAAAATCCTGGTGTTCATTTTCTTTTCTGTTTGTATGCTGAATATTCATGCAACGCTCGGACATGAATTTCTAAGCTGTACCATCGCGTATATTCTAGCCCGCAACAATCACTATCTTCTAATTCAAGATATGGATGAATGATATACATTATTTATTAAACAACATCACTATTATAAATGATCCCTTCATGCTTCCCTTAATCAATCGTATGCTATTATTATATTGATGGATCTTCTCTCAGATATTCTCATGCATCCTAGTCTTGTACAGTTGATCACCATACTTTAAATAAGGATGACTTATTTAATGTTTGATTTACAAACTTGATTGTCATGTTGCATAAACGAGACACTCCTCCCTATTCTCACCGCTAACATTGTTAGTCTCCCAAACTCCACCGTACTGATGGCTTTTATTCAATCTCAAAAGCTTCACTTACCTCATTAACTTTACCAAGCTTGCTGGCTTCATGTGCCAATGTTGAGGATGATGATCTGAGAGCATGAGCTTGATCTAGTACCGAGCTTCAACCTAGTCTGATGCCTGAGATTGGGTCTACTCTGGAGCAATGCTATTTTGTTGACTTTGTTCCACTACATCCTGAGATGGAGATATACGATGTTCCCTCGTTCTCTTAAGCTGTTGCTTGCTCCACTACAATTTGTGCCGACACACTTGTCATCTCCATGATACCATGGGCTGTTTCTCTTGTTGTTGATGGGAAACTCTTGCATGAATCTTGGCTAAGTATGAATTTAAAGTTTCCAGATCCCCCAAAACTTGTTGCATCACCTATTGCTGTGTTTCTTCTTTAAAATGAATGTCAGCCTCTTCCTTGTCCTCTAGATTGCACTCAAGGCATGCACCCATTCAACTCTTTATGAAAGGGGGGATTGATGTAGAAGATAATCATTAGAAGAAGCTGGAACTGTTTGTTTTATTATTGTAAGAAAAGGTTAGGAAGACTTTTTTATTTGAGAGTGACTCCTTTCATGAATGCTTCTTATTTTTATGCTACCTCTTGATGCCTTTATTTGTTTCTATTCTTATTAGTTTGAAGCCCACTCTATAAATAGGTGTTACATGTAAAGCTTTTCAACGGTATGATATTAGAATGAAATTGAAGCAAGGTTGCCGTTTTAGGCTTTTCTCTTTCAGTTCACTTACTCTCTCTTCCGGGGTCTCTCAATCTTGGCCAGGTGCCACCTCTGTCCCCCTTCTCCATGTCTCTCTCCTAAACAAATGCTTCCTCTATCTCTATTAAGGTTTCATCTAGCTCAAAAACTCTGATATGAAACACTTGAGTTCCCAAGTGTTTCTCACCAAAACTGAAGTTGATCCGATGGAAACTGCTGTCCACAGCAGAAGTACAGCAGAAATCTGCTGTTTACAGCAGAAAAACAGCAAATGACAAGGAAATCTGAGAGAAAAACTCAAAGAAAAGCTTGTATTCCACTAGTCGATGAATAAAATAGCAAGATACAATTGATCCTCAATTCGAGAGGAGGATCGTTCTCTCCCAAATCTCTGGCAACGCCAAGAGCCCAAAGAAAACCTAAATCTAAGAGATCTCAAATTTCAGCCAAATTCAAGATGCTCAAACCCTAGGAAAATCTACTATTTAATGCATACAAATCAAAAGGAAATCCCTAAACAGTCCCTACATTCAAATTTCCCTCTCAAAACGCTAAAAAACGCTTCCTAAAATGCTCTCTTCGGCTGGTCGGGCCGCTCGATCTCCGCAGGAGGCGGAGATCACGCGATCCTTTCGCGTCTGAGCCGGTCCCGTGCGGACCGGCTGGACCGGTCCAGTGGACCGGTCTAACAATACTCCCCTCCCAAAAATCCACCTTGTCCTCAAGGTGGAGATATGCTCATGTTCCGGTGGAGGGGGCCATCCTTGAGGTGACTGAAAATCCTTATTGTATTGCGGAACCAAGAGCTGCACAGAACGAGAAACATCCGCTTCCTCCTCCATCCTGATCACATCCAGCTTGTGTAGTCCCACCAAATAATCTTCCCCCACCTCTTGTATATCCCTAACCATGGTCTTCAGTGATTTCGTGGCTTTGGGTAGCCCTGCATCTCCCCTTATAACCATCTTTCTCCCATCCACCATTAATTCCATCGTGAGTGCTCCCCAATTGTCCTTGGTTTCCCCCAAGGTCTGCAACCATTTCATCCCTAGGATGACATCCGTACTCCCCAATTCCAAGGGAAGGAAGTCTTCCTTTACATGGATCCCTTGAATCTTCAGTACTACTCCTCGACAGACTCCTCTACCCATCTCCACCTTCCCCGTGCCCTCATCACTCCATAGCCTCCGGTATCCACTAACTCCATCCCCAATGACTCCACTATCTGTTTGGAAATAAAATTATGGGTTGCCCCACTGTCAATCAACACAACCACCTCGCGGTCAGCTATCTCTCCTCTCACTTTCATAGTGCAACTCGGGGTGAATCCCACTACAGAGTTGAGGGAGACTTCTGCCACATCCAGGTGCAGCTTCTCCTCCTCCTCAACAGATCTGCCGCCTCCTCCCTCCTCGTCTTCCTCATCTTCACAGACGAGGAGAACCTGAAGAGTTCGGTCTTTGCACCTGTGCCCCGGCATGTACTTCTCATCGCATCTGAAGCACAACCCCTTTGCTCTCTTGTCCTGCATTTCTTTTTCGGTCAGCCTTTTGAAATTTTCCCCACTCCCTCCTACTGGCTTCTCCCGGGTGGTCTCATTACTGTTGCCTGATGCAGGCCCCTTGGATGCTAGAAGAGTGGTCGTCGTCCTGTAAGAGCCTCCTGAGCAGTTTCCTCGAGCCCCCCTTTCTGCTTTCTTTTGATCTTCTACCAACTGCGCCAGCTCCATAGCCTTTCCCAGGTTCCTCGGCTCCAGTACCCTGACTGCTGTTCGGATCTCTGGTTTCAACCCCTTCATGAAGTTCCCTTCTAAGGCTGACTCTGAAATGTGATCCAATCTGCTAGCTAAGTACTCAAACCGATCCCGATAATCTGCCACAGTTCCTTCTTGAGTCAAGGCAAAGAATTGCTCATAGAAGTCCCCTCCCCCGTCGGTTTGGAAACGCTCTAATAAGCAATCCTTGAACTCTCTCCAATTCCGGATGGGCTCCCTCCTGTCACGCCACTGATACCATGCCAATGCCTTCCCTTCCAGACACAAACCTGCCGCCGTTAGCTTCTCATCATCTGTCAACCCGTTGACTGCAAAGTAACGCTCCACCTTATAGATCCAGCCATGGCCATCTTCGCCTTCAAAGATGGGCATCTTCAATTTCCTCACCTTCGGATCCCTTCCATTGCCCCGATACTCTCCATAACCTCCCATTCCTCGAAGATGAGGTGCTCCCCAAGTGTCCCGATCCTCCCTCCGACGTTGGTAACCGAATTCTTCGTCATAATCCCCTCTTCCCCTTTCAGAATCAGCACCTCGACGCTGAAATTCAGCACCTCGACGCTGATATTCTCCTCTTCTTTCGCCAAATTCTGCACTTCCCTCATATTCTCCCTTCGGCCTTCAAAATCCATACCTTGACGCTGAAAATCAGCACCTCGACGCTGAAAATCAGCACCTCGACGGTCATTCCCCAGGCTCATCTCCTCTCTAGAAAGTGGCTCTAGAGGTGGCATGTCGTCGTCTCCCTCAAGGATCTCCACAGCCGGATTCCTCCTCCCCCGAGGCGGGTTCGGATTTCCTCCTACGCCATGGTCGCCGACAGTCTCTCTTGCATCCGACGCCGTCGGATTAGTCTTCATCTCAAGTAATTTCTTCATCATTTCTTCCATGGCCGTGAATTTTCCCTCCAACCTTTCGTTGTTGGTGGTGATTTGATTTTGAAATTCAAAAAATCTTTCTTCCAAATCGGTTTTCAATTGACCGATCTCGCCTTCCAATACGTCCACCTTCTTTCCGGCCATTGCTCTCCTCACGGATCTCCAAAAATCTTCTTCCGGACAAGATAAACTCGCTGAAATTTCAGAATTTTAGCCGCCGGTGGTCCCAAATCGATGCTCTGATACCAATTTGATATGAAACACTTGAGTTCCCAAGTGTTTCTCACCAAAACTGAAGTTGATCCGATGGAAACTGCTGTCCACAGCAGAAGTACAGCAGAAATCTGCTGTTTACAGCAGAAAAACAGCAAATGACAAGGAAATCTGAGAGAAAAATTCAAAGAAAAGCTTGTATTCCACTAGTCGATGAATAAAATAGCAAGATACAATTGATCCTCAATTCGAGAGGAGGATCGTTCTCTCCCAAATCTCTGGCAACGCCAAGAGCCCAAAGAAAACCTAAATCTAAGAGATCTCAAATTTCAGCCAAATTCAAGATGCTCAAACCCTAGGAAAATCTACTATTTAATGCATACAAATCAAAAGGAAATCCCTAAACAGTCCCTACATTCAAATTTCCCTCTCAAAACGCTAAAAAACGCTTCCTAAAATGCTCTCTTCGGCTGGTCGGGCCGCTCGATCTCCGCAGGAGGCGGAGATCACGCGATCCTTTCGCGTCTGAGCCGGTCCCGTGCGGACCGGCTGGACCGGTCTAGTGGACCGGTCTAACAAACTCCCACATTTTCATGAGTTCCATAACATCATGCATCTTCTGTTTGTTTGATTTTTGTATTTTTTGCAGAGTAAATTACATTTGGATACTTCGAGTTTGTATCAAGTAAAAATTAGATTACAACTATTAAAATTTCATTATTTGGCTCCTTAAGTTTTTATGAAGTTTAGTATAGGTACATCATTTAATGATCTTTTTGAGATAATTTTATTAGCTTGAGGGATCTGCTAATTAAATTATCGAAGTAGTGGATGTAACTGCTAGTTAATCAAAATCAAGGGATCAGTTAACTCCCCTTGCACAAATTATGCACAATATGAACGTCGACTTCTGTCTAGACGTTCCAGTGAAGTAGTGACATTCGAATATTCTAAATATGGGTTCACAAATCACAATATTATACGCGCCAAAAAAGCCATCTACTATCTGCCAAAGAAATTATAAAATGATACAAGTAATATTCGGCTGTTGCTTTTCTTATCAGATAAATCGAAATATATTGTCTGGGTGTTTTAGCCGACCTGGTACTTGATTATTCTATATGAAAGATTTTCCTTATACTAGCCGTTTAACATAATTTTTGGACGCCTTAGTATTAAATTTGATTAAGGTTCCAGAGTTTGAATGCTTGTTTAATTATATTTTTTCCTGTTACTTTAGGCATCTTAATGTTCTAACAGAACGAGCCACTGAACTAGCCTCACATAATCAGGTAAAATTTCATGCCTATTATTTAATCTTCTTATGCATTTCTTAGAACCGAATGATCCTTTCTCTTATATTTGAAGCAGAGTTTAGATAGCTTTGAAGAAAAGCTGAAGAAACTAGTGGGAATGGGATTTGAGAAGGTATTGTTCAGAAAACTTTATGTGCACTGCATTGCCTTTTTTTATAGTTGGTCATTGATCCTACTTACCTTAACACTCATCAACTTAATTTAGGCCTATTCCAATTATCTGCATCTCAACATTCACTACTATTGTGCTGATATTTTCAGTTGAGAGTATTTAATTGGCGTTTTTAGTTAGTCCTTTAATTATTACAATTTCTTGCATTGTTAAAAAAAGTAGCAAAAAGGAATTGATGTGGTTTTCATTCTTCATGGATAAATGAAGACCTTGGCCGAATTTTTGAAGAAATATTACATAAGCATTGCTACACTTTCAAATAAAACCAAATTTAAAATGAAGCTCTCTTGTATCTTGTATCTATAATTTATGTAGCAAGCCCAGATTTACAGCAGTTTTAGAATCAATAATCACGAAATTTCTTTTTTAAGTTTAAGATATATTTGTGGAGAATAGAATTTCCCATAGTACATTAACTCATTAGTTTGCTGGATATTTAGCTTGTTAAGAAAATTATGAAGCGGTCTAATCGTCTTATTCTCTGATTACCTTTAATTAATGATAATCAAGGTGAATAAAGGGCTTGCATTATTTTTCTTTAAAGTCAGCTGTTTCTTTTTAGTCCAAAATCTTTCTTTGTTTTTTGGCTGAAAGCTTATTTATGCTGAAAACTGTTTACCAATTTTCCATCAAATAACACGGATTAAGCAAAATTAAAATTATATCCTTAGAGCTGATTGACTAAAATTCTGTTTGGGATAATTTTTCATATCTTTTTGCTGTTTTTTTTTTTTAACATTCTTATGATAAGAAGTAGCTTTTTATGATCAGTATGCCAAAATGTTATCCATAAGAAAATTACTGTCTTTTTAAGAGAAAAAAAATTATAATATCATACTATAACAACAACGACAAGCCTTTATCCCACTACATGGGATCGGCTACATGAATCTTTTTCTCCATTGTGTCATGTTAAGAGTCAAATTCTCATTTAAATTTAATAAAGAAAGATAATTTCTAATATTTTCTATCAATATCTTTTTAGGTGTTATCTCTACCTTTTCTTAATAGAAGTCAAATCTAATACATCTACTCCTCCAACCGGGTCATCGGAAGGCTGCTTTTTTATGTGACCAAACAATCTAATGCGATTTTCTCTTATCTTATCTTCCACTAGAGCTACTCCAATCTTTTCACGTATATGCTCGTTTCGTATAATAAAAAATATATTTCCCCCACATCTCTAATATTCTACAAACAACTTCAGCCACTGTAATTGGACCCTAAGATGGTGTAAAAACGTCGTTCATCCCATGCCATCTTATTTCAATTTAAATTTCTGCATAATTAATAGGTTAGAACAGCATTCCTCTTTATTTGGTTTCACAAATCACCTTCTTCCATAGAACAGTCTCTCTTCTAATTATTCTATCAGTTTTCGCATATCTTCCATCCTGCTTGGAACTACTACCTACTTGCTTTGGGTTATTATTTGTATTGTTTTCTGTGAACTTCTGTGTTTCAGTGAGATCTTAGAGCTTTCCAGTCTAATGCATGGTGTCCTTAACTTTTGGGACAGACCCTTGCAGAAGTTTCCCTTGCAGCTGCTGATGGAGATACTAATATTGCTATTGAAATCCTCATGAGTCAGCAGGCATTTACCTTCCTCTTTTTTTTTTTTTTTTTTAACTTTTTTAATTTTTTGTTTTTTTTAATTCGTATTTTTTATTAGTTAACTTTCTTTGTTTGCATAACTGACAATATTTTTGCTTCTCATCATGAATGCAGGGATAAATAAGCTTCCTGAAACAGTAGAGGTTTCCTGTCGCCATTGTTTTCTTTGCTTTACTCGGAGCTTATTTTGCATTCAATGGAGATGCCACTCAGCTGGTAAATTGTAGAAACAAAGCTGAAGACATTGAAGAAGTAACCATACTAACCAGGTGATAAAATCTATGACTTGTAATGTTGTTTATGGACATGGAGATGAGAAGAACTATGTGAATCATTTAAACCTTTGATACGATACGGATTACATTGCATACCAGATTATGATCATTTTTATGACAATTAAAACTTTGTAACTAAGTAATTACTTTTAAATACTGAACAAAGAAGAACAAAAAGTTTTAAAATGTGACCGTTGATGGACCTTAAAATAAATTAGTTTTTTGAAGAAGAGAAGACCGTTGTGTGGTCAATTTGAATTAATTATCCTGATTCTATTGGAGTTTGATTAAACGTTAATGAACAAATTATGTACGGTATTTACAATTGCAAGTTTAGCAAATCGGAAGCATAGGCTAAGATTTTATTTGGGACAATTTTTTCTTATTTTTTAAAGCAACTTTCTAGTATTCAAAAGAATTTTATACTAAACAGTTGTTTTGGGCTTTGTTTTGGATGACTTTCTTAGTGCTTTTTAAAGTGGCTTGAAAAGATGCTTTAAGAAGGAAAGTTGTCCCAAACGAGGTCTTAGAAAACATTAAAAAAGTTGCTCAAATGAAGCCTAAGGCTTCGTTTGGGATGACTTTCTTCTTGCTTTTTAAAATTGCTTTTTTAGTAAAAAAAATTTGAATTTGAAAACTTTTTACTATGAAGCCATTTTAAAGAAGCAGTTCAAAAGTTGTCCCAAATAAAGCCTAAGTCAATGCTACCAGCATAAGTTTTTTGACACCGAGGGCTTTTCTTGGGGAAAATTGAGTATTGTAGCATAAATGATGAATGTTAAAATCATAAAATTTATGATTTTTACAATTATTTTCTTCAAGGTTTTTAATTAAAGCTATTTGGATTGCTCTCTTCATCTCCAAATCAACCATATCAGCATTTCTTTTAATCCATAGTTATCAAATTAAGGCCTAATAAAATGTCAAATGGACAAAAGTGATTCTATGTACATATGGAGCCCCTTAGGGTTGGGAACATTATTTAAGAAGTGTCATTACCTTGAATTGCATTATCTTCTTGGATGGCTTAGATGGACCGAATAAAATTTGATGGAGATGAACTTTAAAATTATTAGATTTAATTTTAGATGAGAGTATTATATGATTAATCAATTATTTATAATATTCTTTTGATTTTTAATGATTATTTTAATCAAGTTACTCTAGCCCAATATTTTTCCCAAAAGAACTTGTTCTCCTCAAATACTGTAAAAGACTCTGTATGACTAAAGCTTCTCATATAAATATGTGAAAAAATTGTAATATTTAGATATTTTGAGTATTTTTAAAAAATTTATATTGATAATAATCATATAAATTAAAGAACCTATAGAGAACACCTAACAAATTATTAAATTACAACATATAAAATTTATTATCATTAAATTAAATAGTGAGATACATAAGTGTACACTGAACAAGGAGTTATGTATCTCAGGCTCTATTGTAGTTATGGGTGTAACTAAATCGAGCAGGCTCGCGAGCTGGCTTGAGTTCAATTCGTTAACGAGCTTGCGAGTTGAGCTTATTGAGGCACAAGTTCAAGCTCAAGCTTGTACTCAAGTTCATATATTAAACGAGCTCGAGCTTTAACTCAAGGTTAGCTCGGCTCGAAAGTTCATTGAGCTGCTTGATCAAATTAAATATATTTAATAATTAATGTAAATTAAATTATGTAATATAGTTTTATAATTTTAAATTAGTTCCATATTTAAAAAGATAAGAAAATTAAAATTTTAATTAAAATTAAAAAAATTTAGCTCAACAATCAAGTCAAGCTCGACGTTTCTTAACGAGCTTGCGCTTATAAATTTTTTAATAAGTTGAGCTCAAGCTTAATAAACGAATTTGAGTTCAACAAAAGTTAAACAAATTTAGCTCAATTAGATAGATACTCTACTCAACTTGTTTAGGCTCCTAACTGTACTAAAACTAAGGACTAGTTCAGCTTATATTTATGTTTAACTCATTGCTATAATTGTATTGTTAACCGGCAGGGGCAAAAAAGTATGAAATAGGTTATTTTTGAAATTTGTATTTATGATGAAATCTTAAAACATATTTGAGATTACTTTTATTTTATTTTTGTTTAATGTATTTTTAGTTGAGTTTACTTTTCATTTGAAAATAAATCAAATTATTTTTTAAAATATAAAATAAATATTAAATATTTTTAAAAATAACTATAACCACCGGACGCAGTCACAATCCCTTACCATTACCACCTCAGCCGAAGCAAACATCATGTTTATATATTATAATATATATATATTATATATATATATATATATATATATATATATATATATATATATGTCAAAATAATAAAATTAGGGGTGTCAACTCGGGTCAACAGGTCGGGTTCGGGTCGAACTCGGAACTGACCCGGCACTGTTCGGGTCAACCCGAACCCGACCCGATTCGGGTCCAGGTCAACCCGACACGACACGAATGACCCGGGATTGACCCAGAATTACTAATTTTCGGGTAAAAAATTGGGTCAATCTCAGGTTTTCGGGTCAAAAACGGGTCAATCTCGGGTTTTCGGGTCAAAAATGATTTTTCGTGTCACTTTCGGGTCAATTTCGGGTTGGCGGGTCAACCCGAACCCGACCCGATTTTTAAAACGGGTTGATTTCATGAACCTGAACCCGACCCGTTTCGGGTTTGGGTTGACCCGAACCCAGATTTTTCCTGGTCGGGTTCTGGTCGTGTTTCGTGTCGTGTCAAAAATTGACACCCCTAATAATAAAATAAAATAAAAATAACCTCAAATGACCCCCAAATAATAATGGATTCAATGATACAAAAAGAAAGTGAGTCAAGGCTTTTGCCCTAGCTGCTCCTTCGGCGTGTTTTTGATGCTCTCCGCCTCCTTTTTCGGTCGGCATCCATCTGCATATTTCAGGAAAGTTGTCTTTCCTTTCCCGCTTACTGTTCGACTTTTTTTTTTTCGGGTTGTCAACCTCATCTTTCCTCCTCCGGCCTTTGCTGGCCGGAATGGCGGTCCGACGGGTTGATGATCCGGGTTTTTTGAATGTTTCCTTTAAATCTCGATCGTTTGTTGAAGCACTTTCTGGTTCGTCCTCATTGGAGTGTTTCCCGGAGCTTTCCCATAGCTCTTTTCGTGGTTTACCTTCGTTATGGATTTCTAAGGAGGAAATTAATTCTCTGCTGTGCCTTTTCAATTTGCCTTGGTCGGTTTTTTCCCCACACGTCGTCCTTCTCTCGACGTGATTCAAAATTTTTTTTGCTCTTTGAAACTTATTTTTGAGTTATCTGTTACGGTGCTTGTTCAGAGGCATGTGCTGGTTAAACTCTACAATGACCTAGACTATAGCCGTTTGTTTTGTCATCATTCTTATCTAGTAAATAACTACTTCATGAAGCTCACTAAATGGTCTCCGCTCCTTGACATTGCTTGTGAATCTCCGGTCATTCCGATTTGGGTTTTTTTTTCTAATCTGAGACCTCATCTTTACTCCCCCTGTATCCTTAACGCCTTAGGTTCTATGTTTGGTAGACCCTCGAAGGTTGATTCTGCAACTTTGGTCGGATCTCGACCATCCCTAGTGCGTGTGTTGGTGGAGCTGGACATAACCAAAACTTACCCTTACCAAATTTGGCTCATGCCAGAGATTTTGGGGTATATTCAAAAGGTGCAATTTGAGAATTTTCCTGATTTTGTGTGTCTTGTAAATGGTTGGGCCATCTTCGTGGTCATTGTGATCCAGCTCCTCTGTCTAATTCTACTATCCCTATGGCTGGGAATGTTAAGAGTCTTGCTTTAGGTGTTTCTTCTATGGTTGTTCCCGAGGTGTTGGTTGGGGAGGACCCGATTCCTATGGTTAATCCGGCTTTAGATGAAGTTGTTTGTGAGATGGGTTTTGGGCTTTGGCTAACCCGCTTGCCGTTTCGGTTAAGGAAAATGTTGTATGTGGTGGTTCTAGTGAGTGTAAGGAAGCTGTTATTTTAGACAATGGGGGCAAGAATTCTTTTACTGAGGATGTTGTGTGCCCTCCCTCCACTTTCCCTTCTCATGCTAGTGTTGGTGAGGAGGAAGTCATCTTTTCAAATTTGGTTTTGCTTGTGTCTTTGCCTTTTAATTCGATGGGTGATTTGGCCTTGGTTAATGCTGATGTTCCCGCGGCTTCCAGTCCGTTAGGTCCAATTTTGTCCCCAGTTTCCCCTGTTGTGGTGGGGCAAGGGGATTCTGTCACGACCCAACCCGACCGGGGCGGATCCCGCTCGCATCGGGCCGTGACAGAACCAACAAATCCAGGATCTGGCTTTGGAATTTGCTTCAGAACTTTCTTCCAAATATAACACAGACAGAAAAACACATAGCTACTATAAACATCCAAACACAGCGCAGTTCGTCTATCTTTTCTTTCATCAAAATAATCATATACAGATACAGTGTATGGCTTCAGACAGAAGGAACAGAACAGAACAGAAAAGCCATGACTGTACAAAAATCAAAAGTATCAAGTACCTAATCACAAATCAGACTCAGAATGTCTAGTCCAAGACCTCCTTCCCTTTCCTAGAACCTGAAAACCACGCAGAAAACAAGGATGAGCTAACAGCTCAGCAAGACATCAATCACCAATCAAAATCATCAGAAACTCACATCAGAAAACGTATCCGAAAAGTATCCGTACAGAATTCGAACAATCATACAGAAATCATATAACAGACAGAACAGATAATAAACATCGAATACGGAATCTGAAATCATATCAAATCAAATATCATAAAGCTTTCATGTCACAGAGCAGACAGAATCATACGGAATAATCAGAGTCGTACAGAAATCAGAAATCAGATAAAATCACATTACAGCTTTACAGAACAGATAATTTCAGAACAGAACTTCCTTCTAGATGTCGGAACTTCCCCTCTTCTCCTTATGACTCCCTTTTTGTGCATATAGCACCAGAACTTCCCCTTATAGCTCCCTTTTGTGCTTATAGTACCAGAACAGAACAGATATACAGAATTTCAGATTTCAGAACTTCCCCTTATGTCTCCATTCCCGAACCCAGACAACGGAATCACAAAGGATTCCAGCCCCTTATAACTCCCTTCTGATAGTATACAAATAATCAATTCATTCAAATCATTTCATTTCGAAAATTCAGAAATCGTACAAAAATTCAGCGGCATAACGACAGTATACGGAATTTACATAAAATTCCCATATCCGGAAATTTATCAAATTACCACAGAACATTCACAACAATATTATAAGACTTTTATTGTACTGACAAAATATTTTTCAACATCCTGATAATTTGCAGTTCAATCAAAACACCGCAGAATCCAAAATGTCCAACACAAATCTTCCAGAAAATACTCAAAACGTGCATAATTATCATCTCAGAGACATACTAAAAGTTACACGGTAAAACCTTTGTTAAGAGAAAATAA
Source organism: Dendrobium nobile (assembly GCA_022539455.1). Taxonomy (NCBI): domain Eukaryota; kingdom Viridiplantae; phylum Streptophyta; class Magnoliopsida; order Asparagales; family Orchidaceae; genus Dendrobium; species Dendrobium nobile. The sequence goes on from CM039731.1 coordinate 26,068,107, forward strand.
TACAAGAAATTTGCTAACGGAAACAAAATCTGGAACATAAAATGCGTCAAAAATCTCGTTTCTGAAAATTGAGAAAGGCGGAATGTGCCTTACCTCGAGTCGGTCAACTTCTCTAACTACCACAATGGACGAAAACAGACCGGAGTCGCTCAAAAATCCTCTTTTCCTTCGTTTTTCTCTCTCCTTGACGTCCTTTTTTTTTCCAAAAATATCTCATTTCCTTATATATCAAGACTGATCGTACCGGACGATCGCAACTTCGTCCCGGACGATCTAGGCTCTGGACAAATTTCGTCCAGACGAAATTAATTATCGTCACGGACGACTTGGGCTCTGGACAGATTTCGTCCAGACGAAATTAATTATCATCCCGTACGATTTGCTCTCGGTAAGAATTTCATCCAGACGATCCTATTTTCGTCCAGACGAACCATACAGCCAGAACTGTTTTCCTGCACAACCTGTACCGATCGTCCCGGACGAACCTGGGAGCAAAATGGTCTTTACAATCTCTCCAACTTCAGAAAAATGTTGTCCTCGACATGGCAACATTGCCAAACCAAAACTCAGTCAGAAAAGATACGGATATGCTTGCCTCATGTCCGACTCCTCCCATGTCGCTTCTCGTGCTGTTCGGTGCTTCCACTGAACTTTAACCATAGGAATTTGTTTACTTCTTAAGTTACGAATATCATAAGCCAAAATCAATTCAGGTTCTTCTTCATACCTCAGATTTTCCTGAATCTCCACTTCATCTGCAGACAATTTCTTTTCAGAATCAGATATCCACTTTCTCAAAATAGATACGTGAAAAACATTGTGCACATCAGACATCTGATCAGATAGTAACAGTCTGTAAGTAGACTTACCAATCCTTTCAAGGATTTCAAAAGGTCCAACATACCTTGGACTAAGCTTGCTCACCCTTCCAAATCTGCTGACTCCTTTCATCGGACTGACTTTGACATACACAAAGTCACCAACTTGAAATTCCACAAATCTATGTTTCTGATTGTAATACTTCTGTTGTCGATCTTGTGCAGCTTTCAATCTTTCTTTAATCAGATTGATTTTTTTAACAGTTTCATCCACAAATGTAGCACCCATTTCTTGTCTATCTCCTACCTCAGTCAAAGTCAAAGGAGTTCTACTCTTCCGGCCATACAAAGCTTCATAAGGTGACATACCAATGCTTGACTGAAAACTGTTATTATAAGCAGATTCGATCAAAGGAATATGATCTTCCCAGCTTCCCCCAAAATCAAAGACACATAATCTCAGAAGATTTTCTAGTACCTGGATAGTTCTCTCAGACTATCCGTCAGTCTGCGGATGAAAAGCCGTACTGAAATGCAACCTCGTACCTAATCCTTGCTGAATATTCTTCCAAAGTCTGAAGTAAACCGTCCGTCTCGATCAGATACAATCACCTTTGGCACACCGTGCAATCTGACGATTTCTTTCACATATACCTGTGCCAACTTATCCACCGAATCCGTTTGCCTGATCGGAAGAAAATGTGCAGACTTCGTCAATCGATCCACAATCACCCAAATAGCATCGTGCCCTTGCCTTGATCGAGGAAAACCCATAGCAAAATTCATCGTTACCTCCTCCCACTTCCACTCAGGGATAGGCAACGACTGCAAAAGACCTCCTGGTCGCTGATGCTCTGCCTTCACTAACTGACAGGCTTCGCATTTCGAAACAAAATCCGCTACATCCTTTTTCATTCCTGGCCACCAGAACAAATTCTTCATGTCTCCGTACATCTTGCCACTTTTCGGATGAATCGTATAGCCTGAATGATGTGATTCGTACAGAATCTCTTTCCTCAAATCTCCAAACACATGAATCCATAATCTGTTCTTGCAAAAGATAATACCAGAATCAGAAATTCGTAGTTCAGGTTTCTTACCAGATTCAATCTGAGTAATCAACTTCAAGTAATCAGAATTCGACTTCTAAGCTTCCTGAATCCTTTCTTCTAGGGAAGACTGAATGTTCATCTGAGTCAAAACACCAGAATCCGCACCAGTAGAGGAAATCACCTCTAATTGTAATCTTTCCATATCTCGTATCAGATACTCATCAGAAGTGAGCTGAATACCTGATAATCCAGAAGACTTCCTGCTTAGAGCATCTGCTACCACATTAGCCTTGCCAGGCTGATACTGAATCGTCAGATCATAATCCTTGATCAACTCAAGCCACCTTCTTTGCCTCAAATTCAGATCTTTCTGAGTGAATATGTACTTCAAGCTCTTGTGATCTGTAAAAATCTCACATCTGACGCCATACAAGTAGTGACGCCAAATCTTCAAAGCAAACACAACTGCAGTCAACTCCAAATCATGCGTCGGGTAATTCTTTTCATGTGGTTTCAACTGTCTCGAAGCATAAGCAATTACCCTACCATGCTGCATCAGAACACAGCCCAAACCTTTCAGTGAAGCATCACTGAATACCTGAAATCCTTCCATACCTGACGGAAGTGCTAACACTGGAGCTGAAGTCAAACAATCCTTCAACTTCTGAAAACTAGCCTCACACTCCAATGTCCACACAAAGGCTACTGACTTTTGAGTCAGTCTCGTTAGAGGCGTAAAAATCTGAGAAAATCCCTTCACAAATTTTCTATAATATCCAGCCATGCCTAAGAAATTACGTACCTCAAATACCGTAGTAGGCCTTGGCCAATCAGCAACAGCTTGAATTTTCTGGGGATCAACAGAAATACCTTCACCGCTCACCACATGCCCTAGAAAAGAAATGCTCTTCAGCCCAGCCAGAATTCACACTTGGAAAACTTAGCATATAGCTGATGCTGCCTCAAAGTCTCCAACGCAATATTCAAATGTCTGGCATGATCTTCCTCAGAAGCAGAATACACCAGAATATCGTCGATGAATACGATCACAAACTGATCCAGGTACTCCATGAACACTCTGTTCATTAGATCCATAAAAATAGCAGGTGTATTGGTTACCCCAAAAGGCATAACCAAAAACTCGTAGTGTCCGTACCGAGTACTGAAAGCTGTCTTCAACACATCAGCTTCCTTCACCTTCACCTGATAATATCCAGATCTCAAATCAATCTTCGAAAACACAGAAGAACCATAAAGTTGATCAAATAAGTCATCAATTCGTGGTAATGGATACTTATTCTTGATCGTGACTTTATTCAAATCACTGTAATCAACACACATACGGAGTGTTCCGTCCTTCTTCTTCACAAATAATACGGGTGCTCCCCAAGGAGAAACACTAGGTCGAACAAATCCTCTATCCACCAACTCCTGGAGCTGAACTTTCAACTCAGAAAGTTCCTTCAGTGCCATCCTGTACGGAGCTTTCGATATCGGAGCTGTACCCGAAAAAACATCAATAGAGAACTCAACATCTCTATCCGGAGGTAAGCCAACCAACTCCTCAGGAAATACATCAGAAAACTCCCGTACAACCGGAATATCAGAAAGAGAACCCACCTCTATGTTCATATCCCGTACAGAAGCCAAAAATATTGGGCAACCCTTCTTCCACAATCTTCTGACTTCCAACACGAAAATCAGACAGGATAAAACACCTCGTAATCCTTGGAATACACATCTTTCTCCCTCCATAAGCAAGCTAACTTGCTTCTTCAAACAGTCAATCTGAGTCTCATACAAACTCAGTCAATCCATTCCCAAAATAACATCATATGAAGAGATAGGCAACAGAATCAAACTTGACTTCCACTTCTTACCAAAAATATCAATCTCACAAACACAAAACTTTCGAGCAATCAAATTGCTTCCAGCCGGCAAAATAACAGAAAGCGAAACCGACAACATCACAGAATCCAGATGCAAAGCATCAAAACAACGCTCGGAAAGAAACGAGTGACTGGCTCCAGAATCAAACAAAATACGACAGGGATGATCAGAAATATAAATCGTACCTGTCACCACATCCGAAGCATCTCGAGCCTCCTGCTGACTCAAACTGTACACACGAGGCTGAACTGGAGCTGGAGCTACTGAACCACTAGACTCCCGCTGACTACCAGTAGGTGGTCTCCGTGCCACAGAACCCGAACCACCACCTCTACCACCAGAGGATCCTTCAATCACAGTGCGTGGAGGAACAGTCCTCGGCCTTCCTGCTGAACCAACAGGTCTAGTATCAGATCGGAATTCAGATCGTCTATCAAATCCAGCCTGTGGACACTCTGCAATCCGATGTCCTGGCTGACCACATCTGAAGCACTGACCAGTCATCCTGTAGCACTGGCCAAAATGTCTTCGTCCACAACTTTGGCACACAGGTGCCCCACTGACAGATTCATAATTGGTCGTACTGGTAGTGGTAGTACCAGAAAATCCTGACTGTCCACTCCTCCTGGAGTCTCCGGAAACAAATCTCCTCTTGCCAGAGGAACCACTGCTAGAATTATCACCCCCGAACTTCTTCCTACTCGCAGTCCACCGCTGCTGAGTAGCCATCAGATCATTCTCTATCAAACGAGCTCTCTCCACAAGCTCAGAGAAATCAGAAAGATGAAATGGCACTAGGGGCTGCCTCAGACTATCTCGTAGTCCCCTCAGAAATCGATAGCACTTCTCAACAGAAGTACTTACCAACTGCGGAGCATATCTGGCTAAAGCAGTAAACTCGGCCTTGTACTGCATCACAGTCCTGCTCTCCTGAACCAGTCTCAGAAAAGTCTCCTGCATCTGCTGTCGTGCAGAAGGAGGTACAAACCACGATCGGCATTACTCATAAAATTCTTCCCAAGTAATCAACGATTTAACTTCCCTTGGAATTTCGCCTCCTGCTGGCCTATCCACCAGCGCTCTGCTTCCCCGTCTAACAGAAAAACTGCCAACGGTACTTTCCTGTCCGGCGGACACTGCATGCCGTCAAAAGTCTTCTCCAACCTCCTCAACCACTCTTCAGCTGCTTTGGGCTCAATAGTGCCCTCAAACCTCGAAGGTTTCAATCTCAGAAACATCTGCAGATGTTTATCTATATCCTCAGATCGCACAGTAGAGGCTCTACTCTGAGTCTCGCTCATCATCTGAGCAACCAATGTAGCAAACTGAGAAAGTGTATCAAAACCAACCACTGGGATATTACTGCCCACTGGAGCTGCCTGACTAGCACTCTACCCATCTGTCATATCAGGGTCTGGCAGATCCATGATCACACAAAAAACTAATCACAAAAATAACAAAATAAAAATCCAGACAAAACAAAACTACCCCAGACAGACTCACAGATCGCTTCCTATAGCTCTGTCTTACAATCCAAATTCCAAAACCATTGCTCTGATACCACTAAAGCTTGTCACGACCCAACCCGACCGGGGCGGATCCCGCTCGCATCGGGCCGTGACAGAACCAACAAATTCAGGATCTGACTTTGGAATTTGCTTCAGAACTTTCTTCCAAATATAACACAGACAGAAAAACACAGAGCTACTATAAACATCCAAACACAGCGCAGTTCGTCTATCTTTTCTTTCATCAAAATAATCATATACAGATACAGTGCATGGCTTCAGACAGAAGGAACATAACAGAACAGAAAATTCATGACTGTACAAAAATCAAAAGTATCAAGTACCTAATCACAGATCAGACTCAGAACGTCTAGTCCAAGACCTCCTTCCCTTTCCTAGAACCTGAAAACCACGCAGAAAACAAGGATGAGCTAACAGCTCAGCAAGACATCAATCACCAATCAAAATCATCAGAAACTCACATCAGAAAACGTATCCGAAAAGTATCCGTACAGAAATCGGACAATAGTACAGAAATCGTATAACAGATAAAACAGATAATAAACATCGAATACGGAAATTGAAATCATATCAAATCGGATATTATAAAGCTTTCATGTCACAGAGCAGACAGAATCATACGGAATAATCAGAATCGTACAGAAATCAGATAAAATCACATTACAGCTTTACAGAACAGATAATTTCAGAACAGAACTTCCTTCCAGATGTCGGAACTTCCCCTCTTCCCCTTATGACACCCTTTTTGTGCATATAGCACCAGAACTTCCCCTTATAGCTCCCTTTTGTGCTTATAGCACCAAAACAGAACAGATATACAGAATTTCAGATTTCAGAACTTCCCCTTATGTCTCCCTTCCCGGACCCAGACAACGGAATCACAAAGGATTTCGGCCTCTTATAACTCCCTTCTGATAGCATACAAATAATCAATTCATTCAAATCATTTCATTTCAGAAATTCAGAAATCGTACAAAAATTCAGCGGCATAACGACAGTATACGAAATTTACACAAAATTCTCAGATACAGAAATTTACCAAATTACCACAGAACATTCACAACAATATTATAAGACTTTCATTGTACTGACAAAATATTTTTCAACATCCTGATAATTTACAGTTCAATCAAAACACCGCAGAATCCAAAATGTCCGACACAAATCTTCCAGAAAATACTCAAAACGTGCATAATTATCATCTCAGAGACATACCAAAAGTTACGCGGTAAAACCTTTGTGAGGAGAAAATAATACAAGAAATTCGCTAACGGAAACAAAATCCGGAACATAAAATGCGTCAAAAATCTCATTTCTGAAAATTGAGAAAGGCGGAATGTGTCTTACCTCGAGTCGGTCAACTTCTCTAACTACCACAACGGACGAAAACAGACCGGAGTCGCTCAAAAATCATCTTTTCCTTCTTTTCCTTCGTTTTTCTCTCTCCTGAACGTCCTTTCTTTTCCAAAAATATCTCATTTCCTTATATATCAAGACTGATCGTACCGGACGATCGCAACTTCGTCCCGGACGATTGCAACTTCATCCCGGACGATCTAGGCTCTGGACAAATTTCGTCCAGACGAAATTAATTATCGTCACGGACGACTTGGGCTCTAGACAGATTTCGTCCAGACGAAATTAATTATCGTCCCGTACGATTTGCTCTCGGTAAGAATTTCGTCCAGACGATCCTATTTTCGTCCAGACGAACCATACAGCCAGAACTGTTTTCCTGCACAACCTGTACCGATCGTCCCGGACGATCGAACTTTGTCCGGACGAACCTGGGAGCAAAATGGTCTTTACAGATTCTCTGTTTGTGAAGAATTGTTGTGTGAACTTAAATGTTGCTCTTTGCGGTGAGGCTATTGTTGGAGATGGTGTTAAATCAGGTGAAGGTATGGTGATTATTCCTAATTCCATTGTTGATGTGCCAGTGAACTTAATCGAGCCCCAAGCTTTGATGTATCATGTGGAGGATAATTTTGGGATGAATGTGAGGGTACATCTTGATTGGCTTCACTATACGTCTAAATTTGAATCTGATTCCGATTCTTCTACGGAGTCTTCTAGAGGTGTTGATCCTGGACATGATTTTAAATTGGTGCGTGACAAACCGGTAGTTTCTGTCGCCTCTCATGGAAGGGCTCGTGGGAGGGGCAAACGGGGTAGGTAGTTTTCCTTTCGTGTTGGTTGCCTTCTTGTCTCTCGAGTTGGATCTTTGGAGCTCCATTTTATTTTTCTGTTGGCTATTAGTTTTGCCGGGTAATGATGTTGTTGGGGCTCGTTTCTTCGTCGTCATGACTCGTGGCAACCTTTGATGTTGGTCTCTTGCTCGGTTTGGTTGGCTGGTCGATTGGCTTCTTCGCATTTATCTTCACCAAATTGGATGATCTATGCTTGACTTCGGGGAAGCTGGGAGCCTCGGCCAATTACTGAGCCCTTCATATTGATTTCACATTGTATTTTCTTTTGCTTTCTTGTCTTTTGCTACATTGCTTCATGTACTCCTTTTTTTGCTTAATATATTTATTTTTGTCTATATATATATATATAATCTGCATGTATTATATCATCTCTATTGCTTTCAAACAAGGGTAAACAACTTCCTTGAAAACACAGATTTTTTTTTTAGTTTTATTTTTTATTTTATTTTATTTTATTTTTAGAAAATTTTAAATAAAAAAATCCCTTATAATTAGGGTTCTGGATTTGCATTTCTAGCAACTAAAATTTCATTTAGGATAATTTTCTTACGGCAGCTTTTAAGTACAAAATTTCTCAAATTTCTAATACCCATTCGAAGTAATTCATAGAAGATGCTGTCGGATGAAAGTGAAGGAATGCTATGTTCTTCCAAGTTTCAATTACTTCACTAAAGCTTTGTTTGGGACAGTTTTTTTGTTGCTTCTCAAGGTGGTTTTTTAGTATAAAAATTTTTGTACTGAAAAGTTGCCTTAAGCAGTAAGAAAGCCGTCCCAAATGAAGCCTAAATCTGGATGACTTATTTAAACTGTTTCTAAGATGGCTAACGCAGTGGACAACAGGCTCAGCTTGATAAAATTTTCAACATATTTTACAATATATAAGGCTTTTTGAAGGGAAAGCAAAGAAAAACAGCTCACAATTGGTATCAACAATCACAATTTGATCTCTCCAAAACTGTTTGTTGAGGCCCATCTCCCAGATTCAAGGAAAATTTTTCCTACAAGCTCGAGACATGAAAATTCTTGTATCTTTAGACCATTTACATAGACAATGAGGCTGTCAAAAGTTTATATTTATTCTTGGATCTCTAGGGCGTCTTTTATGGAGAAAGAATAACACAAATGACAAAAATGATAAAAGTATTGCGTATGAGAGTTACCAATAATCTCCGCAAGAGCACACCCCATCTTCAAAATGGTGGAACCTTTTTGTGTCTCGGACTATGATCTTCCTCTTAGCAATCTTTGATATGAACTTAATTGCTGTATGACAATCCACACACACCCTCAAGTTCTTCATCACCCTCAACACCTCCCCTTCCTTGCTGCTCAGAATTCCAAAACCAATTGCTAATCTTTCACTATGCCCACAAAGCATCTCTTCTTTTTCTTGATCATTCAAGTTCACCAACACGCAATTGGTTTCTGCAACATAACCCTCCGCTCGCATCCTCTCCTCAAGATCCTTCAAGAATTTACAGATCTGCTCTATCTTCGGATGACATTTATCAAATGCGGCGAAATAATGTATTCCCCCTGCTATCTCTATTGAGCTCCACCCAGGAAGCTTTGAAACCTTCCTCTCCCGCATCAGGCGTCGCATCTTCACAACACCATTCCAGTGCTTCGCAGCTGCGTAGATGTTGGACATGAGAACATACCAACCTGCATTGCTGGGATCTACCTTCAAGATTTCTTCCACAAGCCTCTCAGCCATGCCAACATTGCTGTAGATCTTGCATGCATTCAACAATCCACCCCAGATACCAGCATCTGGTTTGATGTGCATCTTCTTAATGAACCTCTCAGCCTCTTCCAGTCTACCTGCCCTGCCAAGCAAATCAACCATACAACTGCAATGCTCTAATGTAGGCACAATACAATACTCTTCAGTCATCTTCTTGAAGTATTTCTGGCCATCATCAACCATTCCTTTGTGGCTGAAACCAGATAGAATTCCCACAAAACTGATACAATCTGGCTCAATACCAGATTCCACCATCAGGTTAAATAGCATCTCTGCATCTTTTGCAAGCCCATGCATTCCATAACCACAGATGATTGCAGTCCAACAGATGAGATCTCTCTTGTGCAGTCCATTGAAGACTATTCTTGATTCTTGTATGCTGCCGGATCGCGCATACATATTTATAAGAGCAGCACCTAAATGAACATTTATCTCCAAACAATTTTTAATCAAATTTTCGTGTATCCATCTTCCGCGTTGCAAGGCTCCTACAGAGGAACAAGCTTGGAGGACACTTACCATAGTTACTGCATCATATTTTACATCTGATTTTTGCATTTGCTCAAAGGTCAACAAAGCTTCCTTATATTTACCACATAAGACATACCTGAAATGATAAAGAAGCAAGAATCAGCAAATGAAACAGAATTAAAAAGATATCCATTAACTGAAATAAATCAAAACGCTATGACTGCCGGAAAAAAAAAAAGAAAAAAATCCAACAATGAGAGATTTAATATTGACTATCTCATCAACAAAATAGTTTTCTGGAGTCATTCAAAGAAGATCATGACATGTTGGAGCGTCAAAGAATTCAGGAAATATTATTCACTTATAAAAATTAAAATCATGTGTTCAAAAGATCACCATCAACTCTACAAGGCTAAAAGGAAAAGTGTTTCGGGATCATAAATAGCCTTAATGTGACCACAAGCACGGAGCGAAGAGGTCAATTTCCATGGGAAAATATCAGCTGAGATTAATACATGCAGAGGAGTGAAACTGAGCAATAGTGTGTATTTTGCAATGTAATACCGATGCTTACAAATTCGTGCACCTAAAGATACACAGATAACAAGCTAGCATATTAAAAAGGCTGGGTCTGAAAACTCCAAAAAAATAGGAGTTGTGCTTCTATCTCATGTGCCATTAACCGATGGATAACATTGCTTATATGGCATCCATACAAACCATCTAAATGCGCAAGTGCCTGTAAGGTTCAAGGCAGCAAGATCATCATTAACTCACATTTGTCTTTACACACACACACACACACATATATATATATATATATATATATATATATAATATATATATATATATATATATATATATATATATATATATATATATAATTGTCAATGCTTCTTTTCTGATGTCATATCATAATTTAATTTGAATGAAAAAAGAAGAACAAGAATCCCAACAACAAAGTTTATAGCAGTCATGAAGAACAGATATACAGAATAGCTGACTCATCTATGGCATTAGAGATAATTTTCGTTCTATACAGTAGCCTTAAATAGCAAGATTACTTATAATTGGAATACAAAGATAAATAAGCAAATTAAAAGATATATTGTCTGACACAGGAAAAAAACCCTTAAATAAAGGAGCCTTATTGAACTGTAAGACAATGAACTTCCACCATCCAGGAAGTAAACTTAAAAAACAGAACTATCCTTCCTTCGATATAATAAAATGAAGCTAATACATAAACAAAATCTAAACGAAATAAACTTCGATCACTACACTCAGTTAAATTTATCTCACCCAGCAATCATTGAATTAAAAGCCGCAGTACCTCTCTGCGGCATTCTATCAAACACCTCCCGTGCAGATCCAATATGCCCGCATTTGCCATACATATCAATGATCGCCGTCGCCACAAACAAATTAGACTCCATCCCCATCCTTTCAATTTCTTCATGGACTCTGCGGCCTTCATCAATGCTCCTCAACCCAGCACAAGCCGGAAGAACAAACGTGAATGTGAACTCATTTGGTCGAACACCACGTGAAAACATCAAACAATATAAATCTATGGATTCCCGGAATAGCCCATCCCTCGAAAACGTTTTGATCGTTTCGTTCCATAGGAAAAGCGGGGCTTTTTTGGGGAAATTGAAGAGAATTTTGTAGGCAAAAGAGAAGTTTTTCAAGAAGAGGTAGGTATGAGCTAGGCGAGTGAGGAGGAAAGGGTTGTTAAAGAAGCGGGATTTGAGGACTTTGGCGTGGAACTGGGGAAGAGATGACGGTGAGGAGGAGCATTGATCGAGCTGGGACAGAAGGCTCATTAGGGTTTCGCCGATGGATTTGGAGAGAGATTGGTGGGGTTTTGGCAGTGGAATGGAGAAAGATGGGATTTTGGGAAAATTTTGTGTTCGGATTCCGTTCATTTTATTTTTTTTGAAGCAGTGACAGAACTTTGCCGTAAAAATGTTTAAAATTTATAATTTTGCTATAAATAATTTTAGCTGACTAAAAATTTAGAGAGATTTAAGCATGTAATATCATAATTTAATATAATTATAAAATAAATATTCAACCAACATAATGAAATATTAAAATTATGTATTTATATGTACCACAAGAAAAAAAAAATTAAATAAGTGAAAAAATATGAATTGATTCCACTTAAAAAGGACTTGCATAGGGGCTTGTTAGTGAGAAGTTCAGGTAGGGTTTTTTTTTCCTTTCATTCCTTTCTCCTTCCTGTCTCTTTGAAGCTGCGGGAGGATCCTCTCTCTACTCCTCCTTTTCTCTGTTTCCTTACTCCTCTATTTCTCCTCCACCGACTGGACCGTCGAATCCCTTACCTTGGGATCACATCCTTACGGACACATCTAATATCTGTGTTCCCCGTTTCTCCACTACTGACCCTTGATAAAAACGTCTACTTTTCCTTTGAAGACATAACATATGTTGTTTAGGAGTGGAATCTTGCTCTAGTTGGCTACTCTCTTGTGAAAAGACATTTCTATGAGTCTTTGCTTAATGCAGTGTGGAAAATATGAAAACTAAATGGTACTCTAGAACTCATTTATTTGAGTGATATATTCTTTTTGTTCAAATTCTCAAACTCTGAGACTATGCAATAGTTTGAACTAGAGGAGCTTTGTTTGTACTTTACAAACCATTTATATTACAAAAGTGGTCTACCCACTTTAGTCCAAAGAAAGAAGAATTTACCTCTGTGCCAACATGGTTTAAGATCCATGATTTACCTTTATGCTGCTGGACATCGATTGAAATATCAAAAATTGTCAGAAAAATTGGGAACCCTTTTGCAGTAGATGCTCTTACTGCCTCTAAATCCAGACTCACGTATTCTAGATTATGTGTGCAGGTAGACTCTTCCACTTCTTACCCTAAAATCATTCCTATCTTTGTTGAAGGTAAGATTTTTAATCTTAAAATTCAATATGAGTGGCGCCCAATCCTCTGTTCCATGTGCAAATCCCTAAATCATCTCACCTCCTCTTGCCCCTCAAACCCGAACCCTGAACCTCAACCCACCTTTAAGCTTCATAGAGGGAGAAGCTCCAGTCGCAGGCCGAGACCCCCTTCACATAATTCTAAAGGTATTCTCCCATTACTAAAAGCTTTCCTTCTACCACCATATTAACTCAACATTCTAATCAAGAACCAGAAATTCAACCTAACATTCCATTTACTCTAGATCCTTAAAATCCTGAGCCCGCAGATAATAATAACAATGCTGGGATTACCTCTATTCCAATTCCTAACTTAAACTCCCCCACTACAGTGGCATCCTCTTCCTTAGACATAATAGCTCCTCATCTCATGGATAACATTCCTTCCAAAATTGTATCACCTAATACTGCCCTCCAAGATCCCTCGGACTCTAAAGCTTCTTCTTCTCAGGACCCGGTAGAGATAGCTAAAGGCTCTCATCATAACCATCATTCTATACCTTCCTCCAATACATAGTCTCCCTCAAACACTTCGAAAGCAGCATTCCAGTCTCACAGAAACACTAGAAGAAAAGGCTCCAGGAAATGCCTAAACCCACCTCCAAATATCTCATGAACCTTCCCTCAATAGCAGCTTGGAATATCAGCGGTTTCAATAACCATGATAAAGTTTTCTGTTGCAAGAATTTGGTCCCTCAACATGAACTAAATATGATCCGCCTACTTGAAAATCAAATTCTTATTTCTAATCTCAATGCCCTTGTTTTTGTTTGACTCATTAAATTTTTTAGAAAGAGAATAGTTTCAATAATTTTGAGCTAGCTTCTCTTAAGCGCATTTGGATTAAATGGAATTCGAAAAAAATAAATTTATCTCCCTCTTTCTCTTCCAACCAAATGATCACTAGTATTATTAATTATGGCACTCAGTCATCTTTCCTTCTCTCAGTCGTTTATGCCTCAACTTCCTACAAGGAGCACACTCTTCTTTGGGATGACCTTACATGTATGAATCCCACCTGCAACATGCCATGGGTGGTGCTGCGAGATTTTAACTGTTGTCGCTACCAGATTGAAAAGTCTGGAGGGAATGAAATTATAGCGTCTAGGCTAGTCCTTTTCAACTCTCTTATTTTTTATACCAACCTGTTGAACATGCCCTCTACTGGTAACTTTTACACTTGGTTCAACCAAAGAGAAGAAAATCTTATTAATCTAAAGTTGGATCGTGTGCTCACTGATGAATGCTGGAATAAACTTTTTCCAAATTCCTACTACAATGTGATGAATAGCTTGATTTTTTATCACACACCGCTTATTGTTAAGACGTATTTTTTGAATAATCATAAACATAGATTTATGTCAAGAACTATTGGAGAAAAATTGCAGACGTTTGGGATACTCTCATCTCCATTTTTGCAACTCCTGCTCAAGGAAACCCCATCAACTGCCTCTACAATAAGCTCAAGCTACTTAAAGATAAAATTAAATAAAAAAAATGGGATTCCTCTAATCTCATAGTAGCTAAATGTGCAGAACTGTCCTCTCAACAACAACATTGCCAATTGCTTGCTGACCAAGATCCTCTTAACTTAAATGTTTGTGATAAACTAAAGAAGATCAATGCTTAACTTGCTTTTTACCATTCTCTTTTGGCTACTTGGACTATTCAAAGGACCAAAAATGAAGTGGTTGACTAATAGTGAGGAAGACTTAAATGTTCTCTATTCCAAGATTCATAAGAAAAACTCTCACAATAGAATAATCCTCTATGCCTCTATCCTTGGATCTGAACACTCTTGGGCAGCCAACATTCAAAGCACTATATCTAATTTTAAGGGCCTGTACAACTCTGTTGCTCCTACTCTTTCTGAAATTGCTAATAGCTCTATCGGTAAAGTGGTTCCTTATGTTGTTTTGAATTCTTTACTCTTACATGTCACCAATGAGGAGATATGCTCATCTGTCTCTAATGGATGTTCCAATTTGGTCCCCAGCCCTGATAGTTTCAACTTTGATTTCTATTAAAAAAACTTGGGTCAACAATGGCCTGATGGTATGCAAAGTTGTTAGATCTTTTTTTTTAGCAAATTTGATATTCCTAACTATGCAAAAGCTACTACCATAGCCCTTGTTTCTAACAAAACTCATGCTGAAAGTATCCAACACTTTATACATATTTCTCTTTGTAATGTTTTTCATAAAATCATTGTCAAGATCCTAGCTACTCGTATAAATCCTATCATGCTAGAGATCATTCACAAGAGCCAAGCAGCATTCATTACTAATAGACTATCCATAGATAATCCCATTCTGGCAGCTAAGATTCTAACTTTGTGCAATAAAAACTATAAAAAATAAGTAATTTTTGCTAAATTAGACATTAGAAAAGTTTTTGACACTTTTTCTCAAGACTTCTTATTTGTTAGAATGGCACAAAAAGGCTTTCCGCGGGCCTTCATCAACTAGATTAAAGCTTGTATCAATGATACTCATTTTTTCATATACATTGATGGGGCCCTTGAGGATTATTTTAACTCCACTTCTAGTCTCAGATAAGGATGGCCCCTTAGTCCGTTTATTTTCTACATCATTATGGATGTTCTTTCTTGCCTCATTATTGAACCGAATGAAACAAACAATTTTGAAGGCTTCAAGTTTGAAAATTTTCACATAGCTAAGCTTTCCTATATAGATGATTTATTGGTTTTTGCTAAAGCTGATAACAAAAATTTCTCAGTGTCTAATGCAGATACTTAACACTTTCTCCAACTTTTTTGGCTTACACCTCAACCTGCAAAAGAGCTCCCTTCTTTACTCTCCACTTGCCCCCAATTCTTTTATCATTTCACAACCCCTTCAAATCCACAATATATCCACCAAGATTTCTTACTCGGGTCTACCCATATCTTTGGGTAGAACTAAGATATCTAACTTCATTCCTCTGATTGAAAAACTTACTAATCTACTTTATGGATGGAAAGATATACTTCTCTCTTTTGCATGTAGGATGCAATATATCAAATTCATAATTATAAATAAGGTGGCTTATAGTATTAGAGGTTCTAACACACCTAAAACTACTAGCAAGGAAATTGGTAAACTTTGCTCAAAATTCTTTTACTATGGTGGCTCAAACATAAAGGTCATCATCATATTTCATGGATCAACACTTGCAAACCTTACTCTAAAGGAGGTCTTGACATTGCCTCTTTTTAGGCTTTATGATTTTCCTTCAACTATAGGACTATAACCAAACTGTTCTTTTCAATTGGTTAAAAACTAGATATACTTCCCCTTGGAAAATCTCTCATCATAACATCACTACCTTTTAGAAGAGCATTTGTAACACATCTTATTTGGTTAGAAACAAGTTTAAATTCCAAATTATTCATAATAGTTCAGTTGCAATTTACTGGGACCATTGGTGTTTGAATGATAAGATCACTTCCATTTTTTTGGACTTACTACTTAGCTCGGTCTGTAATCACAATGCATTACTAGCTAATTGGATGCATCCAAATACTTGGAGCATACCTAACATTATTAGTCAGCATATTAAAGATTAAATTCAGTCCATGCCAATTTCTATAAACTCCATTAAGCACATTATATGGGACAATATTGACAATTTTACCTTCAAAGAATTTTACTTGGAATTATTTGCTATTGATGCCTCTTATGATTGGCACTCCTTGGTCTGGCATCACAAACACTCATTGAGATTTTCTTCTTTCACCTGGATGGCTTTGAGAGGAGGTTTGAAAATTAATGATGCTCTTTCTAAAAGGAATATCCTTATTCCAGATTATAAATATCCTCTTTGTCAAAGATGCTTCGAAACTACATCCCACTTTTTGTTTGAGTGTGATTATTTTTCCATGTTATGACTAAATTAATCGCATCCTTCCAAATTTATTTCTTAAGGCCTACCATTCCTCAAGCTTTAGACTATGTTAATAGCCTTGTTGTTGCTCAAACTCTTAAGAATTACATTATCCTCACCCTTAATGCTACTGTTTACTTCCTTTGGGCAGAACACAACAATAAAAAATTCAATTCTAAGGCTCCCCGTGTTACAACCTTATCAAATAAGATTACTAAAGCTATTTTTTTTAAGATTGATAGATGGAAATGTGGGAAGTTTTTTAATAGAGTAGCTAAAACTAAGTTACTATTGATTCTTTCCTTACTGTGAGTTTGTCCAGATTTTGGGAAGGTCTACTTTTTGTCCTGGGGATGTCAATTTGATTTTAACTATAATTTGTTTGATCTGACATTAGGGCCTTAGTATTTCTTCAAGATTGTGCATGTTGTTTTATTATGTTGGTTGAAGTTCTAGGCTAGATAGCTATTATGTCTACAATCCTGGTGTTGTCTTAAGGAATTTTGTGCTATTTGGAGGTGGTTCTATCCATTTGATTATCTATCGGATTGCTGATTCGAGCTATCTTTCTACTGTATTTTGTGATCCCTTCTGTTGTTTAACAAGATACCTTCTATTGCCAAATGAATTACTCTGCTGCTTAATAAGATGCCTTTTATTGCCTCTAGCCTTTTATTTTAATTTTTTGTCAGGAAAACCTTTTTTGGGTCATGGACGATGATGAAGTTTGCATTTCTTCCTTTAGGATGGTCTTAGAACAACCAAGGGAGATCTGATCACACTACATGATTCACATTGCATACTCTGAGTCTAGGCCAGACAGATTTTTTTGTCAATTTTTTTTTTCTTCTTTCTTATTTTTTGGGTTTTTAGTTTTACTTCTAATGTTGTGAAGCCTCAGTTTTAGTTAGTGTCTATTTTTTTTATTTTTATATTATACACCTTTCTTCTATTTTATAGAATGGGCTCTACCCTCAATTTTTCCCAAAAAAAAAAAGAATTAAAATTTATCATAAATTTAATATTTTAACGAGAATTTATTGCATCTAGATAGCGCTAGTAATAAGGGGTGTAAATGGGTCTCACCGAATTCGAGTCACTCTTACCTTGAGTTTGAGCTTGATTAATTAATTAAGCTAGAGTTTGATTTTAGTTATTATTATAAAAAAATAGTTAAAAAAATGAAATTAGAAGAAAAAAATAAGAAATCACTTTGATATAAGAAAGTGATTTATAAATTTTAAATAATCTTAATAATTCGGTACTTAAATTTTTTTAATTTTTGTAATATTTTAAGTATATTTTATAATAATGAATTTTAAATGAGAAGGCTCGTAAGATAACAAGTATAGTTGGAGTTCTCTCAGGCTTAAGTCATTATTAGCTAATCAAGCTTGACTCATGAGCCATTTATTGAGCCGAGCTTGAGCCTGCTCACGTGTCAGTTTAACTCATCTACACCCCTAGTTCTAGTTTTACAAATAAAGAAGTAAGATAGGTATTTATGAAACTAACCTAATTTGAAACTTAAAATTTAATTCCAATAATGTGGTATAATAGAAAACATAATGTTCAAAATTTTATTTTATGTTTTTTTTTGTTTACTTGGAGAGTCTAACTTTCTTTCGAGTATACATTTTAAGGGTTTAAGTACAATTTTTTTATTAACTATGAACCTCTCAAATTATCCTTTGGGTAAGTGTGGGCTCCAAAAATTTGCTCCCCGCCCTCTTTGTGGCCATTTTCATTCATTTACGGGTCATTGAGGAGAGTTTTAACATTTAAGTTCCAAGTCAAATTTTTGGAAGATATATTGGGATTTGAATAAGACACTTCCCAGATAGTTCTCCTTCATTTTGTGAGGGCCTTATGTTCTGAGTTCAGGTTTCTTATAGGCACAAGCCCCTATAGTTAATTACCCCTCTGGGTGATGAGAGTGAACTTTCGATTAAGGTTAGTCATTAAATGGATATATAGTACTTAACATATAGTAGCATCATGATTTAGGTATTTGAAAATTTAATATCTAAAAATGAAAATTGACCACCTTACACTTAAAGCGGATAATAAGGGAAGTGATTATAGACCCGATCAAGATCCTATGGTTCCCTCATCCTTGGCCATCATGATCCCTAGTCTACTTAATCAAAGGAAGTAGTTGACCAAAACTGACAAAAGGATTGTTATTCACAGCCATGGATTGATTTGTCTAAGAATACCTTATAAACATGGAGTGAATACTTTTATAAGGGGATAAATTTGAATCCATCTTAGCTAATATAGGGCATTGTGCCCTATCAATCATATCATATTAATTCATTACTCAAGAATTTGAAGTCATTGGGAAACATACAGGCTCTAACCATGATCATAATTTAATGATGCCATTTGGTGGCAAAATTACCTGGTCAGAGGTACTGATCACAACCGTTTACCTATGGTGCAATTTGATGGTAAAATCACTGGTTAGAGGATGTGTGACACATCCTTATTGAAAATAGATAGATTGAGAATGAATCATAGTGATATTTTTGATAAAACATTTTTTTTGTGAGCTAAAGTGATTTTTAAATTTGTCCACCTCGATAAACTATTGTGGAGGATTGATGGATTTTACTTTAAGTATTTTGATATTTTTATTTCAATTTTAAATATTTAAGTTTGGGTGATTTTTTTAGATTTGAATTTATGCAAATTTGGAGGCATTTTGAATGTTTGAGTTTTCCTCTGGTTGAGATTTCCTATCAACAAACCATCATTAGGGTATTTATGGGCAATTTTATTTTATTGGTCAAACCTTATTTACTTTGTCCATTTGGCGATAGAGGATCAGGTTTATCGTTGGTTTTATGCCTTTATTAGTAGAATTTTCTTGCAATAGACCTTGAAGGCATAATATAAATTTATAAAATAAATATCCTAGTCGACATTGTGATCATACATTTATTTGACAGTTTGACCCATGTCAACACCTATATATTCACACAGAATGAACGGGATCAAACCTAAGTTTTTTTTTAGGCCCACGCAACATCCTCATATATCATGTGTGTGCGTACATCATGCTTGTTGGGGACCATACATGACGGGAGGTGATTTTGTAATGATCATCTATGAAAATGACCCCTGTTCATAGGTATGCATGGTTGTGGAATTGGAAGATACCTTCTTTCCGCTTATATACATGTTGCAGATCAGGTGGCATTCTTTAGTAACACGTTGGGTTTCATTTCATCTTATGCAAACTATTTGTTTCTTCAATATTTAGTCCACAAAAGTATATTTCAACCTACAATTGAATTGTGCAGTGTGTCATGAGCCTTTTACTCATCGTTTACAAGTAAGCCGACATCTGGTGTGACTGCTTGGTTCTGAAAGTTTATTGTCTCAATTTACTAATGGCCCATAGTTTTTACTATAAATTTTCTACTTTTGCTTTCACGTGAATTGCAGTATTGTGTAATAGGTCATTTTTTTTTCTTTAAGCAGGTATATTGTCATGAACTAACAAGTCTTCTGTGATTATTTATAGATGTTTGTATTTGTCACGACCTTTTTGTATTTGTTCTTGGATAACATGTAGTGCACATGACAGATCTTTTATAGTAACTCATAGGTGTTTGTATTTATCACATATTAATCGCCCCTTACTTCCAGCGGATTATTATATTTGGATAACATTGAATGATGGTTGACTGTTAGGGCACAATAGCATTTACTGTATATTATTCATCGCCATATGTAGGTAGGTTAATGTATTCATAAGGAGTCCCCTGCAGTGGCTCGCAGGAGCTCATATGTGTTTCAAATATGATGTCCTTGCTTATAGGTGACATGTTGTGTGCATTGTAACTCTTTTATTATTGATTGCAGGAGAATTGTGCTTTATCTTGAGTAACTCATTGCATTTATCACATATCAACTTCCTTCACATGTAGGGAGCTTATACATTTGCTAGACACTTGATTGATGTTGACTGTATGGGAATCTTTATAATCATTACGTATAAGCTATTGTCATTTGCAAGAGTTTGGTGTATTTCCCTATAAATTAACATTAACTGCTAGATGTACTATATTCATCGCTCATTTCTCTATTTGTGTTGGTTGCAAATTTCTACCTTTATTGCATATTAGCCTTCAGCATCCATTGCACTATTCCTTTTGTCAATGTTTACAAAGAGTCTTTCACATTCATCGTACATTGATCATCATTGCTTGCAAGGGTACGGTGTACTTGTTTATAAGTTAAGATTGATTATATGGAGGTTATTATATGTGTTGCATATTTTCCACTCATATTTGTAGGGAATCCATCATATTCACAACTCATCCACTGTTGTTGTCTGCAAATGGATTGGTGTGTTCACTTGCAAGTTGACTTTGTGAATTACGAGTCTTCTATTTACTCATTGATGTTTGCATTTAAGTTGATATGATATCCTATTGATACTGATTGAAAACTTTATGTTGTTGATTACAAGTATGTCATTATATTTTCATATGATTATTGCTTAAAAGCATATTTTATTTAAAGTTCTTTATATACTGTAGGTTCTCTCCTATTAATTTGTTACCTTACCAATTATTATTTTGTTTTGAGAATTATGTCTTGTTCCATATTATTGCAAGTTGATTTCCCTGTGATTCATTTAGGTGTTCAGTTCCCTTCTATTTAGCTCAAGTCAAGTCCCATGTTATTTTTCTTAAGTCTAGGTCCTCTGTCATTTGAATATTTAGTACCCTCTCGGTGTCTCCACCATTTAGAAAAAAATTGGGGAGTTGGGCCTATCAAAACTTAAATTTTAGAAAATTGCATTTTGACCTGCAACAATCAAGAATTTATTCAGGAGTCATTATAAGCTAAAATCATAAATCATCATCTTCATAACAACTCTATTATTGTGTTTTAGTTTTCCAATTTTTTCATAATTTTAAGACACTGGTAAAATTCCTTAAGAAATTGACACCTAACGGTACAAGTGGGGGTTTTGTGATCATCTAGTATCCATTTTATAAACTGATTTCATAAAAAAAAAATTTAAATAAAATGAACTATTTTATAGTTATTTTTCTAAAATTTTTAGAATCCGTAAAACATTTTTAAAAATTATATGCTAAAAATTTATTAAATTATTAATATTAAATTATTATTTTATAAATATTTGAAGTCACTTAAGTTTTAAAGTTATTTAAATTCCTTTTAATTAATTTGATACATTAATAAAGAACATTTTTGGGAAAGTAAGAAGAAAGAGAGGAGAGAGAAAGAAAGAAGGTAGGTTTAGATAGCCGTAGATCGATTTTCATCCGTCAATCCAATTGAGAAATTTGCTTATTTCGATGTATGCTACGTTTTGTCTATTTCAGATTTGAATAATTTTGGTATTTTTTTGATCAAATTTATATTTCCATTACCAAAAAATGATGATAATATTGTTTTGGTAAAACTTTCACTGTGTAACTTTTAATATGTTATGGAGATTATGATTATGAACATTTTGAGTATATTCTGGAAATTTTTGCCCGGTTATTTAAAAAAAATAGTATTTTTTGCCTTAAAAAATTATTTTGACATCTAAAAATAATGCTTCAGTTCAATTAAAACTTCAGAATGATATTTTACACAATTTGTGATAATTTGATTATGTTTAAAATTTATGAATTTTTACTTAGTCATATTCCTGTTGTCTACCATTTGGATATTTTGACAATTTTTAAATTATATCAAATTGTGCTTTAATTAATGAAATACATTAAAAAATATGTAATAAAGTATTATGATGTTATACGTACGCCAATGGGTGGCGGAGGTGAGATTCTGTTATGATGGGGCTAGTGGGAGACCGAGATGAGATTCTGTTATGCCGGCGCCAATAAGAGACTAAGGTGAAATTTTGTTATACTGGTGAGATTCTGTTGTTAAGAGAGTTGCTATTTGCATGTTTTACATTCTTGCAATTTTTATAGTTTTGATGATTCCAAATATTATTGTTTTAAGTATTATATTCTCCTAACATTTTTTGGAAGAATTATTTTTGCTCTTGTGTGGACTAACATTTCAGAAAAATCAAACTCCAGACTAAGAAGACTTCAAATCAAATTCAACATGAGATAGTTTATAAATTGAAGTTTGTATTTTTCATTATATTGAGTTTGAAAGAGTATAATTGTAATTGAGTAGCTTAGCGCACACACACTTGGGGAGATCTTTAAAAAATCATACTAATCATACGGGATGAACCAAGTTCGTGCGGGACGATCAAGTCAGTTATTTCCTCGGAAGAGGAATGGAACGAATAGGAAGTGAGAAAATTTTTCTAAGTCTTGATCGTCCAGACGAATTTCCCTATTCGTCCCTGGATGATGCTCTCTGGATTCTCACAATGAACTGTTCATCCGAAAGAAATGGACGGTTCGTCCTAGGACGATCTTCTTTGGATTCTGAGATTGAACTGTTCGTCCATATGAAATTGATAGTTCATCCCAGGATGATCTTCTTTGGACTCTGAGATTGAACTATTCATCCAGACAAAATTGATAGTTCGTCCATGGACGATCTCCTCTGGATTCTCAGTCTGTACTATTCGTTTAGATGAAATGGACAGTTTGTTCCAGGATGATGCCCTCGGATTTCAAAGTTTGTGCTATTCGTCCAGACGAACATGAACATTCGTCCCAGGATGATGTTCTCTATTCTTTTGACATATGGACTGTTTGCATTTATGTTTTATTATGGCTTTAAAATAACTGTTCGTACCGGACGAACATAGTTCGTATGGGATGATGATCGTGTACGAAGTTAACTCATCCCAATGCACATTGGGTTCGAATGCAACTATTTTAACACTATTCGTACAGGACGATCTGACGATCATATGGGGCAATCGACTGTGTACAGACTTGAAAGTTAGCAATTTTTTGATGGTTTTTTGTGTCTTTACTATATAATGTCCACTTAAAACTATCTTGTAATCTTTTTGTCTACTGATCTTCATGTTAACTGAAGGGAGAGTGAAGGAGAGAGTGTGAGAGAGTGTTTGAAGGATGATTCTTACTACTAGAGCGTGAAGGATTCACTTGGTATTCAAAGGTAAGAATCTCCACTTTTGATTTGTGATTACTTCACACTTTTCTCTCGTCCTTCTAGATTTCTTGTGAGAAGATCTGTCAAGGAGATTTGGTTCTCTACCGACACTTGGAGAGTTTGAACAGATGAAGGGTTCTCTGCCTACACTTGGAGAGTGTGAACAACCGAAGGGTTCTCTGCCCATACTTGGAGAGTGTGAAAGGACAAAGGGTTCTCTGCCCACACTTGGAGAGTGTGAAAGGATGAAGGGTTCTCTGCCAACACTTAGATAATGTGAAATGACGGACGGTTCTCTACTAACACTTATAGAGTGTGAAAGGATGGACGGTTCTCTACCAACACTTAGAGAGTGTAAAAGGACGACGGTTCTCTTCAGCACCGGGTAGTGGTGGAAGAGAGTTTTGTAAATGCTTCTCCGCCTTGCTGTGGGTGCAAAAGAAGAGTCACTAGTGGTATTAGTGCAATACTCGGAGGGTGCCTCCGGGGAGTGGATGTAGGTCATGTTTGACCGAACCACTATAAATCTTGTGGCTTTTTATTTTTCGCTACTTTTAATTTGTGGTTGAAAAACCTTTTCTACAAAATTCACTAAAGTTATTCTCGGTTTAAAATTCAAAAAAGAGGAAAAAAATTTTTAATTACCAATTCACCCCCCCCCCTCTTGGTTAGCCGCTGCGACATAATCTTAGGTCTAACAACCTAATTCATATTTAACAAGTTTCAACATCTGTTACCTGAGTGTTATTATGCCATAACCAATGGGCTACTAAGGTGGGATTTTTTTATGAAGTATTTTCATATAATTTAGTTCATTTCAATATTTATTTAATTATATTTAATTTTAGTATATGATTCAATATAATATTCTAAGTTCTTTTGGTTTTTGTTATTGACTTATATTTTAGGCTATGATAGCCTACTACTATATGTTAGCTCATTCCTATTTTTGCTTTTATTTTCAATCCCGGGGAAGGGTAAGGAGCAAGCTGAGTAGTTTGGATAGCTCGCTCCGATCTATATTGTAGGTATATTTTGGTTAGTTTTGATTTTTGCAGGTTTGGATTTTTTTATTGTGCTCTCTATGCTAAACATTATTGTAAATAGATTTCATATTATATTTTTGGATGATATAAAAAAAATCATGTTGAGATTCAATAGTCTTTTGTTTTATATTACATTCAATAGTAGCTCTGTGTAGTATATAAATTAGAAGCTTTATTTCAGTACTTTTCCAACCAAATCTTGGGGTCAGTCTTGCCGCAATTGGATACGATATGACTTATATGTTATTAGTTCATATCGGGTTTGATTGTGGCAGCACTTTCCCACTATGCTTATGAGAGCAAGTATGGTAGGTGTCGGGCAACACCATGGTCGTAGTTCTTATATTGCACCACGTTATGAGAGCATGTATCGGTCTTTGAGATACTTGTTTAAAATGTATAATTTTTCTTTGCAGGCATTGTAGTATATACAAGGGTACTTAAAGTTATCCCTGACATATTATGATAGCATGTATAGGGCCTACACGCCTTGCCGCAAGCGCTACACTAGGCTCCCTCCTACCATGTTACAAGAGCATGTATAGGTGGGGTGCATAACAACTAAGAGTATGATCTAAGGATTATCTAGTACGATGTGCAGAATTTGACATGTTAGTATTGCACGATCTCCAATTAGTATTATATAAATAATTCAATTTGTTCACGTTATACGATCATCAGTACGAACAATTCATTTTGCCTGTTAGTGTTGTACGATCATCAGTACAAATGACCAATTATATAGTATGATTTGTTCAACTAAAATACAATTCATCTAGGATGAATCATGGGACGATCAAAATCTTCTCATTTGATCGTACGGTACGATTCATTTCATATAGTACAATTATAATATCAAAATTAAGCATATTTGATTGACTAATTATAGGATTAAATTAGGCAAAGTTTTAAACATCGTATAGTACGATCAGAGTCGTATAATATAATTATAACATCTTTTCAAATTCAAAGTTTTACCTAATTTAATGGATGGTGGTTTTCTAATTATAACAGATCGTCCAATATGATATGGTGCTCATATTGCATGATCAATTATATTTCAAAAATAATTTTCCCAAATAAAATAAAATATTTTATCTAATTTTTGTAACACCATATCAAATAATATGATGTACAAAAAATTGAAATATTTAAAAATATTTTTGGTCCCCTTGTATGTGTGTGCACGATCTCCAAGCTAACATACATCATTATAGAACTTGACTCAAGAAATTAAAAAAATAAATAAATGAAAATTATAAACTCATTTAATATAACATATTCTACTCAATCTTGAGTCCTAAATCTTCAAAGAATGGTGCATGGTGTACCTAAAATATTAATCAACACATAAATAAATATGCACTATAAATACTAAGAGAAATAAAGGGGCAATCAATAATATTTTTTATCATCAAAATTATAAACTCATAATCTCGAGTTGTAATAGATTTCAAAGTAGGGAATAGGTGGAGTTTAGCTTTTTTTTATGTACTTGTAGGCGAACATGGAAGATCATAAGAAGGCCTAGGAACCTATTATGGTCGATAGGTTGAAGGCATAATGTTGATCTGATCGATTGGAGTAGGGAGGTTCCATCGAATATAGTAGATGGTGTTGAGTAGATCTTCATGTGAAAGGGAAGTAGGGCTTAAGATCAGTTGCTTGTTGTTGAATAACTATTCAATGCCTTTGAAGACCAGGGACGAGTCTGTATCGTGAGTAGTAGATTGGCACTTATGACAGGGTCAGACATATAGAGTTTGTGAAGTGAGGGCCTTAGGGTCGGATGGGTTTGGATGTAGAGGTAACATCAAAGGGGGCTGGAGACGTGTGAAATAGGCAAGTTTGGTTATAGGGATCAGGTAGATAGCCAAAATTAGAGCAGATTTTGGTTCGACTATAGGAGGACTAGTATGATAGGAACCTAGGGTATTTGATCAAAGAAGAAGAGATGGATTGTAAAGAAATTTGATTAGATTAGAGCTGTGATGAGGTATTAGAGTTTAGCTATGAGGGCATGAGGTAGGGTTGTCATAACCCAATCCAACTAGGATCCTATCAATTTAAGTTGTGACAGGCAAATCCAAATATCTAGTTTTGAAATTATTTTAGATGTTCTACGAATATTCATTGAAATAAACTACAAACTATAGAGCTACTAAAACATCTAAATATTTAAAATAAACTCATCCACTAGGTTTCTTTTATTTCATTAAAATAAATATATACACTACAGTACATGACTATATGTAAGAACTACATAATTGAAAATTTAACTGTCCATGACAGTTCAAAAATCAAAGCAGCAAAATACCTATAATCTCAGATTAGATCATGAATTGCTAGTCAATAATCTCTTTCTCCTAATCCTTAAAATTAGAAGTAAAACCATAGTTAGTTACGACAGTTTAGCGAGCCACACAAACTAATATAAATTTCTAAATATTTATTTATTAAATATTTTGATGAATTTTTAAAATTAGTGCAGTTTAAATAAATCATTATGCTGAAATATGTAATAAATGCATAACAGTTATTCCCTAATTTAAATAAGAATATTGAACAGATAAATAAATTGAAATTCATATCATAGGGCAGTTTATATCACATTTCCTTAACATAGATAGAATCTCAAAGGATTTTGTACCCTTATAACTCCATTTTTATGCTTATGGCACCAGGTCATATCACATATTCTTATTTCAGATAGAATCTTAAAGGATTATGGCATATCAATTGGATAGAATCTTAAAGGATTCTGGCCCTTTATGGCTCCCAACAAATATAATTTAATCAAATATATACACATATCATTACATTATAACAAATAAAGGGTAATTGAGCATGTATAAAAATTGAATAATTTTTTATAACGGTAGGCAATAGAAAATCATAATAGGTAAAAATGTACACTTTTAAAAAAATACTAAATTATCTGGGTTTATGTAAAATAATATTTTAAGATATTTATTATACTACACCATTATTTTTCAACATCTAAATAATTTTTTATTTAATAAAAACCCACAAATTTTAAAACCCCCATTGTAAAATTTCTAAAAAATTTTTAACATATGCATAATCATAATTTCTATAACATAAAAAAAGTTATACGGATAAAGTTTTACCAATGCAAAGTTATCCGTATTTTTTGCTAACAAAAATAAAATTTTAATAAATTTTTTTGTTAAATGTTATTCATTTTTAAAAATTGAGATGGACATAATATGACTTACCTCGAGATGAACAAGTTTTCCAACTAGGCAATGGACGAAAACGGCCTACCCTAATACAATCTATCCACCATAAGAAAAATGTCATTATCAATATTCTGAAATTAGAATAAGTTAGAATAAACTTGAATATAATTGTCTCATATCAGATTCCTTCTTCAAAGTAACCTCTTTGGTTGTCCTTTACTTCTAAATCACATGGAGCATATATTTGCTTCCAAATTTTCTCACATCATATGTTAAAATCCTTTCGAGTTCTTCCTTGTATTGTAGATTCAGATGAAGCTTAATATCATCAATATATTATTTCTTCATAGAATCGGATACCTACATTCTCAAAGAAGATACATAAAATATATTGTGTATATTAGATATATAATCAGGTAATAATAACTTATAAGCAGAACCACTAATCCCCTCAATAATCTCAAAAGGTATTACATTGGACTGAGCTTGTTGATTCTTCAAAATCTACTGACACTATTCATAAGAATGACTTTGACAAAAACAGTTTGCCAATTTGAAACTCACTCAACCTATATTTTTATAATAGTACTTCTTCTACATATCTTATGCAAATTTCAACCTTTCTCTGATCAAAAGGTTCTTTGTTGTAATATCATTTACAAAAGCTGAACCTATCGTTTGTCTACCCCCTCTATCAAAGTCAAAGGAGTCCTATATTTCTTTTCATACAGAGTTTCGTAAAGAATCATACATATATTGGATTGATAAATGTTGTTATTGTTGAAACTTGTTCAATATGAATTAGGTTGTTTAACCTAAGCTTATGTCCCAACGGCTAACCAAGAGGGGGGTGGGGTGAATTGGTAATTAAAAAATTAATTCCTCTTTTAAAAATTTAAAACCGAGAATTAACTTTAGTAGATTTTATAGAAAGAGATTTTTCAACCACAAGATAAAACAGTAAAAATTAAAAGGCAGCGGAAAATAAAAAGACACAAGATTTATAGTGGTTCAGTCAAACACAACCTACATCCACTCCCCGGAGGCACCCTCCAAGTATTGCGCTAATACCACTAGTGACTTTGCTTTTGCACCCACTGCAAGGCTCAGAAGTCTTTATAAAACTCTCTTCAACCACTACCCGGTGCGGCAGAGAACCGTCGTTCTTTTACACTTTACCCAGTGTTGGCAAAGAACCGTCCATCCTTTCACACTCTCCCGTGTAGGTAGAGAACCCTTTGTCCTTTCACACTCTCCAAGTGTAGGCAGAGAACCCTTCATCCTTTCACACTCTCCAAGTGTGGGCAAAGGACCCGTTGTTTTGATTAAAAAAATATGTATATATTTATATATAGTTTTGAAAAAGAATTAATTTTCTTTGGGAAATATTTAATTTTGAATTTTAAAATTGAACGCGTCATTATGAACAATATATCGCCTCGAAGGATGAACATACCGTTCCCTAATGGGTTCGAATTTCAAAATTATAATCGTATCCGAATTATCGTAATCAAACTCAAAGGGAGAATTACATTCGACCTCGGAAGATCAAAATGGACTTTAACCAATTGTTTGATTATTCTAATTAAGATAAATGATCATTAATTTCATAATCGAAGCCACGATAATAATTGATATATCTCTCCGAAGAAAGAAGATATCAATTATTATGGATCGTTCGAAAATGACGATAATGATCGTCGGGTTTGATTTTCCCAAAGAAAGTTAATTAGAGATTTTAAAAAAATATTGGTTTTGAAAATAATTTCTGGGTTTCTAAATCTCCTACGAGTGCAAGCCCTCGTAGTTAATTACATCGTAGAAAATCGGAATTTTCTACGAAAACTCTCGATTAAAATAGCGGTGTAAATTTTATTTTTAAGATTTTCAGAGTTTGATATCAAAGGACGAAAATGGTAGGAATTTCAAATGGGATTGGATCAAAATTGAAGACTTATTTTCGGAGTCAAAGGAAGAAAAGTAGGAGGTGTTTTGAGATTCTGAATTACTTCAGAAATACCTCAATCTATCCTAAGTGTTAGGCTTGTATTTGATTGAAAGGAATTTTTTTAGTTTGAGTGGTCAATTTTATTAGACATTTGGGATTCAATTCCCAGAAATTGAGGTCTTATGGCCCGAACCAGCCTCAGAACCTAAGTCTAAATTGGGCACTAAAAGTTAGTGCCCCGAACCTAGCTAGTGCAATGCGAATCTGGTCTTACCCCGGCCTGGATTGGGGAGCCAGCTAAATCACCTAAACGATTTTAAAATATGAGTCCGGTCTTTTTGTAGAGTGGTAGGGACATTAATTAGAAAAGTATAAAGAAATGGGGTCGACATCTAGAGCAAATCCTTAATTGACCCCTTTAACTTATGTCGGGTATTCGATGTCTAAATAGATGCAATTAAATATTAGACTCTTTTAAATTTGTTACTAACGCGATGCATGCTAATTGACTCGATTGAATGCAAAATTTGTATGTAGCAGTTTAAAAATTTTTGGCTTAGAAAATAGGTTTTATCCTAGAGATTGCATAACATCCCCTTGACAGATCGGCACCCTCATAGGTCAGGTGGCCTACCAGAACCCGCAGGCAGGGAGATGCCTAACAAGGAAGAGAAGTTATAATATGAATGCATGAAAAACCCTTGGCGAGTCCGAGCTTACTTCTTAAGACCGTTTAGAGTTTCTATCTTATCCTAAAATTTTTATTTAATTGAAGTAAAAGAATTTTTGACAAACCCCTAAGAACCTAAATCGAATTCCAGGTCAATCCGAATACGACATGCAAATAAAAAGACTAGAAAAGCAGGAATTCTAATGCGCAATCAATTAAAATAAATCAATCAAATTAAGTATATCAAATTGAATGTCCGTAGGCAAGTGCCCCTTATTATTACATCACAGAAATTGCAGTAAAGTAAAGTGGCCGGGCACCACTGACTACAACCCGGATTTCTAATCCTAAATCAAATGACTTTGAGATTTGGGATTCTTCTCGTTGTCCAATCCTTCATCTTCTCACGAACATCTCGATTCGTCGGTTCAGGATATCCAAATGGAAAGAAACTCCCCCTTGATCGGGGTGTTATCTTTCCTCTTTGGATATTTGCAAAGTATCCTAATTTGAATTCCAAATGGAAGAAGACTCTCCCCTTTAGGGATGTCTTCACCTCTTTGGAGTTCAAATTGGATATTTATATCCCAATCTCAAATCATTTTAAATAAATACAACCTTGACTGAATTAAATTTACATTGAGAGAAATAAGAAAATCTAGACTCGATCCTGCAAGGTTATCCTAATAATCAACAATTGTATATTCATTCCCAAGTAGTTATAATATAAAAATTTGAAATGCATTTTTTTTTTAGCCACACTTGGCCATGCTCTTTTTATTTAAAGGGGGTCTTAAGCGCGGCAGGTACCTGTGCAAAGAGTTATATTTTTTATTAACTGCCCCCTTTAGTTTTCAGCTCCTTATATGAGCATGGCCACCTGCATGAGATTGCACAAATATATATATATTTCGTTCCTAGCCTATGGGTAGGTCTAACGCACAATCAAACACAGAGTGCAGAAAGCAAGTAAATAAACATAACAATTCTACACTAGCAAACAGCATGCAGTGAAAGCTACGAAAATCCGGCACACAGCAGAAAAAGTAAAACACCGGCCTATCCTAAAACTAGAGTCGGTGATCCTAGCACAACATCTAAAGTGTGTGAGGTAGGTCGTGTGGTTTTGATATGTCCTAAATAGGATTATTAATTAAAGTTGTTTCAAGTTTGATTGGTTAATAAGCTTAAGGAATTTTTAATTAAAGTTTAAGTATTAATGATTTAAATCTTTTTAAAATTAATTATTTAATTATTTGTTGGACACCACCTTTGTTTCACACCGAGGCCGTGAAGTTTATTTCACCTTCCTTGGGGCTGAGTGAACAGCCTCGTAGGCCTGGGTTACCCAGTGGTACCCGATATGATTAAGTGTTTTAATAATTGATTAAGGACTGAGAGTTAATAAACTTTATTAAAAGTGTTTGGTGGCTGATTTTTAAAGATTTATTAATTTAAGTTTTCCATTAATTGGTTCGTGGCGTTGTGCCACCAGGCTCGAGGAACCAGCCTCCTTAGGACACTTAGCCCCGCAGCCCGGAGTAGTCCAGCCGATAAACCAAATTAATGTAATTAGATTAAAGATTTTAAAAGGTTAAATAATTAATGATTAATTTATTTTAAGGTCTAACACCCCTTAGAATCCATTCGTGGCGTTGTGCCACCAGGCTCGAGGAACCAGCCTCCTTAGGACACTTAGCCCCGCAGCCCGGAGTAGTCCAGCCAATAAACTTCATCTTTAGGATGGTTGTTGTGTTTTAAAAGGTTTGTTTGATGTTTTAAACATTAAGCTAATGTTTTCTGGAGTTTTAAAACAATTTTGAGTTTTATGAATTTTTTTTATGAATATTTTAATCATTTAATTAAAGGGTCAAAAGTTGACTTTTTGATTAAGCTCAAATTCTGGAATGTTTGTATTTTATTAAAATACTAGACCTTACTACGATCAGTTAGACAGTAAGTATGTTGAAATCGGATTTTTTTACATTTTATAACGAAGGTTTGAAGTTTTGAACTGGTTTTGAACAATAAGTTGACCAAAAAGTTGACTTTTTGAATTTGATGTTTTTCTGGAATTTTAATATTTTTAACAAATACTATACATCATTACGAGTTGAATGCAAGTGAGTTTACTAAATTTGGACTTTTCTAGAATTAGTTATGAATGTTTGAAGTTTAAGTATTTATTAAATTTTAAAATTTCTTAATTAGAGGGGCCTTTTTTGCAAATTTTGTCCAAATGAACCCCAAACTCCTTGAAATCAACCCCAAAGGTCAGAAATGACCTAAGAAGAGATTCCCAAGTGTTTGGGGAATTTTTGGAATTTTTTAATTATTTTTAATTAATTAAATTAATTAAATATTGGTTTTCAATTAAAGTTAAATTAATTACAGAAAATCCGTCAAATCAAGGGGGTTTCAATTTTCATGGATTGAGGTTTGAATGCTGGTCAGTTTGAGGGGTTAAATGTATTTTTCGGATTTAAAATGTATTTATTACATTTTTTTAGAAGTTTTAATGGCTTAATTAAGGGTTTAGACTTAGGAAATTTAATTAAGGGCCTTAATGTTTTCCAAAACCAGTAAAAAAAATTCCTAGTGGCTGTACATGTCACTAAGTTTAGATGTTTGAAGTTTCAACTCAAGGGGAAGTGAATCCTAATTATAGGAAATATTCTAAGTTCTCTAAACACATGTCCTAAATTTTTGTCCTTAATTATGTCACTAAGTTTGATGGGTTTGAATCAATGTTTAACTAAACCTCGAACATAGCATATATATTAACATGCATATCCACAATCAATTCCTAAATCTAAGAGAGCCTTAGACTAGGTGCAAGTGTGTGTATATCTTAAACATGCAAAGGAGATTGACAATAATTAAGGTAACGACATCTTGATTAGTGAATGATTATGAAATAACCACTCACTAATCATTCCCCAAGACATTCCCATTCAATCAAACTTAACTTATGCTTAAAATTTCAAAGGAGGATGTCTCAAATATATTAAAGATTTAATATACATATAATTTTAAAGTAAATTTTAAAATATATATGTATATAAACTTATATATAAGTAAATATATGTCTTAAATTAAAATAATTCAAATGTTATCAAAATGAACTTATAAATGATTGAAGGGATCCACTGGATTCAAAGAAATTTGAAAATAAAATTTTAATTTTCAAAAATATTTAATTAAATATTAATTAAATATTTTGATATTCAAATAATTCGAATTAAAATCAAATTGTGCTCAAATAATCCTAGAAATGAGCTCTGGAAATTCAAAATGTATTGAGATACTTTTATTAGAATTTTGAAAATATTTTGATTTAATTTAATTAAATAATAATTAAAATAATCTAATAGCTTATATTTTAAATTACATAAAATATATATATTATTTTAAAACAATTTTATTTTTCAATTAAAGGCTATGAAAAACGGAGCAGTTTGATATATTATAAGGGTTTTTTGGATATAAAACGGATTTTTTAAAAATTATTTGAAGATACATGAGTTTAAAAAAGAAATTCTAAATCAATTAAAATATCCCTAAATCATTTTTGGCGGCTGGATGACACGCGGCAGAGCAAGGCTCGTCCAGCAAAACGCGTCGGCGCCTGGCCAATCATTGGATGACGGCGGGAGGGCCCCACGCGCTTTCACTTATCCGACTCAGCACAGATGACGGCCGTTCGATCCCCTTCAAATTCCATCCGACGGCAGGGATTGAACCCCGCTGTTTGATCTCTGCTTAAAGAGATCGGACGGCGGGGAACTGATTCCGCGGTATGGAGCGGACGGCTTAGATGCAGCCAGACCATGGATCGAATGGGGGATTGGATACACGGCAGGATCAAACCGCGAGAAGGCTTGATCCGAACCGTCAATTGATCACTCGACGGTTCAGAATGCACACGCTTGAGCCAGGTTAACGGGACGCCCTAAATCTCGTTTTTTGCTCGTTCGTTCGATTCAGTCAATGAAGTTAATTGAAATTTTAAACATGGATAGCTTACGTGAACAGAAAATATGGGGAACTTTTAAAATGATTAAATACGCACTTAATGAAAAGCTAA
This sequence comes from Dendrobium nobile, assembly GCA_022539455.1. Taxonomy (NCBI): domain Eukaryota; kingdom Viridiplantae; phylum Streptophyta; class Magnoliopsida; order Asparagales; family Orchidaceae; genus Dendrobium; species Dendrobium nobile. Next base: position 26,102,715 of record CM039731.1, read on the forward strand.
TTAAATCTATGTGTCCTAAGCTAGGTTTAGAGATTTACAGCGATTCAATGGACGGTTTGAACCGTTTTTGGATTCTCTGAACTTGTAGACTGTCCACGCTAATATTTGTAGAAGAAACCTCGAGTCCGCGACGCCTGGATCGAGCAGCAAAGTCCCTTGACCGGATTAAGCCAAGTTCGCCGGAATCTCGCCGGAGGAAAGCTTTGACCGGCGGGATTTAGGTGGGGAAATGTTTAGGAATCTCTGGGGAGCTCAATGGAACAGGAGACTGGGTTTTAGAGAGTTTGGGTGGAGAGAGAGGCTAGGTTTTCGAATGAGGCTCATTTTGAGCCTTTTGCCCTATTCAATCCCCTCCAGATTGAATGAAGGGCTGAGATCAACTGTTTGGACTCCCAGATGGCTGCCACCTGTCCAGGGAGTTGGTGGGAGCAGAAGCCAAGGACATGGAGAGGACATCCTAGGTGGAAAGTCTATTTTGGCTCTTATGGGATCAAGGGTTTGATTTAAGCCGTTGGATCTTGATCTGAGGGTTATGGTTAGCTCTAGGAAGCTTCTAGACCTGACTCAATCAGTTGGAATATTTTTAGATTAAGTGGATTTGCTTGATGAGTTAATTAATCACCCTTATTCCTTCTAAAACCCCATGTTGACCGTTTGACTGGTCAATCAGTCAAACATGAGTGAGGTGGCAGCTGAGTTGGCAAGGAGTGACCTCAAAGAGGGTCTAGAGTGATTTGATAGGGAGTGGGCTAGCTTGAATCAAGCCATTTGGGCACTTTAAAGGTCTGTTGACCAAGTGTTGACTGGTCAACTGACCTTGTTGACTGCTGAAGTGGCAAATGAAAAATATAGGAAGCTGTTATGGATGTTGATTAAGGTCATTTCCAAGTCCATATAGGTCATTTGGGTTAAGATGGCTTAATGGGCCCTTAATGGGCCATTAAGCCAAAACTAGTTGATTTGGTCAACCAAATGGATCCAAGGTCGGGAAATAGGTTCAATTAATTTTGAAAGTCATTTTGAGCCTATTGGATGTGGCTTCAAAGTCTGGAGAATTGGATTTGATCAAATGGGCCTATTAGGCCCATTAAGGGCATTTAGGTCAATTTTGTTCGATCTAGTCAAACAGGTTGATCCAGGGTTTGGAATCAGTTTCAGCAAGTTTGAAATGACATTTGAAAGCCAATAGAAGTGATTCCATAGCTCAAAGAGGTCATTTAAGTCAAAACACCTATTTTGGTCCTTAAAAGGCCATTTGGGTCAACTAGGTTGACTTGGTCAACCAAGTTGACCCAGGGCCTAGGAATGGGTCCAACAGGTTTGAAGTGACATTTGAAACTTGATGCAAGTGATTGCATTCAATTCGGAGTTCATTTGGTTGAAAATCACTATTTGAGCCCCATAGGGGTATTTTGGTCATTTTGGGTTCATGGCCACTAGGGGTTGAAATGAGTCCAGAAAAATTCAGTTTATTGTTCAACATATCAAGATTAAAGGTCTGGGAGTGACTAGAGGCTTTGATAAAGGCTCTAAGGTCAGAAACTTCTATGTGACAGGTCCAGTGGCATAGACTGTAAATATTTGAAGATTTTACAGCCTTTGGATTTTGATTTAGTTTTTGAGGTTAGAGATCCCAGAATGGGCTCAAATTTGGAGGGTTGCCTCCAGAGACATGTCCCATCAGTATGCAACTGACAGACTCTGAATCGTAGGTCATTCGATTGGGTTTTTAAGTATTTGAAAATTCACTGGGAAAGGCTTTCATGACTTGGACCTTTGGCCTTGAATTTTGGTTTGATCTTGGATTTGGATTGAGTTTTGGATTTCTAAGATCTAAATAGATCCTAGGGTCTGGATCTAAGAGAATCCTAGAATTTTATTTGATTTGGGTATTGAATTGATTTAGGGATAAGATTGGTCCAAGTGACCTCATACAAAAATGAGGTCAACACCCGTCGGCTGTTCACACTCTCCAAGTGTGGGCAGAGAACCCTTCGGCTTCTCACACTCTCCAAGAGTCGACAGAGAACCGGATCTCCTTGACAGATCTTCTGACAAGAAATCTAGAAGGAAGAGAGAAAAAAGTGAAGTAATCAAAACCACAAGTAGTGACTCTTACCTTTGAGTATCAAGTGAAACCTGCACGCTCCAGTAGTAAGAATCCTCCTTCAAACACTCTCTCACACTCAGTCCTTGAGTCTCCCTTCAGTTGGCATGAAGATCAGTAGGCAAAAAGATTAAGAGGCAATTCTAATTGGACTTTATATAGGAAAGACACAAAAAATCGTCCAAAAATTGCTGATATTCAAGTCTGTGCATAGTGGATCGTTTCATACGATTGTGGATCATCCTGGATGAACTTACTTAAATCAGTTGCATACGAACCCAATGTATATTGGTATGAACTGACTTCGTACCCGATTATAGTCCTGTACGAACTAAGTTCATCCGGTACGAACAGTTATACCATGGGTCGGTTTGACAAACTGCAGGAAGTTATCAAAATTGGAAGTAATAAAACATTTTCGTCCTGGGACGAATACGAGTTCATCTGGACGAAATTTTTACAGAGAGCATTTCGTCCTAGGTTGAATAGTATTTCGTCTGAACGAAAATTTTCCAGAGAGCATTTTGTCCTGGGATGAATTGAAGTTCGTCTGGACAAAATTTTTATAGAGAGCATTTCGTCCTGGCCCGAATATAGGAATTCGTCTGAACAAAAATTTTTCAGAGAGCATTTCATTCTGGGACGAATAGAAAAATTCATCTGAACGATCAGGACTTAGAAAAATTTTCTTACTTCATGTTCATTCCATTGCTCTTCCGAGGGGATAACTGACTTGATCGTCCTATACAAACATGATTCATCCCGTACGATCAGTATGAATTTTAAAGATCTTGCCAAGTGTGTGTGTGCTAAGTTACTTAATTACAATCACTCCCTCTCAAGCTCAATACAATGAAAAGTACAAGCTTCAATTTTTCAAATTATCTCATGATGAATTTTGATTTGAAGTCTTCATTAGTTTGGAGTTCGATTATCCTGAAATATTAGTCCACATAAGAGCAAAAACAATTCTTCTAAAAAGTGTTAGGAGAAAACAAAACTTTAAAACAATAATATTTGGAATCATCAAAACTTTACAAGTTGCAAGAATGTAAAACATGCAAATAGCAATTCTCTCAACAATCTCCCCCTTTTAATGATGGCAAAATAATTATTGTTTATATAAATTTCAAATTTTAAGAATCTCTTTAATTCCCCCTGAATTGATGAACATATGAAAATAAGAAGGCATTTCACAACAATTTTATCCTTTATTTTTTTTTATACAAAATAAAATAAGCACACATATACGATACAAACAAGCACACAGATACGATACAAACAAACACAGAGATACGATACAAATAATATTTTCTCCACCTTTTTGTCAAAGGCAAAAAGAGAAGAAGAAAAAGGACAGAAATGTAAGCCGTCATATGATAATCCTTTGATAATTGATCCTTGAAAGTGATTGAAATCAATATTACAAATAAAATTAAATCATTAGGTAAATAAAAATGATTCATAAAATTTAAGAAGAGATATAACATTGATAATAACAAATATATATCAAAAAATATGAATCAATTTAGACACTAAGATAAAGAAAATCATTGCAAAAAGGATGAATATAAAATTTGTATATTTCAAATGTTAATACGAAATATAAATGTACAGAAGATCAATTTGAATTAAGAGATTAAAAGATTATGTAAAGAAGTGACTACCACATGTGACGCTTTATGCATCTTTTTCAATAGTTGTGGCATATTTTTGTGCATCTTTTTACTTGTAGGCTTATTTTGTGCCTCTTTTTCAAATTACGAACCATTACGCACTCCTTTTGATTTTTGTACATTTGTACATTTTTCAAGAGTAATCTTAATCTTTCCAAAATCAATAATAAAAAATTTTAAATTTTTCTAAGTGCATCAATATTTATTGATAAGTGAAATACAAAATAAGAAAACATCACAATTACAATAATAATATTAAATATTAATATTATCTAATAAGAGACATGAAATTGACATTCTTAGTTTTGTCAAGTTATAAGCAAAACTTAAATTTAGAAAAATTAGATTTTCTAATGAATTCAATTTTGAGTTGCAGTTTAAGTTATAGCACTTATAGGATCAAAAAGGTTTAGGAATTTTCATATAAGCTAACAAACATTTCAAAAATAGATTAAAACAAAACAAGATAACTTGTATTGATATCATTATAATGGATATTACAAACAAAGGAATGATATCAATACCACATAAAACTCAACAAAGACATCAAATGAAACAAGCACATAACTAAAACAAAATACATCACAATGTAACACATCACAAACTACTACATCACAAAACACATCAACTAAAGAAAAACATAACCAAGTATATGAATCACTCTGATGGACCCTGATATAGAGGAGGAGGAGGAGGTATAGTATTGAAGAAGTTAAAATAACTGCTCATAATAAGCACGTTGAAACTAATATCATTCATCTGCGCTCTCATGTACCCCATGTCCTGATTGTACTAAACATCCTGCTGCTGTAGGTGAGTTTCAATTTGATCAAATATTTGATCAAAATGAGACTCTAAACGATCAAATCTCTAAACCAAATCCTGATAATTTAGTTCACTAGCATGTGCAGGTGCAAGTTCATGTTCCTCCTCTGAGTCACTAATAACATGTGCTTTACGTGGTTCATCTTTATTGAAGATTGCCCTAAAAAATCCATCGTTGTAGTAGAGAGGTTCTTCAAAATCTTCAACTGGATGAACCAATTCATACTTTTTCTCCAAAATGTAGGCAACAAGATATCCTAAGGTTATGTTCTTCTTTCTCTTATGGGCGGCATGAACAATTTCAGAAAGTTCATAAAGATAGTCAAGGATTAGTTGGGCTTCATCTATAGGTTGCTTAGTCATAATCAAGTAGGTTACTATTTAAAGAAGAGGAGTAATATTGACTCTATCACCAGCTTTAGAAATTATGGAAGTTCGAAGAACATGCTGGATGATATGAGCATTGCGAACAAGAGAGGACACTTTAGGCATATGCTCCTTAAATATAATTTTTCTAACCACTTCATTAATTACTCCAATTAAAATCAGTAGTAGTGGTCATGGTATGGGCTTTAATTCCCTCAGTCCTTAAGTTCAAAAAGATTCCTAGGTCAGCCTTAGTGATTTCAACTTTCTTCTTAAAAATAAAGGACTTGATTACAGAATGGTCGGAGTTGAAGGACATGTTTGCTAGGAAATAACGAAAGGTCTCTTTGTTGTAGAGATGGACTAGTGTGAGAATGAGACCAAATTGAGTTGAAGCAAACAAGTTCATTACATGAAAGGTCAGTTGATCCTATATAAGAACTCTAGACGGGGTGATCTTAGCGGAGGCAAATCTAGGAAAAGATTCTTCATTGGCTTTGGACAGAAAATTATCAGAAGAATTTCTGTGTGGACCCTTGGTGAGAACCTCTTGTCGCTTGCTTAAACTTGCCATGGATAAGATCTAAAGGAAGAAGGGTTCTGAAAGGGATGTGTGAGTGTGACTGTTGAGTTCAAAGCCGGTCAATTTAATGAAATATGATTGTTTGTACAGATGAAATTACGTTCGTCCCGTATGAAATTCAGTTCATCCTGTACGAAAAAATTTTGTATGGACAAACAAATGAGTCCAAAATAAAATGACTTTTCGTAAACACACAACTTACGAAGCGACCTTTTGTACAGACTTTTGACCAACCGATCGTACAGACGAACAGGTGTTTGTCCAGGATGATCATAAATTTATGATCGTTTTAATGGTAGTTGAAACTGTCCCCCACATCGATTCGCCAAGCGTTCGTCCAGACGAACCAAAGGTTCGTACGTATGAAATATAATATTAAAAATGATCTTATCCATTTAACTGTCATTCAATCGCCCCATAATTTCAAAATTTCATTCGGACTATCGTGACGATCGTACAGACGAAGTGAAAAATAAAAATAGAAAAACTACATGCAAACTGTTTAAATCCGACAGTTGACACACTACACACTTCGTCCCGTACGAAAATGTTTTTATCCTGGATGAATGTCACTTAATTTTTACAAAACATGCACTCAATTAAAACTAAAATACAAACACAACAAAAACACAATAGAAAAATGAAAACACAAACTCAAATTATAGAAAAAATCACAAACTCAAGGATATACAAAAAAATACTAACAAGAAACACACATCAATGTTGCAGAAGAAACATTTTTATTAAGCATTCAAATCGATAACTTCAATCCTTGTTCTTAATGCACTGAAAGTATCAAAGGCTAAAGGTTTTGTAAAAATGTATGCAAGTTGATTTTCAGTAGAAACATGAGTGAGTTCAATTTATCTTTTGGATACATGATCCCTAATAAAATGATGCCTGATGTCTATATGTTTTGTTCTAGAATGTTGAATAAGATTTTTAGAAATGAAAATAGCACTAGTGTTATCACAATAAATTGAAATAGTGTCTATAATTAATCCTAAATCAATCAACTATTGTTTCAACCAAAGTACTTGTGCCACACAACTTCTTAATGCAATGTATTCAGCTTCAGCAATAGATAGAGCTATTGAATTTTGTTTTTCTACTGGACCAAGAGACTAAAAAATTTTTAATAAACTGACATGTTCCAGAAGTGCTCTTTCTATCCACCCTATAACCTGCAAAGTCAGAATATGAAGAACCAATTATTTCAAAAGAATAGCTAAACTTAGGATACCAAATTCCTAAGTTCTGAGTTCCTAACATATATCTTAAAATCCTCTTTACTGCTATCAAATGTGATCTTTTGGATATGATTTAAATTTAGCACACAAACAAACACTAAATATGATATCAGGTCGGCTAGCTGTCAAGTAAAGCAAAGATTCAATAATCCCTCTAAATTTCTTTTGATCAACAGATTTTCCCTTAGGGTCCTTATTCAACTGAACTGAGGAACTCATAGGTGTACTAACAGGTTTAGCATTATCCATTTCATACTTTTTGAGGATGTACTTAACATACTTTGACTGACTAAGAAATGTACCCTCCTTAATTTGCATAATGCTAAAGCCTAAAAAGTAACATAAATCTCCCATTAAACTTATTTCAAATTTACTACTCATTGTTTTAGAAAAATCATCACAAAGATTTTTATTTAAAGATCCAAAGATGATATCATCAATATAAATTTGTACAATGAGTATATCCTTTCCAACTTTCTTTAAAAAGAGAGTTGTATCAACACTTCCTTTTTCAAATAATCTTTCAAGTAGGAAGGTGCTCAATCTCTCATACCAAACCCTAGGTGCATGTTTCAATCCATATAATACCTTTTTCAATTTGAAAATATGATTTGGGTATTTAGAATTTTCAAAACCTGAAGGTTGTTCTACAAAAATATCCTCTTTAATTACCCCATTTAAAAAGACACTTTTTACATCCAATTGGTACAGTTTAAATCCTCTAAAATAGACAAAGGCTAGCAAAACCCTAATTGCTTCAAGTCTAGCTACAAGGGAAAATGTCTCCTCAAAATCAATCCCTTCAATCTGATTATACCCCTTAGCAACTAATCTAGCTTTATTTCTAATGACTACTCCTGAGTCATTCATTTTATTTTTGAATACCCACTTAGTTCCAACTACACTTTGATCATTTGGTCTTGTAGTTAATTCCCAAACTTTATTTCTTACAAATTGATTTAACTCTTCTTGCATAGCCAAAATCCAAAACTCATCCGAAAGTGCTTCATCAATATTTGTGGGTTCTATTATTGAAATGAAGGCTGAATGATTGACTTCTTTGTTTAATCCATGCCTAGTCCTTACACCCTCACTAGATTCACTAATGATTAATTCCCTTGGGTGGTTTTTAGAAAATCTCAAATGTCTAGGCAAAGGGTTTTTTATCTTCAAATTTTCTTCCAAATTTATTTTATCAATCTTCTGGTAGTTAATCTCAATCTCATCTTCTACAACATTTGGCTCTTCCAAAATTTCAGATTCATCAAATACAACATGTGTGGTCTCCTCAATTATCAAAGTTCTTTTGTTGAATACTCTATAAGATTTTTTAACACTTGAGTATCCTACAAAAATTCCTTCATCTGATTTTGGATCAAATTTTCCTAAGGCAGATTTTCCATTGTTATGAATAAACACCTTGCAATCAAAAATATGCAAATGTGACAAATTAGGTGTTATTCATTTTAGCATCTCATAGGATTTTTTGATTAATTTATATTTCATATTCACCATATTCAGAACATAACATGTAGTGCTAACCACCTCAGCCCAAAAATATTTAAGAAGTGAGTATTCTGCCAACATGGTTCGAGCGGCTTCTATTAATGTTCTGTTCTTTCTTTCGACTACCCCATTATGCTGAGGGGTTCTAGGTGCAGAAAAATTGTCATCAATTTCTTTCTCCTTACAAAAATCCTCAAATTCTCCTCCATGATCACTTTGTATAGTCAAAATTTCACATCCTAGCTTTCGTTGAATCTAAGTTAAAAAGTTTCTAAATTCCTCAAATGATTCACTTTTATGAAATAGAAATTTAACCCATGTGAATCTAGAGTAATCATCTACAATCACAAATCTGAATACCTTCCCTCCTAGACTTATAGTTCCAATTGGTCCAAAAAGATCCATATGCAAAATCTCCAATGGTTTACTAGTTCTAAGATCCTTATTAGGCTGAAAAGAGGACTTCACCTGTTTTCCTTATTGACATGCATCACAAAGGTGGTTCTTAGTAAAGTCTAGTTTTGGTATACCTCTCACTAGGTTCTTTTGGGTAATTCTCCTAAGATTTTTCATGCTAGAGTGACAAAGTCTCCTATACCAAAGCCATGATTCATCAGAAATAGTTTTTAAATAAAAAGTAGTAGGAGTTTGAATACAATTAAAATCTAGCATATACACATAATTTACCCTTATATCATTCAAAACATCATTTCCATTTAGGCTTAATATGCAGCTAGTAGGAAAAAATTTTACCCAAAAATCTTTGTCATATAGCTGGCTTATACTTAACAAAAGATTCTTCATTGGCTTTGGACAGAAAATTATCAGAAGAATTTCTGTGTGGACCCTTGGCGAGATCCTTTTGTCGCTTGCTTGAACTTGCCATGGATAAGATCTAAAGGAAGAAGGGTTCTAAAAGGGATGTGTGAGTGTGACTGTTGAGTTCAAAGCCGGTCAATTTAATGAAATATGATTGTTCGTACAGATGAAATTACGTTTGTCCCGTACGAAATTCAGTTCATCCTGTACGAAAAAATTTTGTATAGACAAACAAATGAGTCCAAAATGAAATGGCTTTTCGTAAACACAACTTACGAAGCGACCTTTCGTGCAGACTTTTGACCAACCGATCGTACAGACGAACAGGTGTTCGTCCTGGATGATCAGAAATTTATGATCATTTTAATGGCAGTTGAAACCGTCCCCCACATCGATTTGCCAAGCGTTCATCCGGACGAACCAAAGATTCGTACGTAGAAAATATAATATTAAAAATAATCTTATCCATTTAACTGTCATTCAATCGTCCTGTCGTTTCAAAATTTCATTCTGACGATCGTGAAGATCGTACAGATGAAGTGAAAAATAAAAATAGAAAAACTACATGCAAACGGTTTAAATTCGACAGTTGACACACTACACACTTCGTCCCGTACAAAAATATTTTTATCCTGGATGAATGTCACTTAATTTTTTCAAAATATGCACTCAATTAAAACTAAAACACAAACACAACAAAAACACAATAGAAAAATGAAAACACAAACTCAAATTATAGAAAAAATCACAAACTCAAGGATACACAAAAAAAATACTAACAAGAAACACACATCAATGTTGCAGAAGAAATATTTTTATTAAGTATTCAAATCGATTACTGCAAGCCTTGTTCTTAATGCACTGAAAGTATCAAAGGCTAAAGGTTTTGTAAAAATGTCAGCAAGTTGATTTTTAGTAGAAACATGAGTGAGTTCAATTTATCTTTTGGATACATTATCCCTAATAAAATGATGCCTGATGTCTATATATTTTGTTCTTGAATATTGAATAGAATTTTTAGAAATGCAAATAGCACTAGTGTTATCACAATAAATTGGAATAGTGTCTATAGTTAATCCTAAATCAATCAACTATTGTTTCAACCAAAGTACTTGTGCCACACAACTTCTTAATGCAATGTATTCATCTTCAGTAGTAGATAGAGCTATTGAATTTTGTTTTTCTACTGGACCAAGATACTAAAGAATTTTCAATAAACTGACATGTTTCAGAAGTGCTCTTTCTATCGACCCTACAACCTGCAAAGTCAGAATATGAAGAACCAATTATTTGCACAACTTCTTAATGCAAATAGCACTAGTGTTATCACAATAAATTGGAATAGTGTCTATAGTTAATCCTAAATCAATCAACTATTGTTTCAACCAAAGTACTTGTGCCACACAACTTCTTAATGCAATGTATTCAGCTTCAGCAGTAGATAGAGCTATTGAATTTTGTTTTTCTACTGGACCAAGATACTAAAGAATTTTCAATAAACTGACATGTTTCAGAAGTGCTCTTTCTATCGACCCTACAACCTGCAAAGTCAGAATATAAAGAACCAAGTATTTCAAAAGAATAGCTAAACTTAGGATACCAAATTCCTAAGTTCTGAGTTCCAAACATATATCTTAAAATCCTCTTTACTGCTATCAAATGTGATCTTTTGGATATGATTTAAATTTAGCACACAAATAAACACTAAACATAATATCGGGTCGGGTAGCTGTCAATTAAAGCAAAGATCTAATAATCCCTCTAAATTTCTTTTGATCAACAGATTTTCCCTTAGGGTCCTTATTCAACTGAACTGAGGAACTCATAGGTGTACTAACAGGTTTAGCATTGTCCATTTCATACTTTTTGAGGATGTCCTTAACATACTTTGACTGACTAAGAAATGTTCCCTCCTTAATTTGCATAATGTTAAAGCCTAAAAAGTAACATAAATCTCCCATTAAACTCATTTCAAATTTACTACTCATTATTTTAGAAAAATCATCACAAAGATTTTTATTTAAAGATCCAAAGATGATATCATCAATATAAATTTGTACAATGAGTATATCCTTTCTAACTTTCTTCAAAAAGAGAGTTGTATCAACACTTCTTTTTTCAAATGATCTTTCAAGTAGGAAGGTGCTCAATCTCTCATACCAAGCCCTAGGTGCCTGTTTCAATCCATATAATACCATTTTCAATTTGAAAACATGATTTGGGTATTTAGAATTTTCAAAACCTAAAGGTTGTTCTACAAAAACATCCTCTTGAATTACCCCATTTAAAAAGGCACTTTTTACATCCAATTTGTACAGTTTAAATCCTTTAAAATAGGCAAAGGCTAACAAAACCCTAATTGCTTCAAGTCTAGCTACAAGAAAAAAAGTCTCCTCAAAATCAATCCCTTCAATCTGATTATACCCCTTAGCAACTAATTTAGCTTTATTTCTAATGACTACTCCTGAGTCATTCATTTTATTTTTGAACACCCACTTAGTTCCAACTACACTTTGATCATTTGGCCTTGTAGTTAATTCCCAAACTTTATTTCTTACAAATTGATTTAACTCTTCTTGCATAGCCAAAATCCAAAACTCATCCGAAAGTGCTTCATCAATATTTGTGGGTTTTATTATTGAAATGAAGGCTGAATGATTGACTTCTTTGTTTAATCCACGCCTAGTCCTTACACCCTCACTAGATTCACCAATTATTAATTCTCTTGGGTGGTTTTTAGAAAATCTCAAATATCTAGGCAAAGGGTTTTTTATCTTCAAATTTTCTTTCAAATTTATTTTATCAATCTTTTGGTAGTTAATCTCAATCTCATCTTTTACAACATTTGGCTCTTCCAAAATTCCAGATTCATCAAATACAACATGTGTGGTCTCCTCAATTACCAAAGTTCTTTTGTTGAATACTCTATAAGATTTTCCAACACTTGAGTATCCTACAAAAATTCCTTCATTTGATTTTGGATCAAATTTTCTTAAGGCAGATTTTTCATTGTTATGAATAAACACCTTGCAACTAAAAACATGAAAATATGACAAATTAAGTGTTCTTCCTTTTAGCAACTCATAGGATATTTTGTTTAATTTATATTTCACATTCATCCTATTCAGAACATAACATGCAGTGCTAACCACCTCAGCCCAAAAATATTTAAGAAGTGAGTATTCTGCCAACATGGCTCGAGCGGCTTCTATTAATGTTCTGTTCTTTCTTTCGACTACCCCATTCTGCTGAGGGGTTCTAGGTGCAGAAAAGTTATGATCAATTTCTTTCTCCTTATAAAAATCCTCAAATTCTCCTCCATGATCACTTTGTATAGTCATAATTTCATATCCTAGCTTTCGTTGAATCTAAGTTAAAAAGTTTTTAAATTCCTCAAATGATTCACTTTTATGAAATAGAAATCTAACCCATGTGAATCTAGAGTAATCATCTACAATCACAAATCAGAATACCTTCCCTCTTAGACTTATAGTTCTAATTGGTCCAAAAAGATTCATATGCAAAATCTCCAATGGTTTACTAGTTCTAAAATCCTTATTAGCTTAAAAGAGGACTTCACCTATTTTTCTAATTGACATGCATCACAAAGGTGGTCCTTAGTAAAGTCTAGTTTTTGTATACCTCTCACTAGGTTCTTTTGGGTAATCCTTCTAAGATTTTTCATGCTAGAGTGACAAAGTCTCCTATGCCAAAGCCATGATTCATCAAAAATAGTTTTTAAATAAAAAGTAGTAGGAGTTTGAATACAATTCAAATCTAGCATATACATATTATTTACCCTTATACCATTCAAAACATCATTTCCATTTAGGCTTAATATGCAGCTAGTAGGAAAAAATTTACACAAAAATCTTTATTATATGGCTGGCTTATACTTAACAAATTATGCTTTAAACCTTCTACCAATAACATATTTTCAATATAAAAATTCTTAAGATTTCCAATCATACATGATCTAACCACCTTCCTTGTGGTGTTATATCCAAGTGTAACCTTACCTCCACTCTTGACTTCCAGCAATATGAATTGTGTAGTATCTCCAGTCATATGCTTTGAACATCCACTGTACATGTACCATATGCTCTCACGAGGTCTTGTGTGAGAGCGACCCTGCAAGATTATCAAACATTAGACTTGGGAACCTAAACAATTTTGGGTTTTCCTTTTGGCAATTTATAAAGAGATGCATGTATGATATGTCTAGGTTTATGCACCTTAGGTTTTCAAACTAAATAAGTTTTTTTCTTCAAAGTACAGGTGTGAGCTATGTGTCCAATCAATCCACAATTGTTACATTTGACTTTTGGAAAAGGATTCCTAAGTCTTCTACAATTCATTTTTCTATTTAGGTATTGCATAAATTTAGAATACAAAATAGGATTAGTGAAATCTTCAAGTTTAGGGGGTATCCTATTATCCTCGAGAGCTTTTATCGTTAATTTATAAAATGAATTCATATCTTTCAAAATTTAATTTGTATAATTGATTCTATAAATTTTTCTCTCAGATTCATCCTTAAAATTTTTAAATTCTTTTTCAAGTTTTACATAGGATGATTTTAAACTTTCATGATTTTTATTCAAGTCATCAAACGCATCAAGTAATTTCATGTAGTTGTCATCAATTAAAGCATGATCTTTCCTAAGGACTTCATATCCTTTTGTAGTTCTTCAAATTCTAAACTTAGACTAGCATGCATTTTCTTCATTTTCTTATATGCTTCATGCATGTGTTCAGAAACTTCAAAAAGCTCATCATAAGTTAAGTCACATACCTCTTCTTGATCTAACTGATCAAGATTATCGGCCATTAAGCACAGATTAGTGACTTCATCTTCCTTTTCTGTCTCTGACGAGTCTGAAGCTAAGTCCGCCCATAAAGCTCTTTGGAATTTCTTCTTGCCCTTCTTCACAATTGGTTTCTCCTTTACTTTCTCCTTGCTAGGAGTGGCTTTTAGTTTTGGGCAGTCTGTCTTAATATGTCCAGGTTTCCCGCACTCATATCAAATAAAATCATTTGAAACCTTGACATTCCTATTAAATTTACCTTTATTCCATTGTTGGCGTCTCTTTTGCTTCCTCTTCAGAAAGCTTTTGAATTGTCTAGTCATCAGTGAAATGTCGTCTTCCACTTTCAGGTTGTGAGTGTTCACTCTCAGACTCCTCCACTTTCAGTGCTATGTCATTCTCCCTTTGTGGTTCACCTGCATCAATTTTTCTTTGGCTAACTCCTTACTCGTAAATAATTAGCAAACTAAGAAGATTGTCAATAGAGTATATGTTTAGATCTTTAGATTCTGTAATTGCAGTAATTTTAGCATCATAAGCAGTAGGCAAATAACGAAGTATCTGATTAACCATTTCAGCATTCGTTAGTTTCCTACCCAATGCATGTAAAGAGGTGACTATTTGTGTGAATCTTGTATACATATCAAAAATGGATTCATTTGGTTTCATGTGAAACATTTTATAATCATGTAACAAGATATTAAGTCTAGATTTTTTAACCTCATTAGTTCCCTCATAAGTTATACAAAGTCTATCTCATATGTCCTTTCCACTCTTACAAGTAGAAACCCGCATGTAATCTTCTGATTTAAGTGCACAAAAGAAACTATTCAAGCATTTAGCGTTTAGTTGTGCTAAGTCACATTCTTCTATTGTCTAGTCCATAAAAGGTGTTTCAACTCTAACTCTGTCAACTAGTCTAGTTGATTTTGTATACCCTTCATGAACTAAGATTCACATACGGTAATCAAGTGAATGTAAAAAAATAAACATGCATGTTTTCCAAAATCCAAAAAGAATATTATCGAATAATGGAGGTTTAATTAAAGAGTAACCCTCAGGTGTATTTCGATTTCCAAATATAGTCATCTATGTTAATAAAAAAGTAGTCTAAATTTATGATTTTGAAAAAAAGCTCTGATACCACTTGTTGAAACTTATTCAATATGAATTAGGTTGTTTAACCTAAGCTTATGTCCCAGCGGCTAACCAAGAGGGGGGGTGAATTGGTAATTAAAAAATTAATCCCTCTTTTAAAAATTTAAAACCGATAATTAACTTTAGTGAATTTTATAGAAAGAGATTTTTCAACCACAAGTTAAAACAGTAAAAATTAAAAGGCAGCGAAAAATAAAAAGACACAAGATTTATAGTGGTTCGATCAAACACGACCTACATCCACTCCCTGGAGGCACCCTCCGAGTATTGTACTAATACCACTAGTGACTCTCCTTTTGCACCCACAACAAGGCGGAAAAGCCTTTACAAAACTCTCTTCCACCACTACCCGGTGCGGCATAGAACCGTCATTCTTTTACACTCTTTCTGGTGTTGGTAGAGAACCGTCCATCCTTTCGCACTCTCCCCGTGTAGGCAAAGAACCTTTCGTACTCTCCAAGTGTAGGCAGAGACCCTTTATCCTTTCACACTCTCCAAGTGTGGGCAGAGGACCCGTCGGCTATTCACACTCTCCAAGTGTGGGCAGAGAACCCTTCAGCTGTTCACACTCTCGAAGTGTTGGCAGAGAACCGAATCTCCTTGACAGATCTTCTCACAAAAATTTAGAAGGAAAAGAGAAAAGAGTGAAGTAATCAAAAACCACAAGTAGAGACTCTTATATTTGAGTACTAAGTGAAACCTTCACGCTCCAGTAGTAAGAATCCTCCTTCAAACACTCTCTCACACTCACTCCTTGAGTCTCCCTTCAGTTGGCACGAAGATCAGTAGGCAAAAAGATTAAGAGGCAATTCTAATTGGATTTTATATAGGAAAGACACAAAAAATCATCCAAAAATTGCTGATATTCAAGTCTGTGCATAGTGGATCATCCCGTACAATCGTGGATCATCCTGGACGAACTTACTTAAATCAGTTGCATATGAACCCAATGTATATTGGTACGAACCAACTTCGTACCCGATTATCGTCCGGTATGAACAGTTATACCATGGGTCGGTTTGACAAACTACAGGAAGTTATCAAAATTGGAAGTAATAAAACATTTTCATCTTGGGATGAATACGAGTTCGTCTGGACAAAATTTTTACATAGAGCATTTCGTCCTGGGCCGAATAGCATTTCGTCTGAACAAAAATTTTCCCGAGAGTATTTCATCCTGGGATGAATTGAAGTTCGTCTCGATGAAATTTTTATAAAGAGCATTTCGTCCTGGCCCGAATATAGGATTTTGTCTGAATGAAAATTTTCCAGAGAGCATTTCATCCTGGGATGAATAGAAAAATTTGTCTGGACGATCAGGACTTAGAAAATTTTTCTTACTTCTTGTTCGTTCCATTGCTCTTCTGAGGGGATAACTGACTTGATCGTCTCGTACTAACATGGTTCGTCCCGTACGATCAGTATGAGTTTTAATGATCTCCCCAAGTGTGTGTGTGTGTGCTAAGTTACTTAATTACAATCACTCCCTTTCAAACTCAATATAATGAAAAGTACAAGCTTTAATTTTACAAATTATCTCATGCTGAATTTTGATTTGAAGTCTTCATTAGTCTGGAGTTCGATTATCTTGAAATGTTAGTCCACGCAAGAGCAAAAACAATTCTTCTAAAAAGTTTTAGGAGAAAATAAAACTTTAAAACAATAATATTTGGAATCATCAAAACTTTACAAGTTGCAAGAATGTAAAACATGTAAATAACAACTCTCTCAACAGTTATATTCAAATTCTACCAACAGGATATAATCCTCCCCACTACCCCTAAAATCTAAAATAGACAGTCTCAAAAGATCCTCTAATATCTAAATAGTCCTTTCAGACTATCCATCTTTCTATGGATGAAAAGTCATATTAAAGTACAACTTCATATCTAATCCCTAATGAATGCCTCTTCATAATCTGGAAGTAATCCTATCATCATGATCAGATATAATTACCTTCGATACACCGTGCAATCTAATAATATCTTTAACATAGATCTATGTTAACATGTCTACTAGATCTGTATGTCTAGTATAAATGAAATGGGTAGATTTTGTCAGTCAATCAATAACAATCTAAATAGCATCATGCCCCTGCCTTGGATCTATTAGCAAAATCCATGATCACATCTTACCATTTCCACTTTAGAATAAGTAACGACTGCATAAGACCTCCTAATCAATGATGCTTTACCTTCATGAGCTAACAGACCTCACACTTTGATATAAGATTTTCTATGTCCTTCTTTAATATAGGCCATCAAAATATACCCTTCAATTCTCTGTACATCTTACTACTTCATGGATGAATAGTATATCCTGAATAATGAGCCTCATGTAGAATCTCCTGCCTCAAATATTTAAAATTAGGAATGTAAAGTTTATCCTTACAAAAAATAATACCATAATTAGAAAGTCGTACTTTAGATTTCTTATCATATTTGATCTGATCAGTCAACTTCGAATATTTTGCATCTAATTTTTGAGCTTCCAAGTCTTTTTTTTTTAAAGAAAGCTGAATGATTATATGAGTCACTATACTATAATTTCAATTTGTAGAATAAATTACCTCTAACTATAATCTCTCTATATCTCGAATCAAATACTCTTTAGAAGTGAGCTGCATATATGACAATCCAGAAGACTTCTTGCTCAGAGTGTCTGCCACCACATTAGCCTTATCAGGCTTATACTAATTAGTCAGATCATAGTCCTTGATCAACTCAAGTCACTTCCTTTGCCTCAGATTTAGATTCTTTTATGTTAATATGTACTTTAGCCTCTAATGATCAATAAAAATCTCACACCTAACACATCACAGATAATGCAACCAAATCTTCAAAGTAAATGCAACATCAACCAACTTTAGATCATATGCCAGTTAGTTCCTTTCATGTGGCTTCAACTATCTGGAAGCATAAACTATAACTCTATCATAATGTATCAAAATACATCACAAACTTCTTAGTGAAGCATCACTAAACACTTAAAATCATTATGTACCAAATGGACGAGCTAATTGGAGTAGAAGTCAAATAATCCTTTAATCTCTAAAAATTAACATCACACTCTAGTATCTAGACAAAAGCTACTAACTTTTGAGTTAGTTTCTTCAGAGGTGTAAAAATCTAAGAGAACCCCTTAACAAATTTTAGATCATATCCAGCTATACTCAAGAAACTGTGTATCTCAAACATAGTAGTAGGCCTCGACTAATCAGTGTTAGCCTGAACTTTTTGGGCATCAACAAAAATACCATCATCACTCACAAAAGGTCTCATAAAAGAAATACTTTGTAGAAAAAACTCACATTTAAAGAATTTGGCATATAACTGATGCTACTTCAAAGTTTCCAATACAATCCTCAGATGTTTGGTATGATCTTCCTTATAAGCTTAATATATCAAAATCTTGTCTATGAAAATAATCATAAACTAAACTAGATAATCTTTGAATACTTTGTTCATCATATTCATAAAGATAATTTATGCATTAGTCACCCCAAATGGCATGATTAAAAATTTGTAGTGTCTGTACCGAGCAATGAGGTTATCCTCATCGCATTAGCCTCTTTCACCTTCACCTGATAGTAGTCAGATCGTAAATCAATCTTTGAGAATACAGAAGATCTAGCAAGATGATTCAATAGATTATCAATCCATGGTAGTGGATACTTGTTCTTGATAGTGACTTTGTCAAGTCCTTGTTGTCAATACACATACATATTACACCGACTTTTTTCTTAATAAATAAAATAGGTGCTCCCTAGGGAGACACACTAGGATGAATAAATATCTTATTAAGCTACTCCTGAAGTTGAACCTTAAACTCTTGAAGCTCCTTAGGTGTCATCCTATATAGAGTTTTAGATATTGGGGCCATATATAGAAATATACAAATGCATAACTCCAAGTCTCTATTTGGAGGTAAACTAACTAACTCCTCAAGAAATACATCTGATAAATCTCATACTACCAGGATATCAGAAAGAGAACCAAAATTTATACTCTTATCCCAGACTGATGCTAGAAATACCATACAACTCTTCTTTCATAATCTATCTACTTATATAATAGAGATTAAACAGGACAAAACACCTATAACTTCATGGAATACACAACTCTCACTGCTCATAAATAATGTCATTCACTTCTTTAAGCAATCAATATAAGCCCCATACTAACTCAACTAATTCATACCCAAAATAGCATCATATGAGAAAATGGTAATAAAATCAAACTGGATCTCCAATTCATATCAAAAATCTCAATATCATAGAAATAAAATCTAATAATATCATATTATCTCTAGTAGACAAAGTAAATGAAAGAGAAACAAATATTACAACTAAAGGTAAGTGCAATAAATCAAAGAAATGCTCGAAAATAAATAAACGACTAGCTTCACAATCGAATAAAATATAATATGGATTCTCAAAAATATAAATCATAACTATCACAACATCTAGAGCATCATGAGCTTCTTGCTAAGTTCAACTTTATATACATTGCTAAGTTGAATTTATAGCAACAGAACTACGAGGCTCTCTTTGACCACTGCCAAATAGCCTCCTTGACATAAAACCCAAACCACTAGGTTAACCAGATGGTCCCTTAAAAAAAGTACGAAGAGGAACTGCCCTCGATCTCCCCGCTGGTTTGATAAAGCTCTCAGATTTGGACTTAAGATGTCAGCCAAATCCTGCATGTGGACACTCTGCTACCCAAAGCCCTATTTAATTGCATTTGAAGTATTGTCCAATCATTCTTAGAACGAACCAGAATGACATCGACCACAACTCTGGCATATAGGTGCCACACTAACATAATTAGAACTAAATTTATTTTCTCTGCCAAAGACTATTATGGATGCTGACTGTCCAAAACTCCTAGAATCTTCATGTGTAAATCTGCTCTTTTCCCATAAAAGTCACTACCATAAGTCTCAACACTAAATCTCTTCCTTTTAGAAGTCCATTATTATTGACTAGCCATCATATTATTCTCTATTAGATGTGTTCTATCCATAAGCTCCGAGAAATCATAAATGTGAAATGACATCATAGACTTTCTTAGACTATCCCGAAGTCCTCTCAGGAACATGTAGTACTTCTCCATGAGAGTACTAACCAATTGTGGACTATATCTAGCCAAAGCATTAAAGTCTGCCTTATACTGTATAACTATCCTGCTCCCCTGAACCAGCCTTAGAAAAGTCTTATGTATTTGATGTCATGTAGAAGGTGGTACAAACCTTACTCTAAACACATCAGATAAATCCTCCTAGTTAATTAGAGAGTTCAATCTCCCTTGAAATTTCTCCTCCTGCTGTCCCATCCACTAGCGCTCTATCTCACCATATAATAAAATGATTATTAATAATACCTTCCTCTCAGGAGGAAACTACATACCGTCAAATATATTTACCATCCGACTCAACCAGCCCTTTGTTGCTCTAGGCACAATAGCACCCTTGAATCTCAGAGACTTCAATCTATGAAACATTTGTAGATGTATGTTTACCTCTTAGATCTTATAACAAGAATCATGCTTTATGCTTCACCCATCATCTCGGTTATCAAAGTAGTATACTATAAAATTGCATTTGAGCCAACTACCAAAATAGTACTATATACATGAGCTGCATGACTAGAACTCTATCAATCTGTCATATCTGAGTATGGTGGATCCATGATTACATATAATATGCAATAAACACACATGCACATGAAATAAAAATAATGAAAACCTAGATAGACTTTAAACTACCCCTTTAGACTTACAAATCAATTCTTATAGCTCTATCTTATGATTTAATTTTAAAACTATTGCTTTGATACCACAAAAGTTTGTTACAATCCAATCCGACCAGGACAGGTCCAATCGTGTTGAGCTATAATAGGTAAATCCCAATATCTAATCTTGGAATTATTTCAAATTTACAATATTCATTGAAATAAACTACATAATATGGAGCTACTAAATATTTAAATACTAAAAATAAATTCATCTACCAGGTTTCTTTTATTTCATCAAAATAAATATCTATACTACTACACATAGCTACAGACAAGAGCTACAGAACTGAAAATGTAACTAGTTATGACTGCACAAAAACCAAAATAGCAAAATACCTATCTTATATCTAATCCTGAACTGCTAGTCCATAATCTTTTTCTCCTTCCCAAATCCTAAAAACCAAAAAAAAAATTATAGTGAGCTACAACAGTTTAGTAAGCCATATAAACTAATCTAAATTTTTAAATATTTTTTTATCAAATATTTTACTAAATATTTAAAAGTAGTGCAGTTTAAATAAATCACTATATAGAGAGATGTAATAAATGTACAATAGTTATTCTCTAATTTAAATAATAATACTTAATAAATAAATCAATTGAAATTCATATCATAGAGAAGTTTATATCACATTTCCCAGACGTATATAGTATCTCAAAAGAATTTGGCCGCTTTTGACTCCCTTTTAGTGCTTATAGCATTAGAACATATCACATATCCTTATCTCAGACATAATATCAAAGGATTCTAGCTTCTTATAACTCCCAACAATTTTATGACACAAATAAAATTTTAGAGGATTTTAACTTCTTATGCCTCCTAACATATATATTTTAATCACATATGCACATATATCATCACATTATAGTTATTAAAGAGTAATTGAGCATGTATCTAAATTACATAGTTTTCTATAACGGTAGGCAACAGAAAATCCTACTAGATATATATACATTTTTAAAAAATTATCAAATTATCAGAGATTATGTAAAATAATATTTTAATACTTTTATTGTACTACACTATTTTTTAACATCCATATAATTTTATATTCAATAAAAGTTCCACAAATTTCAAAACCCTTTTCAAAATTTGCAGAAAATATGCAAAATGTGCATAATCATAATATCTATAATATATAAAAAGTTACGCAGTGAAAGTTTTACCAGTACAAAGTTATTTGTGTTTTTCTCTAATGGGAACAAAAGTTTAATCTAAAAATTCACTAAAAACTGTGTATTTTTTAAAATTGAGATGAGCATAATGTGACTTACCTTGAGACAAACAACTTTCAAATTAGAGCATTGGATGAAAATGGCTCGAAGTCTACTTGAATTTTAAATTTCTCTCTCCTCTATTTTTTCTCTAATTTCCCCCAAACCCTCTTTTTTATGCATTTCCTTCAAGTTTGCCAAATGGAAAATATCAAAATGGCTTTTTTTTAATGATGATGCTTTAGTGGATAAGGATTTTATCAAAATATTAAAATTTTTCTAATCATTTAATATTAAAATATTAATTTCATCCAAATTCTTTTATATCTTTAAATTCAAAAATTTTAAAATAGCAAAAAAATATTCATAAATTAGCTAATCATATCCAAGCATTCTGGTGAGATCAATTTGCAAAAATAACACCTGAGTGTCCCAAACCCCCACTTGTACCGATAGGTGCCTATTTCTTAAGAAATTTCATGAATGCCTAAAAATTAAGAAAAAAATTAGGGTATATAAAGCACTATATTATCAATTTTCTAGAGCAGATAATTTGTGATTTGGAGTTATAATGACCCTTAAAATAATTATTGACTAATCTAGGTTCTGAAAATGTGATATGAACTTTTTTTTTGAAAAAAAAAAAATTAAGGGTTTCACAAGAGAGCTTGTGGTGAAATAGAGGGAAAAAAAGAAGAAAAAAAAGGAAGTCTTATTTGGCTTCATTTTAACGACGAGGCTAATGACGATCGAGGTCATCTGCGGGATTTAGTGGAGGAGATGAGAACATCGCCAGGATTTTGAGGATCCGATCAGAGCCAACGCAATAGATACACGAGGTATTTCTTGATTTAATTTTTTATTTTGATTTTAATTTTCTTTAAATAATAATAATAATATTATTATTATTATTATAGAAAAATGTTGAAAATGAAGTAGTATTCTGTACGACTCGATTTGCGCATAATTTCTTCAAAATTCATGTGTCCTCGTCTCAGGACTTGTGCTAATTTCCTCTGGCGAATTTTTGTTGGGCAAAATTATAATCATTATTGGGTATTGTCGATGCTATGAATGTAATAGTAAAGTTTGTTTTGCTATCAGACGTTGTTTGGGTGGTGTCGCATGTCAATTTTGAGTGTCGGTCACTGATTTTGATCGTTTCCGTCTGATTTGACCGCAGGGTGGTCCCTCTTAGAAAATTTTGATGCTCTGATCGTAACGACATAGTCCGTTTGGTGATCAGAGGTCGTATGACCACTTAATTGATGAGTCGCGCCCACTGCCTATCACTTAAGTTGCTGATTTCATCTTGTTTTGCATGTCTTTAGTGTAGGCTTAACAATAAATGATCAGCGAATCCCGACAGTTCTCCCATTTGGATTCTGCACGTAATAATTTCTCGTCTCTCTCTCTCTCTCTCTCTCTCTCTCTCTCTCTCTCTCTCTCTCTCTCTCTCTCTCTCTCTCTTTGTAGTAAGATTTTTTTGTCTCCAATTATTTATTTTTGTAGTAAGATATTGGTGTTGCCCATTAACAACATTGGATACAACAATAATTATTTTCATTACTATATATAATGCATGGTGTAAAGAAAAATTCCATGCAATAAAATGAAATGAGGAAGCCTACATTATTAAATAAGTATATATCATAAGTACATCATGATAACACGAAGAGTTAATACCATTTTTAAAAGTGCCATAGTATAATCTTTCAATAATTTCTTATTTAGAATAGTATTATATCCAAAACTATCTAGAAAGCCTATATGGCTCGAATCCCTGACCTAATAGATACAACACTTTCTTGGAGCCTAACTTCTAATTTAGGGTTTTATTATAGTTAAAAATATCTTTGGAGCCTATATATATAACAATTTGGGCATAAAAAGTATTTAAAATATTTTTTTCTTTTTTTTAGTTATTCTATTTCTCTCATTTATATCATATTTTACTTGTATTTATTTATTTTTCAACTATTTTGCAACCAAAATATAAATACTATTTATCCTCAAAATAAACTTTAATTATATATAAAAATTGCAATGTTTATTATCTTTACTAAATATTGTCTTGATATAAATTTAATTCATTTCTTTAATTTTTACTATCTTGTGTACATTGAGATTTTATTTGGGACAACTTTCTTATTATTTTCTAAAACAGTTTATATAGTACAAAATTTTTTTAAATTAAATATTTTGTACAAAAAAATTTGTTTTAAAAATCAATAAGAAACTATCTCAAACAAAGCCTGAGGTAGGTTTGAGGAATTCATCAAGTTTTATCAGATTGTAAAGCTTAAGGTAGTAAATATGTATCATATTTATTAACTTCTGTAATATCTACAAATTTTAGACAATTAATAACTTTCTTAGAGTTTGTTCTTATAAGTTTTTTGTTGCTTCTTTCTTCTTTGTTCTATAGACATTTCTTCTCCTTTGCGGTACTGTGGCACAACTAGTACACATGATTAAGACTTCGTTTAGGATAGCTTTTTTATTACTTTCTAAAGCAACTTTTTAATATAATTTTTTTTGTACTAAAAAATTATTTTAGAAAGCAATAAAAAAGCTATCCCAAATAAAGCCTAAGTTATATCATGCTCTAAAGTTTGAAACCAACCTTGTTATATGACAACCTAAAACAAACCAAGTGAAAATATTATAGAAGCAAGCATAATATAAATCCATAGGACTATTAAAGCCTCGTTTGGGATAGCTTTCTTAGTGCTTTATAAAGCAAAATTTTTGTACTAGAAAACTGCTTTTGAAAGCATTACGAAAGCTGTACCAAACGAAACTCAAGTCTACTTCAAAAGGATGCAAGAATGCAATTCTGTTTTGGCCAGAAAAATTTCTTGTTCTTTCTAAGCATCTTACGTTTAACAAACAATAGGGAGTATGGCAACAGAGAATTAAAAGAATGCATTAAGTCGGAAGCACATCAAACAGAACCTCATCATTGGCGATCAACCTAAACAGCAAGAAAATGACAAGGAAAATCATGGAAATGCTACAAATTTGACCAAGTGGAGCTTTACTGACAATGATCTTCCTCAGATTCTTCAGAGTTTGCTTATTTTCACCTTCTTTAAGGCCTCTCCTGATGCAAGCTTGCATAGAATTTGATGCCAAGGCACTGCTATCATATGATGGTAACTCAAGACCTCTCAGAAGTCCATCTTGAATCTGATGTTCCTTGCTCATCTTTAGGTAGTCAGAATTTTCCCTCCGATGTAACAGGTTACTACAATCAATCTGATTTGGTAGCATATATGCCTCATCCCTGGAAGATTGGCATCGAAGCGTGTAACAATCTGGCCTATCAAGGTTTTTAACAGTAGAGTTGCTACAGCTGTGACGGGAGGGAATTAATCTTCTAGAGGTCGAGGTCATCCTCACATCACCAATAGAAAAAGATCTCTGAAAATTAAACAAAAGCAAGAATATGAAAACATTTAAAAACTAGCATTATTGATATTCATGGTTTGAATTAAAACGATAATAATATTATTATCATCTATATTTTTCAGCAGAAACATTATAATGATTGAAACAATAACCACTACTCATGAGAAAAATTTGAAAATACTCTAAATAGATGTTGTAGCATGAGAGAAAATTTAAAGGGATTTTTACATACATAATATCTAAAACTATTGAAAATACATATTTAACACCTAAACTTCTATATTTACTAATATACCACCTAAAATCCCTCTTTTAATCAATTCTAAAATTCCGTTTAAACCTTCCGTCAAAAATCACTATCAACGACTGTCTTCCCCATCAATGGCATCCTTTCACAGTGAATACAAGTATCTCTTCGCTTCAATGGAGTGGTAGAATAGAAGGAAAATGGAATTTTAGGTGGTATATAGTAAATATAAAAGTTTAGATGTTACATATGTATTTTGAATAGTTTTAGATGTTATGCATGTAAAAATCCCAAAATTTAAATGATAGAGTACTTGCAGTAGTGTAGTAGATTTTGTTGAGTTTACAATGTGGTAGAAGCAGAAAATGTGGATGCATTGTTGTAAGATATCCATCATTGTCCAAGAAAGAAAATCAAAGCTGAGATGCTTGACACAAACTACCTTTGTATTAGTGCAAGAAGATTCAGCTAACAGATTTGTGGAATTGAGCTTCGAAGATTGGATTGATGTTTTGTATCCTGGACTTTCTTCATTTAGCTCACAGTTCCTACAATGCTCAAAATAAACCATTGAAGTGTTTCCATACAAATCGACCTTTTCAAGGAGCCCATCTTTCTCTGCTCCATACTTGCTATCAATATTAGTATTCCCCGTTGTCTTATCAGCATGCCTCATACCTTGAATATTACAGGATGACCGTCCACTTGACATAGCTGAACAAACAAAGCTGTCATAAATGAGAGGCTGCAAATCATGAGAAGGCGGTTCAGAAGAAACATGATTGAAAAATCCATAATCTGCAGCAGTCCATGATGTCTTCTCTTCACATTCCCCATGCAAATCTGTAACTGTTATTGGATCTGAATCTAGCTTATTTCGGAGCTCTCCCGGAGCTGCAATGATTTTTGCAGTTTGTAATGCCTCAAAAGCTGCATCTTGAACACAAGGGAATTGATCATATTGGCACTTTTCCATGAATTCAATGATGCTTTCAATCTCGGAGAAGAAGCTTCTTGCATCAACACACTTCATTAAGAAATCAATCATTCGAATTACTGAAAGACATTTTTGAGAAGTATTATCTTCAAAACGGCTGGACAGAATCTTGAAGCCGGACCTTATGATAGACCTTGCATAAGCCTCAAGTACCCAAGCGTTATGCTTTGCCAGGGCCATCACTAAACCAATGTGGGAGTTTGTTTGAGTTGGAACCTTCTCAAGCGCCCCAGTTACTTTTAAACAGACTTCATTCACAATTTCATTAGATGCAAATCGCCAAACATCCAAATTAACAAGACCATTCAAGCATACAGCAGCACCTGAGGAAGCATTTCCTTCAAAACTCATCAATGCATCAGAGAGGGGCTTGCAAAGGGACTGAATTATCTGCATATTCTCTCTATCTGGAGCCCAAGGATCAATCCCATAAAGTGCCATTGCAGAAACCACTTTAGAGCAAGATTCGAATGATTCCACACATGAAGACAAGGTCCTCAATATAACAGACATAATTTTTCCAATGTTTGGGGTGATTTTTTGACCATGCAATCTTGCGAGCATTTCAAACACCAATATGGCATTATCTTCACATGAATCACTTACATCAATTGCTTCGGAGACTGTAGCAATAAAGCCAGGTATCATCTGAGGATCCAGGTCTTTGGCATAAGCTTTCAGGTTCTTCAAGGAAACTCTGTGGTTGTCTGGGTCTCCATCAAGCATTTGCAACTCTCTTTGGAGTACTGGAATCAGGCTGGCACTCATGCTTACTAGTTTAAAGAGAGAAGAAGTTAAACATAAAGAATTTATGTGGGTAAATTTGTGATATGCCTTGGAGACAAAAAAATCAAACACGCGATGGAAATACTGCAGAAATATGACTATAGGTGGCTGATTTTTTACTATAACTTCAATAAGAAAGCAAGATACATGTGATATACAATTTGAGAGGTAGATCGGCTCTCCCAAACCACCTAGACGCCGCTAACTCACAAAAAGAAAACTACAGCAACTCTCTAATCAAATTATGAATAAAACAAAACAAACCATAAACTTAGCCTGAAATAAGCTTATCCTACTTCCCTTCGAAATCAACTTCCCTCTCCTAATATATTTACCTCTCCAATTTGAATTTCAATTAGGAAATCCTTCATAATTAATCTCTTCCTAAATCAACCCCCATTTCCTAATATATTTTTCTCTCCAATTTAAATTTCAATTAGAAAATCCTTCCTAATTAATCCCTTAATTCCTCTTCTCACATAATGAATTGATGTTTTACTGGGTCCCATAGAAGGAGCTGAAATCTGTCCAGGTTCAGGCCCCCCTTGGTTCGTCCCTCCCTGGTTCGGGATTTGCTGGATCTCCCTGACTACAAAACCACTTTCAAGATTAATTATTAATACATCGCTCAAAAACCACTTGCTTAAGCGCAAATCTCAAGGCAATACTCAAATGGGAAATTTTTTAAATTATATTTAGGACCAATGTTGTAAATACTGCACCAAACAATAAACCGAAAGGAGAGGTTCATAGTTCGATTGTTCAATAGTGTCAAATCGAGGTCAAAATGGATGATGTAATAAATACTAATTTTATTTAATTATAGCATAATTTACATAGTAATGATGCAATCATATAAAAAATATGACCTAAAATTAAACAAAATAAATAATCATGAAATATGAATTAATACATTTTTTTAATTGAAAGATATAAAGTATTAAGTAACTGACCTGTTCTTCATAAATTCACATTTATTTTTTGACGACCAATTACTCTTTCTCTAGTAGGTGAAACTGTTAAAAATGATATGAAAAAAAATTAATTAAATGATATGTAATGCAAGTAACATAAGATGAAATATAATAATCAAACTACAAGTACACTATAAAAATTTTTAAGACATGAAATCACAAATCCATAATATCAAGAAAAAAAAGTAATAATTCACATTCAATTGTTCATATCATTTTACAAAAAAAAAAAAACTCAAAACAGTCCTGGTGAATCTAATAATTATCTCCTAAATTTATTTGATCAAATGATGGATCCACAAATATTTCTTCGCCAAAATCTTCCACCTAAAATACTTCAACATCCTCACATGCAATTATGTCATTTTCATCACCCGTATTAGCTAGGACATCTTCATATGCAAATCATTAGTATAAAATAATAAGTTTGTGTTTCATATTACACCCAATTGATATAAATAAATCTACAATCTTACTTGGATATAGTGCAGTTGATGTTCTGTTCAATTCTCACTACAAGTATTGTATCATCTTTATAAATTTCCGTCTTTAAATTTTCTAAGTCAAGTTTTGGAGTTGACTCGTCATCAAGTATTCAAAAGTCAACAAGTTAAATATTTTGTAGTCCAAATGATCATAACTTTTTTAAAGCTGGAATTTATATAATTAATATGAAAAATGATAGATATAATATGCATCATAATTTAAAAGATGTTTAAATGTAGTTGCAGATAATAATGAAATGATGTCGTCTTTGATGCTCAAGATGATTTCGCCTTTTAGTATTAATTTGAAGTTCCTCTCACAGCCGGATGAAGATGATGTTTGACTGAGAAGTCTAACAGTAAATTCCTGTAGATTTGGAGCATTAGAGCTGAACGTCTTTCATCATTCATCTACAATCAATAAATATTAGTCTATTCAAATGCATTTGATGTAAACAAAAGCATCATAGCTCAAGTAAATGTTAAAATACATTCTTAAGTTTATGTTATCTTATTAGTTTGCATTTTATTTGATATTATTATGACATTTGACTTTTCAAAACTTTTCAAGTTATCCCGAAAAAGCCTCAGTTCATTCATTGCCAAAGATGGTTTAAGACATGTATTTATTGTCAATCAATTCAACTAAACCTAGTATAAATTCAAGTTTGTTGCAGTAATTTTCTCGGTCATACTAAAAATAAGTGATGACGAAATAAGTTGTTGAATGTATCCCCTTTCTTAGTTGATTATCTCATCTTCTCTTTATGATACGAGTATAGAGCTTGTAAATTGTTTTTAGATTTTTTAGCATGCATTTTATAACTTTTCTAGTTTTATACATGTCATTATAAAGGTATCCAACATAAAACTTTTCATCTGCATCAACAATTTATAACAACCTGATCGAGTCCTATTTCTAGAGAGAGAAAATCCCATTTTTAAACTTTCAAATCCCGGTTTTATTCCACTATTCCAACATATTGTTAGGGGGTGGCAACAGATGGTCGCCAGCCATCAGTGTCTTCATCGGCGAAGACGCAACCTAATGGTGCAGCTATTATTCAGAATAGAGGTGGTATTGTTCGTCTGGGTGCGGGAATAAACCCTGAAGTTGATGATGCGTAGAAGAAGTTGTCGAGAGGTTCGTTGGTAATAAAGGATAATGTGTGATGTTTCTTAGAAAATTACTCATGTTATTGGTAAAGGTAAGGTTATTTCTGAGGATTTTGAATGCAAAACTCCACGACATTTGAAGGTTCTTGCTAAGTCGTTGCTGAAATCGATCGAAGGTGGAGCTTCCTCATTGGGAATGAAATTTTTTGTTAACAAATTTGGGAATTCAAATGCAATCCCTGGTAACAGTGTGATAAATTCGAATTCACAAAATTCGATTAGCAAAAATGTTCATGAGAAAGTTGACGACTATGTGAAAGATGTCGAGGATGATTCTGCTTCGTTGAAGGTAAATAATGAAATGCCTAATGGCTCTGGAAAGGAGGTCGGTGGAATGAATCCTTGGTACAAGAGGCCTTACATTAAGCTAAATTTTAAAGAGGATATTGTATTGACGGAGGATGGTACAACAACAACAACATCAAGCCTTTATCCCACTACGTGGGTCGGTTACATGAATCCTTTTTCTCCATTGTATCCTATAAAAAGTCAAATTCTCATTTAAATCTAATAAAGAAAGGTCATTCCTAATATTTTCTAACCAAGTTTTGTTAGGTCTACCCCTACCTTTCTTAACATAAGTCAAATCTAATACCTCTACTCTCCTAATCGAGTCATCGGAAGGCCGCCGTTTTATGTGACCAAACCATCTAAGGCGACTCTCTCTAATCTTATCTTCTACTGGAGCTACTCCAACCTTTTCACGTATATGCTCATTTTGTATCCTATCTCTAAGGGTAAAACCACTCATCCACCTGAGCATCCTCATCTCTGCCACACTTAACTTAGTATTATGCTTCTCTTTTAATGGCCAACATTCGGCACCATAAAGCATTGCAGGCCTCACTACCATCTTATAGAATTTTCCCTTAAGTTTGAGGGGTATATTTCTATCACATAACAAGCCTGATGCATTCCTCCACTTCAACCATCCAACTTGAATTCTACTGATAATATCTCCATCTATTTCACCATCACTCTGAACAACAGATCTAAGATATCTAAAACGTGTACTCTTATTAATGACTTGATCGCCCAAAGTCACAATCCCCTCACTAGGTCTATTACTACTAAAATTACACTCCATATATTCCATTTTAGATCTACTCAAGCGAAACCTTTAGACTCTAAGGTTGACCTCTATAATTCAAGTTTACCTTTAACTCCCTCTCTAGTCTTATCAACAAGAAGAATATTATCAGCAAAAAGCATACACCAAGGTACATCCTCTTGCAAATGTCTAGTGAGAACATCCATGACTAAAGCAAAAAGATATGAGCTTAAGGCTGATCCTTGATGTAACCCAACCGAAATAGGAAAATACTTGGTCAATCCACCTTGTGTTTGAACACAAGTAATAGCTCCTGCATACATATCTTTAATGATTTGAATATAAGCATTTTTGACGCTTTTCTTTTCAAGAACTCTCCATAGCACTTCTCTTGGAACTTTATCATATGCTTTTTCTAAATCAATAAATATCATATGTAGATCCTCCTTATTTTCTCTATATTTTTCCATCAAACTTCTTAATAAATGTATGGCTTCCATAGTCGACCTACCCGGCATGAATCCAAATTGATTTTAAGAAACATCAGTATCACGCCGCAGCCTATGCTCCATAACTCTTTCCCATAGTTTTAAAGTATGACACATTAACTTAATACCTCTATAATTCGCACAATCTTGTGCATCATCTTTATTGTTAAAAATAGGAATTAACACACTCATTCTCCACTCATCTGGCATCTTTTTAGTCTTCAAAATAGTATTAAAAAGTTTAGTAAGCCATGAAATTCCTTCATCTCCTAAGCATTTCCACACCTCTATTGGAATATCATCAGGTCCAATAGCTCTTCCACCCTTCATTTTCTTTAAAGCCTCTCCAACTTCAGTTTTACTAATACGCCGATAAAAACATAAATCTTTATTTTCATTTAGGGTGCTAAGATCACTATAGTCAATCTTATTTTCACAATCTTCATTAAAAAATTTAGCAAAATATCTCATCCACCTTTGTTGAATATCATCTTCTAAGAAAAGTATTTTTTGATCTTCATCCTTAATACATTTCACTTGAAATAAATCCTTACTACTCCTATCTCTTTGTTTGGTTAACTTATATATATATATATATATATATTTCTCCCTCTTTAGTATCTAATCTATTATATAAATCACTAAAAGCTAATGTCTTTGCATCGCATATTGCTTTCTTAGCATCCTTATGAGCCACTTTATATATTTCCCAATTATCAGAATTTTTAAAATTAAACCAATTTTTTATAACAAAACTTCTTATTTTTAATCTTTTCTTGCACGTTTGGATTCCACCACCAATTATTTTTACTATTAAGAGCTTTTCCCTTTAGTACTCCAAGAACATCTTTTGCCATATTCTTAATATCACTAGCCACTTTTTCCCACATAGCATTAGCATCCTCATGCACAGACAAAATCTTAAGATCTAAAATCTTATTCTCAAAAATATTTTTGTTAATATTCTTTAAATGCCCCCATCTAATCCTAGAAAATCGTTTTACTTTATTTTTTATTTTATGCCCCTTTATCTTAAAGTCCAAAACTAATAATCGATGTTGGGAACATAAATTTTCACTCGGAATAACTTTAAAATCTTTGCAATAAACGATTTAATTTTCTAATAAGAAAATAGTCAATCTGGGTTGTACTATATCCATTTATATAAGTGATGAGATGCTCATTCCTTTTCTTAAATAAAGTATTAGTAATTGAAAAATCATAAGCTAAACAAAAATCCAATATGGTCTTGCCACCTTCATTCGTCGTTTCAAATCCATGGCCACCATGAATGCTTTTAAAATCATCTACCTCTCTACCAACATGTCCATTTAAATCTCCTCCAATAAAAACTCTTTCTTCAAGAGGTATCTTTTGTATTAATTCTTCTAAGTCATTCCAAAAATTTAATTTAAAACTCATATCCAAACCTACTTGAGGAGCATAAGCACTTATAATATTAACAATCTTATCATCAACAACAATCTTTAAAGCTATAATTCTATCTCCAATCCTATTAATTTTTATAACATTATCCTTTAAACTCTTATCTATAATAACACCTACACAATTTCTAGTACGACTCCTACTCGAATACCAAAGTTTAAATCCTAAACTATCAATTTCCTTAGCCTTCTCTTCAACCCATTTAGTTTCCTGAAAGCACAAAATATTTAACTTCCTATGAATCATAATATCTATTAATTCTATTAATTTTCCTGTAAGGGAACCTATATTCCAAGTTCCTATCCTAATTTTAGTTTCTTGGACTAGCTTCTTTGCCCACATCCGTCCTTGATGTGGGAACCCTTGCCTATTTAACACTGCACCCGGGCACCGGTGCAGCGGCCCTTGCACACTTGTCATTGTATTCAGGCCATACAGCGCATCGCTTCCAGGGGACGCCCTAGCATTAACACAATTTCTTAAAGTATTCATATTATTATTATTCGACATGTTTTACGCTGGCTATCGACTACCTAATGCAACCCTCCACTTTTCTCGTCCAGGAGCAATGAAATTGAAGGAGCCTAATGAAATTTTGAATTCAAACAAGTTGGTGAACTCTTTGGTAGCCAAGGTGTTTGGGAGAGAGATCCCCTCTCATATTGTGGCTTGAGAATTGAGACGCAATGGATCCAATTTGGTCAGTTTCATTTTACTACACTTGGAAGGGGTTGGTTCTTGTGTTCATTCAAAACAGCCGAAGCTTTAGAGTCTATTCTGACAGGTGGCCCGTGGTATGTAAATGGATATATTATTGGTATGGATAAATGGTCTCCTGAGTTTTCTCCTTTGTCTATGAAGGTTCTTACTTCTCCTATATGGATTAGAATGCCTCAATTGCCTTTACAATGTTGGGATGAGGAAAATGTGGCAAGAATTGCTTCTATGGTTGGAAAACCATTAATGTTGGATGGAAACATGTTCCAATGGGGGAGAAGAGAGTTTGCAAGAGTTAGTGTTCGTGTGAAGCTGGACCAACATCTTCCCTTGGGAGTTTGGGTGTAGAGTATTTCTGGAAGGTTTTTTCAAAAGGTGGAGTATGAAAATATTTTCACATTTTGTTTTGAATGTGGAATCATTGGGCATGTAAAGAGTGATTGTAAGAAGGGGTGTTCGATTGTGAATGAATTGGTTGAAGATGTTAGCAGAAAAGGGCAAAATAATTCTGAGGTGTTGAGGCAAGAAGCAGATAAGGATTCAACCTATGGACCAGGGATTCATGTCAATCAAATGCGAAGCCTTGGAAGTTGAGGTATTCTAAGAAAAGCTAATTGAAGCCAATGAATGTGGAACCAGAAATTGCTCTCGGTTTGGATTCTGAGAGGCTGGATTCATCTGAGAACACGGATTTGGAAAAGGATATGGTAAATATGGTGGCAGCATAAGAAGGTGAAATTATCGTGGAGCATGATTTAGGTAATAAAGTTATGGAAGCTGGTGGATCCATGGAGCATGGCAACCCGATGGAATAGGTGTTAGGAATTCCTGATGGTGAGAAGGGTATGGATTCTACTCATGTTTCTTCTTTTATTTCTGTGGCTGCGAATAAGTTTCATGTTTTGAATAATGTTGGGGAGGAGATGTTGGAGTTTGATGAAACTTCAATAAGAAGGCCTAGGAGTGATAATAAGGGTAATCTGTCTTTCAAGAAGGGTGATATTTTGGGGAATAATGATACTTGTGGTGAGAGGAGCAGTGAAGATTTTGAGGGTGTTATTGTAGCAAAGGAGATTGGTGGTAATTGTGAGACGGCTAAGTTTAAGCTTGCAAAAGAGCTTAAATCTCTGGGACTGGATAAAATTCTTCCTCGTATTAGGAATGCTAAGGTTGTTATTAAAAGAAGGGATGGGGGCTCATCCCCCATAGTGTTTCAATGAGTTCTATTGCTTTTTGGAATTGTAAAGGGGCTAAGAAGAGAGAGGCCGCTCTTTATCTAAAGGAATTTATAAAATAATTTAATATTTTTTTGTGGGATTGGTGGAGACTAAAATTTCTTTCTTTGATAAAGTGGTCTTTAAGAAAGTGATGGGGTCTGATTGGGATTATTTTCTGCTTCCGTCTGAAGGTTTATCAGGTGGTATTATGGTGATGTGGAGATCTAATTTGGCTTCCTTTTCTGTGTTAAAGACTTCAGATAAATGTGTAATTGGAGATCTTAATGTTTTTAATAAGGGAAGTGTGGATGATTTCTACAATTTATGATAGTAAGGATGTTCATAAGAGAAGGAACTTATGGGATTGTCTACAAGTGTTGTCTCATAGGAAGGTCCCTTCTGTTATAGGTGGAGACTTTAACTGCATTTTGTCACAGGAGGATAAGAGGGATGGAAGGAAGTTTGTTTTTTCTCAAGGCCCTAAGGAGATGATGAATTTTATGAATGATAATGATTTTCATGAGGTGGGGCTGGTTGGACCAAGATTCACTTGGTGTAACAATAAAAATGGAGGAGGGGCCTTTTGGAAAGGTTGGACAGGTGCTTGCTTAATTCGATTGCTATAGAGAGTATCCAAGTGGTCGTTGTGAGACATATTGCTAGAGTGGCTTCAGACCACTGTCCTATTGTTTTGAAGATTTTGGATTCAGCTATTAAGAAGAAAGGTTTTTTTAAGTTTGAAGATGGTTGGGTTTCTTTTCATGCTTCTTCCAGTATTGTTTCTAGAGTATGGAATAAGTCTTATGATGGAGATGAAATGCAAATTCTTAATAAAAAATGTAAAAGAACTTTAAAGGAGTTGTTCTTTTGGAGTAAGGCAAAATTGAAGGATTTTTTATTGTTAAAAGAAAGACTTAAGAAAGAAGTGTTTCAACTTCAAGAGGAGGAGGCTACGGTGGGTTGGTTGAATGATGAAAAATTATGGCTTTTGAGATCTATGGTGGGAGAATTGAATGTGCATCTTGCCCGCTTGAATACTTGGTGGAAGCAAAGGGCTAAAGTAAGATGGATTGAAGAAGGAGATTCTTATTCCAAATTTTTTCATGTGTTTGCAAATGCTAGGAGAACTGGTAATTGGATTACTCAAGTTGGAAAAATAGATGGCATTATGGCTGAAGATCCGAAAGAGGTAGAAGATGAATTTATCAGATATTTCCAAGGAAAATGGAGGGATAGGGAGTGTTGTTTGAAGAATTGGTCGGTTCCTTGGAAGGTCTTTGAGGATGATGACAGAAGCATTCTGGATACAGATTTTTCTAATTCGGAAATCACAGATGTTATCAGGAGTTTGGGTGGAAATAAGTCTCCGGGTTGTGATGGAATATCTTATTCTTTTTTTAAAACTTATTGGGATATTATTGGTGGCGATGTTTGCAGAGTTGTGAATAAATTTTTTAAATAAATTCCAATTTGAAATTGATTTGGACTTGATTTAAGGAACTTTCCTAAAATAGATGTCTATAAGTATTTCAAAATTCAAAATTGATTGAATGATTGAAATCAAAGCTTTCCAAATGAGTTTGCGTAGAGAAAGGAAAGTAATGATGGGGCGTTTGAATTTTGGAGGCAAGGGGATTGGGTTTGGGTGGCCAGTGGCTAGGGTTAGGGTTAGGTAGTGGTGGGATTTAGTCAATGGTTTAGAGAAGGGACTTTAGGTGACTGACGGCTAGGAGGAGGTGCGGGGGGATGTGTTGGCCGGCGGCTAGAAAGTGGTTAGATGAATGGGCCGACAGCTATGGAAGGGGCAAGGCCCTTTGTGGCCGGCGGTTGGAGGGGAATTTGGTGGGGAGGCCGGCGGCTTGAGGGAGGAGGAGGGGAGGAAAGAAGGAGAAATAACCACGAGCTTGGACGCTTTCTGCTGTTGGTGGGTGATATGATTCCCTCACCTTGGGATTTCTCTCTAAGAACTCTCAAGCTCTCACAAAAACTCAATTATTGAAATTTTTCATAATAATAATCATTAACCAACAAAAGCATAAGAGGAGGCTATAAATAGTCCCCACATACAAAGCTAAAACAAAAGAAAATAGTACCCCTTGGGGTCACAAACATTTACTCCCTAAAGTGAGGGTAAAATCAGAAAAGAAACAATAATAAATCAAATATAATGCATAACTTAAAAATAAAGTGGAGTAATCGTGGCCGTCGAACGTTGGCCCCATCTCTGGTAGACTATCTGAGGTCGGATGTCCTCATCATCAGGGGCCCTGATAATTTAGAAATTACTAAATAGTCATTCCAAAATCTGATATCCAAAATAGTAGAGGCCGCCTCCTCCTTTTCCTTCATCGTCTTAGATAACTTTGAGTCAGTGTGTGATTTGCTAGTGATAAATGCTTGCAAATCACAATTTTGCTCATGCATACTTCTTAAGGTGATGAAAGTTGTTGCAAATCTGGTTAATCCTGGTCTAACTATTTATGTTCAACCTGCCCTTTTTATCAGCCATGCTAAAATAAAAGCGTGATTATAAATAAAAATTATAATCTTTAAAGCTTTTCTTGCAAGTTCTTTAATATGAGACATGTCACTATGTTTTTGAGAATAGGATTTATGCAATGTGCAGTATATGATGATCAATATATATTATCAAATCTTTCATGCAGTTATTCATCAGCCTTCTTATAATTTTTTGTGTTATTTTTCATAAAATATACAATCTTTTATGGACTAACCCATTCAACAATTTCAGCAAATAATGAACATAAAATAATATCTTTAAAGATATCAAATGCATCTACAGATTTCAAAAATGAAACTCCACGTGGTCAATACACAAAAAAAATTATAAATGTCATACTCCTAGTATATGTCCAACCATCATCCATCAAAGTACAAGTTGTTTCTTTCCATATTCTTCTATATGATTCAATTAATAGCTTACATTCCACTTTACAATCTTCCAATAAATTCACTCTCAATCTATAGTACGAGGGCAACTTATAACCTGATCTAATAACAACAATTACATCAACAGCCTTCTATGCAAATGGTGAATTTAGAGCATTGAATGGAATGAAGTTGTCATAAAACTACCTAGCAAGTGTCAAATCAGCACGGTGTATGGTATCCTTAGATGTCATTACACTTTTAACTGATGGTTGAGATTCTGGTTTTGTTTTGGGTGCAAAATAGTTTTTTATTTCATCAATATTTTTCTTTCTTTTATCACTCTCATTGTACTGAGCATCTGAACTTTGTGATTTTGAAAGTGAAGATGAACCTCTTTCATCCTCTATTGAACTTTTTGATTTTTAGATACTTGATGATGAGTCGACTCCAAAACTTGATTTAGAAGACTTAGAGATAGATATTTATAAAGATGATACAATTCTTATAGTGATAGAATTGAACATAACAG
The DNA here is from genome assembly GCA_022539455.1 of Dendrobium nobile. NCBI lineage: Eukaryota > Viridiplantae > Streptophyta > Magnoliopsida > Asparagales > Orchidaceae > Dendrobium > Dendrobium nobile. The sequence continues at coordinate 26,141,244 of CM039731.1, forward strand.
CAATTGGACCATATCCAAATAAGATTGTAGATTTATTTATATTAATTGGATGTCATGTGAAACACAAACATATTATTTTATATTAATAGTTTGCAAATGAAGATATCTTAGCTAATACAGATAATAGTTTGCAAATGAAGATATCTTAGCTAATACAGATAATGGAAATGACATAATTGCATGTGAGAATGTTGAAGCATTTTAGGTGAAAGATTTTAGTGAAGAAAGATTTGTGGATTCATAATTTGATCAAACAAATTTAGGGGATGATTATTAGATTCACCGGGACTGTTTTGAGTTTACTTTTATATGTAAAATGATATGAACTATTGAATGTGAGCTATTACTTTTTTACTCGATATTATGGATTTGTGATTTCATTGTCTTAAATTTTTTTATAGTGTACATGCAGTTTGATTATTATATTTTATCTTATTTTAATTGCATTATATATCATTTAATTAATTTTTTTGTTCATTTTATTTTTAACAGTTTCGCCTACTACAGAAAGAATAATTGAAGATTTCGTGAAAAAATTAAATGTGAACTTACGAAGAACATATCAGTTACTTAATGCTTCATATCTTCAATTAAAAAAAGCTACTCATTCATGTTTTATATTTCATGATTGTTTATTTTACTTAATTTTAAGTCATATTTTTATATGATTGGATCATTATTATATAAATTATGTTATATTTAAAAAATTAGTATTTATTACGTTATCCAATTTGACCCCGGTCGAGCCATCGAACTGAGACCCTCTCCTTCTGGTTTATTGTGAGATCTTATTTTCACAATGTTGTCAATATAAGTCCTATGATAGATTTTTTTTTAAATGTCAATCTAAAAAAATTGTAAATAGATTAGCATTCACCATCATCGTCGAACCACCAACATGTTGGACTGTCATAGTTCGACCATCACCATGGGACTACATCGTCTAACCATAGTCATTATGGCCAGACCACCATTGTTTAACCACCAACATGTTGGACTGTCATAGTTCGACTATAATCTCCAAACCATCATCGTAATAATACAATCTCCTGACCAACATCATCCAACTACGATCCTCTAACCACCGTCTCCCAACTACAATCCTCCTACCACCTCTACCTGACTAAGGTCGGCCAACCACCATCACTCGATGGTCCTCCAGCTAGCATCACCCAAATACAATCTTCCAACCATCGTCACCCACTATGGACCATTGACCATCGTCGCCCAACTTTGTTATCCCAACAACTATCGCCTGATTATGGTCCTCCAACTAACATTAACTGACTAACTTCAATCCTCAAATCACTGTCATCTAATTAAGATCTCCTAACTATCATCGCTCCACTTCAGCCCTCCAACCACCAATGTCTAACTAAGATCCTCCTTACATCATTATCTGAATATAGTCCTCAAACCACTATCTTCCAACCACAGTCCTTTGACCAATGTCACCTGAATATAATCTTCTATCCACAATCGCTTGGCTACATTGTCCTAACCACCATCAGCCTGCTACAGTCTTCTGACCATTGTAACTCAAACACCTGTAACTTTGACACTCGTCATCGCCAATATCGTTAATGTACACAACCGCTTATAAATTTGATGCACATCATCGACATCAACCCTAACTCCCAACGTTGGCAGTAAGATTTATAGAGGACGTCTTGGTCTCTAGTTTCCCCTCTTCAAAAAAGAACGACCTAATAGAAAGAAAACAACTCACATGACATAGGGCTTATTCAACTTCCACCAAGAAACTTGTTTTATATAATGTATATCTATTGTTTTATATTAACATCTTCCCCAATCATGAGAAAGAGCATCATTCATAACATTATACAAAAACTAGTGGAATTTTACGACCCTCGTTTATCTGTGTGTGATGTATGTTCTTATATTGTTACAATGTTAATCTCTCTCTCCTACCACAGTAAATTTCTAGCAAGTAACAATTACAATTCACATAATCATTGATATCATTATAATTTTCATATTAAGTAAAAGATAATTCATAAAGGTGACTCCAAATAGTTGGAATAAGGCTAATGATGACAAATCTCACACAATTATAATTTAACGGAAGAATTAGTGAATTTATAACCATTAATCCAAACATGAAACAACAGATGCTCAATTTTTTATTTTAATTTCAAACAAATTTGAGCAATTAACATGAATTACACAAATTGACAACCAAATAGTTTCCAAGATAACAACCAATTAACATTGTGTATTCAAAGATAATCAAGATTAAATAAATTCGGATTACATATATCTTACTGTGATTGAGTGGATTATACTTTACAATTTAATCCATAGAAACCCTAAAACCCCTAAAAGTTACACAAGTTTAGAAGAAAAAACAATATTCCTTCTTTCTAACAAAAATACAAAAAAAAAAAAAAAAGTTTCATGAAAGCAAGAATTCAACCATTTAATCCTAGAGATTCTTCTTAACCCTAAAAAGTAGACGATCCCATTTATTCAGAAGTGGCCATCTTTCCTCGCAGGAAATTGCGGAAAAGAATCAAGAAATTATGCCATCGATTCTAAATTTCTAATCAAATTAAACGATCGAATGATAATAACATCAAAAAAATAACAATTAAAAAAAAATGTACAAAGAAGAAATACCTGAATTCAGAAAATGAGAAGCTTCGAAATTCTTTCTTGGATAAAAAAGGTATTTTTGGCCTGTTACTAGCGAACATCTTCTATATTTGAATTTTACAATCTTTTCGAAAATGCCCCTTGGCGTTCGTAATCCCGCTCGTTCTCTTCTTGGCCATTTCCCCTTGGGCCCATGACAGCCTAGTGAGGTATTCCAATCCAAACTAGCTTATTAATAAAAAAAGTAAATTTGACTTTGACTGAAAAAGAAATACATCTTAAAAAAAAGATTGCAATGTATTTGAAATACTTTTGAGTTATTTAAATGAATAAAAAATAAATAAAGATGAATATTTTTTTTTTCTTTGCTTAAAGTAAAATGAATGTGCTGTAAAGTCGAAAGATGAAAGTGGTTGATAGCTGATAATGGTGGTGGTAGCCGGTGGAGATAAATGATGATGGGAGCGGCCGATAGTGGGGTGGTCAACATCTGCAAGTGGTGACGGGTGGTGATGGTTAGTGGCGGCCAATAGTGATGGACAACAGTAGGCGATGATGACAGTGGCCGATGGTGAAAAATAAATCACTCAAAACCGAACCAAATATCAATATTTTCAAAATCGTTGTATTTGAAATACTTTGCATCCACTTTAACAGACACTTTATACCCTTCATAATATAAATATTTGGATAAGTATGTACTACATTTTTATATTTAGAGATATATCCCCTAAAATTCTTTTTTCAAATGAAAATACATATTGTTGCGTGCTAGAATATACGCGGCGGTAGAGTTTGTAAATTCGCGTCCGAGCGTTGTGCGACTATTCAGCACACAAACAGAAAAAAGATAGAACACCAGGGTTTTTACGTGGAAAACCCGAAAGAGGGAAAAAACCACGGGGCCTCGCCCAGTTGCAAAGTTCCACTAGTATTTGTTTGCAGTACAAAGGTTGATCCGTCTTACAAATCAAGACGATCAATTTACAATCAACTTCTCACAAAAATACAAAGTTCTGCAAATTCCCTGCGTTTCTCGAAAATCCAGCAGAGTTCCGGCGTCTTCAGGCGGCGGGAAGAGCTCCGGCGGTGGTCGAGGAGGAGCTTCTTCCTTCTCCTCCTTCTTCTCTTCTTTTTCTCTCTCTTCACTTGAGTCCCCTTTGTGTAGAATAAGGGCTCTATTTATAGTTTTTCTGGAGTGGCATAGCTCGTAAATAGGTGTGAGATCATGGGCGAATAAGGAGTGGTTTGAATGGACGGTCGATATTGAACCCTTCGATCTTGCACCGTTCGTTGGACATTTGGAGGCCTTAATGATGTCGGAATTCGGCGATCTTAGGATCGTTGGATTCGTCTCGCCAAGCCGTTCGATTCGAGTATAAGCTCGTTAAAATTGGAGACCGTTTGGTAACTCAAATTGCGGTTTGAACCTTCCAACAGTGCTTCGGGTCCTTGATTCGGACTCATTTGAGCTCGGATTGGGTTGATCTTGGTGACGTTGGGTTTGTATTTCCGAGACGCTCAGTTTGAATATAAGCTCGCTGAAATCAGAGTTCGGGTGCTCCCAGAATTAATTTTTGAAGTTTCTAACTAGCTTTTGCCTCGAGATTCGTGCCCGATCAAGATAATTTTTTACTGACGCATCAGTTGCCCCCCTATTTTTAGACGTCAAAGCTCCAGGAGTCCGAAAATATATTTTCCGAAATTTACATTGGCCGAAACGTAAAAAATTGTGTTCCAAAAGTTGAACAGTTGCAAAAACTTGGTCATAGAGGCCCCGTTGAGCTCCGAAGGTGTCTAAATCGAGTCCGGAATGTCGGAAAACGCATCCGGGGACCCCAAAAATGTCTGAATCGGACCGTCCGGGTCGAAAATCGGGTCCGGACACGTGCCGGCGGCCGAATCGGCTAGCCGGCCGGCTGCCGCCGCCGCCGCCTGCCGCCGGCGGCGCGGAATAGCGGCCGCACCTGCGGCCACTCAGCCAGGGCCTTGCCGCGCCCAAGCACGCCGCATGGGACCTTGCCGCGCCCGATCCCGCCGCCTGGGCTGCCACGCCAGCGGCTGGTCTCCCGCGCCCGTGCCTACGGTCGCCCGCACGCTGCTGCCGCGCGTTCTACTATCACGCAGCATTGGATCCGATGGCTGCGCGCGATCCGCGTGCTGCGGTTCGCGATCCGAGTGCTGTGCATGCGGATTTCGGGTGGCAGTTCGCTGCCACCACGTTAAGTGGGCCCCACCAGCCAAAAAGATGCATTTTTTGGCCTTTTTGGGTTCAAAAAATTCTGAAAAAAATCCCAAAAAATTCGAAAAATTTTTAAAAAATTGGGGATTTCAAAAATTAGAAAACTTGCACCTTCTTCTCTGTTCTCCCTCTGGCTCTCTGACAGTTGAGGCTTCCGCTATTTGCGAGTGGAAAATTTTCTCTGCTCGAATTAGCGCCCCTCCTCTCGTGCAGGAGTTACGGAATTTTTCTTCCTTCCCCCACGGCTTTCTGACGGTTGAGGCTTCCGCTATTTGAAGTGAGAAATTTTCCCTGCTCGACTTAGTGCCCCTCCTCTCGTGCAGGAGTTACAGGATTTTTCTTCCTTCCCCCACGGCTTTCTGACGGTTGAGGCTTCCGCTATTTGCGAGTGGGAAATTTTCCCTGCTCAACTTAGTGCCCCTCCTCTCGTGCAGGAGTTACGGGATTTTTCTTCCTTCCCCCACGGCTTTCTGACGGTTGAGGCTTCCGCTATTTACGAGTGGGAAATTTTCCCTGCTCGAATTAGCGCCCCTCCTCTCGTGCAGGAGTTACGGGATTTTTCTTCCTTCCCCCACGGCTTTCTAACGGTTGAGGATTCCGCTATTTGCGTGGGAAATTTCCCCTGCTCGAATTAGAGCCCCTCCTCTCATGCAGGAGTTACAGGATTTTTCTTCCTTCCCCCCGGCTTTCGAGAGATCTGTTGAACTGCAAAAATCCGGCGTCTGGTAGAAATACGGCATTGGGCAGAAGACCAATGAAATTCCGTCGACGGTCAGAATTCCAAATTAGAAGTACGATAGAAGTCCAACGTTGTGTAAAAGTATAACGTTGAGTAGAAGACCGACAAAAGTTTGTCAACAAGCAAAAGTTCGACGACGAGTAGGTGTCCGCTGACGAGAAGAAGTCTGACGGCAGGGAGAAGTCCGAGGTCGGGTAGAAGTTCAACGTCGGGTAGAAGACCGATGAAAGTTTGTCGACGAGCAGAAGTCCGATGACGAGTAGGAGTCCGCTGACGAGCAGAAGTCCGATGACTGGGAGAAGTCCGACGTCGGATAGAAGTTCAACGTCGGGTAGAAGACCGAGGAAAGTTCGTCGACAAACAGATGTGTTCTTGGAGTCTATATAGAACATTGTTTACTCAGAACATTGTTCGGTGATGTTGACCTTTATAAAAAGGGCTCGAGAGAATTCACCAAGGGTGTGAGACCTTTTCGAGGTTGTATGTCGGAGTCTTTGCTCGACGACGTTAACCTGTGTGGAAGAGGTCGGGAGAATCCACCAAAGATGTGAGACCTTTCCGAGGTTGTATGTCAGAGTCTTTGCTCGACGACGTTAACCTGTGTGGAAGAGGTCAGGAGAATCCACCAAGGATGTAAGACCTATCCGAGGTTATATGTCAGAGCCCTGCTCGATGACGTTAACCTGTGTGGATGAGGTCGGACCAAATCCCTCTGGGATTGATCATCCGGTGATTGAGATACAATGTAGATTGTGTATTTCTCGAATCACGGAGAAAGACTTTGAGAAGTTTTTTCTTATCTTTTATAAAAGAAAATAATATCACAATAACATTAATATTATATTACTGCATTATGTAAGACAGTACAATAGTCCCCTAGTATCACTTAGGGATATACAAATTACAAAGTACTCAACACACGAGATCTACGTATGGATGCAATACAATATTTAACTTGAAAGAAGACATTGGAGATATCAAAGTGACACCCTACTCAACATAAAAGAGACAACAAGACAAGTAGAATTGCTAATACAAATCCGCTAAGTGCATGATCATTCAATCTCTCCAACCATTTGAACGATATTCAATGGTTGTCTTTGTTGTTGACTTTGCCCCCCAGCGGAATGAGCTTCCTCTCTGGTAGGTGAATCTTGAATAAATTGTCGAAGGTAGCCCTGGCGGATAAGTCTTTCAATCTCATCCTTGAGTTGCTTACAGGCTTCGGTAGTGTGATCACGACTACGATGAAAGTGACAGTACTGATCTGAATTTCCTGTGTTCGACTTCAAAGGATTTGGCCATTTTAATGTATCTTGATCTCGAACGGCCATCAATATATTTGCTCGAGATGTGTTGAGTGGGGTATACTCCTTCTCCTGTCGGGATTCCCATCGTGGTCTAGGAGGTAGATCATTCTGCCTTTGCTTTTTCTGTTGTGAGAATGAATTGTCCATCCAATTTGCACCTTTGCGCTTCCCATTGATTTGCTCAAACTGCTTCCTGTGAGCATTTATAGCTTCATCTGCAGAAATGTGCGCCTCTACACGATGGATAAGGTCAGCATATGAATGAACAGTGTCACGCATGAGTGTTGAGTAGAAGGGGCCAGGACGAAGACCTCCAAGAAAGACCCCTCTGAGTAATTCAGGGTCTACTCCTGGAATCTGTCGAGCCTCGGTGGAAAATCGCTGAAAATACTCCAACGATTCTCCCTCATTTTGGCGGATCCCGGAGAGGTGGGAAGAATCCTTAGCAATTCTTCGATTGGCCATAAATTGTTCGATGAATACTTTGGCCAATTTTACAAAAGAGGGGATTGTTCCAGGTGGAAAGCATGCCTCACATCTCCTCGACGGAACTCTTCCCGTACCAATCTTCGCAGTTTGCGACGCAGGACATTGTGAGGGAGTTCCGAAATGTGTGGTTGGGGAGAGTCTTCTAGGAGATCTGAAAGAATGCGAGGCTGCCGAGTCGAGGGGGAAGGATGTGTTGAACTCGCTGTATCGGCATGTTCATCATCCTATCGTGATTGAGAATGTCTCCTAGGTGGAGGAAGATGAATCTTTTCTTGAAGATGCTAGAATCTAACATCTTCAACCCTTAGTGGATCCCAAGGGAGAAGGACCTCCTCCAATGTTGGCTTTCAATCATCTCGTAGGAGTTGAAGGATCTTGTTCTGAGATTCTTCCATCTTCCGGATTCTTTCTTCTAAAGAAGGTCCCGATGTCCCTTCTCCGGCAGTATTCTGCCCCGAGGATGAAAAGAGGCAGACATCGGGCGTCTGTGATTTGCAGACAGATTTCTGGATTGGTGGGAATTGGAGCGAGAAGCTCCAATGATACGACTGCTACGCCTGTTGACCATTGTAGCAATACTTGAAGTTGTAGGATAGTGTTTCCCACAGACGGCGCCAAACTGTTGCGTGCTAGAATATACGCAGCGGTAGAGTTTGTAAATTCGCGTCCGAGCGTTGTACGAGTATTCAGCACACAAACAGAAAAAAGATAGAACACCAGGGTTTTTACGTGGAAACCCCGAAAAAGGGAAAAAACCACGGGGCCTCGCCCAGTTGCAAAGTTCCACTAGTATTTATTTGAAGTACAAAGGTTGATCCGTCTTACAAATCAAGACGATCAATTTACAATCAACTTCTCACAAAGTTACAAAGTTCTGCAAATTCCCGACGTTTCCCGAAAATCCGGCAGAGTTCCGACGTCTTCAAGCGGCGGGAAGAGCTCCGGCGGTGGTCGAGGAGGAGCTTCTTCCTTCTCCTCGTTCTTCTCTTCTTCTTCTCTCTCTTCACTTGAGTCCCCTTTGTGTAGAATGAGGGCTCTATTTATAGTTTTTTATGGAGTGGCATAGCTCGTAAATAGGTGTGAGATCATGGGCGAATAGGGAGTGGTTTGAATGGACGGTCGATATTGAACCCTTCGATCGTGCACCATTCGTTGGGCATTTGGAGGCTTTAATGATGTCGGAATTCGGCGATCTTGAAATCGTTGGATTCGTCTCGTCGAGCTATTCGATTCGAGTATAAGCTCGTTAAAATCGGAGACCGTTTGGTAACTTAAATTGCGATTTGAACCTTCCAACAGCTCTTCGGGTCCTTGATTCAGACTCATTTGGGCTCGGATTGGGTTGATCTTGGTGTCGTTGGGTTCGTATTTCCGAGACGCTCAGTTTGAATATAAGCTCGCTGAAATTGGAATTCGGGTGCTCCCGAAATTAATTTTTGAAGTTTCTAATTAGCTTTTGCCTCGAGATTCGTGCCCGGTCAAGATAATTTTGTACTGACGCATCACATATAATTATTATGAATGATATTCTCTCATGTGAATATGAATTATATAATTTGTACATTACTCGAACCTTCATGTTCCAAATATCTTATATGCCACACTTCACCTTCAAGTAATGCAAAAATATTCTTCGATGCCTTCTGTAAACAATAAGAAGAATAAGGAATGAGGCATATTCAACAATTATGCTCAAACAATCTATTTGTATAGAAATTAGATTCCAAGGTTTAAAAATGAGCTTTTGATGATGGTTTAAGTTTTGAACATAAGTTTGAGCAAGTTTCATGTAAGAACTCTAAAATGAAAATTATTTTAAAATATGAAATTTTGAATTTTTGTTTGAACTGGAGTGCTTCGGCACTGTACTTGCGAGCGTTGCAGTGCTAAGTTTAAGAGCACAACGGCCCTAGAAATTATCGCCTTAGCGTTTGAGTATCTGTTTCTACAATAATTCTAAATTTTACATGCAGCGCTAAAGCGTTGGGTTTTATAATTGCAGCGCTAGACCACTAACAGTATATATATATATATATATATATATATATATATATATATATATATATATATATAATATATAAATATATATATATATATATATATATATCTCATCCATTCCCACTTCTTTACCTCATTTCATGTGGCTATGCCGGGAAGGAAAGGGAAGAGACTAGAGAGGAAGAGAAGGGGGGAGGAAAAGGAGAGAGAAGAAAGAGAGAGGAAGCTCTCTGTGGCATTTTTGTTCATCATTCCTTTTAATAAAAGTGTTATGATTGTTATGAGTAACTATCCTCTTACTTTTATTTTTTATTGTTTTAATTTATACAAATTTATCCTCCTAAATCTACCAAAAAAATATATTATCACCTAATTTTATAAATTTTCACTGTATAACTTTTGATATGTTATTGATTTGATTATTTGAACAATATGATATGATTTTATTGCATTTTTTTTATTAAATTTGTATATAGGAAATTTTTTTTTGAGAAATGGATAGCTAAATGTAGACTGAAAAAGAGTTGAAAATTGATGTATTATGATTTTGTATAATATGTTAAAATGATTGATATGAACTGGAATGTAATACTTATATGTGATACTAAATTGTGACACTGATCTGACTGAAAGGATGTAATACATTGATATCGTGCTCATAGAAAATGATATATATGTATGTATGTATGTATATATATATATATATATATATATATATATATGTTAATCTCACGTGATACCCTCAAGATTCACATATTTACTGATGGGAGATATAAAGGGTTAGATATTGATTGAGAGTTATAAGGAGTCAAGGCGATTATCATATGATTCAAGAGGAGTTATAAATAGTACATTGATTGGGAGTTGTAAGGGTGATTGATTGGGAGTTATGAATGTAGGAGTAATATATAAGTAGGGTTATTAATGAATCGAGCATTTAATGAGTTGCTCGTGCCTCGACTCAATAGGAGCTCATTTATGTTCATTTAATAAGCTAAATGAATGAGCTTTAACACTTTTGATAAATACCCAATAGATAAATAAATGAGATTGAATAGCTTATCATTCGATTCATTTATGTTCATGAATAGTATCGTTTAAAGATCATGAACATGCTCGTTAAGAAGCTCGAGATTAAGGCTCATTTAAAGCTCTATTTGAACTCGTTATTCCTTATTTAATTAAAAATAAATATTATACCTTATTTGACTAATAAGGTGATTAAGTCTCACCTTATTAAATTAATTAAAAATAATAAAAAAATCCCATTTTTAATATCCCATCGAACACGCCTACCTCTCTCCTTCTCCTCTACTTCCCATTTTCATTCTCCCGCCCACCTGCTTAAAAAGTCTCATCCGCCTTTCTCTCTCTCCTCTGTGGCATTAGCAAAAACAAAAAAAAATAGTGGGACATTTAGTCCCACACTACCTAGACTATTTTGATTTTGCTCAATAAAACAAAAATCATGTGATAAGCACTTTTTGTACAGCTAGCACGGACAAATTAGCTCTATATGGTTTGTTGCTATTTGTGATTTTATGTATTTCATTTGGTCTAAACATTCAGAATGAGTGTTTTGTTAAGAAGCTTAATTAGCATAAATAATAGAGCTCAAACGTGAACACGAACTGAGTACGAGTAGGGGGCTTTCTAAATGAACTCATGCTCGAATAAATGCCAAGAAAGCTCAATTCTTATCAAGCCGAGCTTGAACAGGGTATTGGCAAACAATCTTAAACTCGAACATGTTGAAGCTCATATTGGCTCAATTTATTTACAACTCTAGATATAAGATACCCTCATTTGAATATCTAATAGGATATTGATTACTAATATTGATATTTATTATCAATATTGGTCTCTATTATTTATTACTTATTACTGATACCATTACTGTAACTGACACTAATTCAAATACTGCTTCTAATGACTAGATATAAATGCTACTACAGATTACTGTTATTATTACCAAGTACTGTTATTAATACCAATACAAATATTTATACAGAATATTGACAACGCTTACTATTACTGATTATTGTTATTATTGCTGATACGAATCACTATTATTGATATTGTTACTGATATTGATATGAATATTATTACTGATTATTGATATTGTTACAAATTAATAACTTGTATAGTTAATGGATATTGACGTAATATAAATTTTCTTATATGATTCAAAGCATATTATTCACTTTTCATTGCATTGATTTCAATTGTAAGATTTTGATTATTTGTTAGACTTTCATGCTCATTACGTGGCTTAAATAATTTCAGATAAGGAGTCTTCAACTTGAGGCTAAGTTGGGATGCTAGTGTATTTTTTATTTTAGCTCTTTAGTTTATATATTCATTTGTAGCCTATGAAGGCTATGATATATATTATTTTAGACTTTAGATATTTGGCTATAAATATTTAGCGAGAAACTTATGAGCCAATTCATTCTAAATTGTTATAGAGCTTGTGGATAAAGAATTAAATCATATTTTAGCTTTATCTCTTAGAGAAAAGAGAAACAATCTAAGTCTAATAACATTATCACTAACATCATTATACTTAAATGTTATATAAATTTCTAAGAAACTAGCTAAATATAAATTGTGACCTTCTATAAGAGTTTGCCCAAAAAGAGAGTTTTAAACCATTTGAATGATAACTTATTTTAATTCAAAATTATTAACTTGGATTGTAGGTATATTTATGCTTAGATGAAGTCTACTAAAGGGTTTATGCCATTCTTAAGAGGTCTTGGATGATTTTGCTCTAACTCAAATTCAACCATTTTCAAGATCTTTTTGGTTTTCTAAATTTAGAAATAATTTTCTCAATTTCAAGATTAAATGATAACAGTTCCTTTCTAAGGCTATATAACATGCAATATATATATATATATATATATATATATATATACAATTCATAATCAAAGCATCTAAATAATAATAATAATAATAGGTCTAATTATATAATTAATTCAACAATATAATCAAAATTTTGTAAAAAGTGAAATACTTCCCTGGCAACTATGCCAAAAACTTGATGGGGGATGTTGGTAAATATAAATTTGAATTATAATAATGAATGCTTAAGGCTCCATCTCCCCTAAACAATTCTTAGGTTTTCTTTGGTATAAATTGGTTAATCCAACTTAATATAAGCAAGTATAAGTGATGAATCAATTAATAAAAGGATAGAGTAGAGTATCGAACCCACCAGGAAGTCTGCCTTCTAGAAATTATCTACTAATGTTTACTCTAATTACAAAAATTATCCTACTTAATAAAAATGGATGTTATAGAGATTCAATCACTTAAATAAAATTAGATAAAGTAATGAATACATTATATGGATAAAATATTTTGGATTGATGAATATAAATAACATATTTTTTCTAATGATTCTTTTTTAATTATGATGCTATTCAGGGCATATGAATTCCTAGATCTCTATCGAGCTTGTAGGAATAAGGATTTCCACCGACTTCCTACATTTATATCATCTCCTTAAAATTTTAATACATTTCATACCCTATGCCTAGGCATGACGTATACTAATTCAATATTCATGTTATGTCTGCTTCCCTCCATCGAGGCTCCACATTACACCTAATTTTAACTATACATATGATCACTATGTGCATTAAATTAAGATATGATAATATTGAAAACATCATTTTAATCATTTAAGGAATAAGTGAATTCAGTAGTACTACATATGATATTTACATTATCAATCCAAAATGAGAGAATTTAGCCAAATATGGAGTAAAATTGAAGCAAACTCATTTTAATTAAAAGCATGATAGAAAGAAAATATAAGAGATAGGTATTATCAAAATGGTTCAAAGGATCTTCTCTATAACCCTCCACTTTACTTACATATTTACTTCTACAAACACATGCAAACTCTCGAATAATGGTGTCAAGTACTTCTCAAAATTCCCTTAGTTATCACCCTAAGGTAAATTCATAAAAGCACTATGAATTGTACTGAAATTATCTATGTAATTGAACTCTCTTACAAATATAAAATAATTAGTAATTATATAAAAACACAAAGTAGGCATCTAACAATGCGGCACTTGAAAGATTGGCGCTGTTGTGCCCAATAAATGAACTAACACTGTTGTGCTATTATTCCAATTTTACTGTAGCGCTTGTTGATGTGGATCAGTTACTTGGTGAACAGTCACATCACTTCACTGATAGTTTGTATCCTTGGGAAGTTACAACCACTACGCCGCGGTGTTATTGACTTTCAAATGTTGAGGCACCGAAAGAATAATTTGGGCGTCGAGGCATTATAGACATTGCAGCACTGAATGGTAGAGAACATGGCACATCAAAGCTGAACTTTTGACATTGTGGCACTATCTGACAGAAAAGTTGGTGCTAATATGTAGAGATTCTGGCGATCTGGTGGTATCTTTGATGGCGTTACAGCATTGTTTATTCTAAGGCCGCAGCACTATATAAAACTTAAAATTTTATGCATTTTCTATATTTTTCCTACACAATACAACTAAAATAACACATTTTTATTAAAAATAAAATATATAAATAATACATTATTTACACTTATCATAATATAGTTATTTTTCCAATCAAATTCTCATTCAATCATTCTTATGTATGGAATGAATACAATAAAAATAAATCTTAATATTATCCATCTCAATCATTTCTTATAGCTATAATTACAATTCAATTCTTTCAATAACCTTCACTCTAATATGAATTGTAACACCCCGGGGTTTAATTTTAGAAGAATTAACTATTTATCTATTAATTAGTCTATCAAAGCCACTAATCTCTTTTATGTAATACAATCATCAACGAAAGAAATTTTAAATCATATTCATCAAAATAACTAACTATATTCATTTTTTAAAATTTATATAATAGCCAATAATTCAATCCATATATTTATCAGTCTATCTTTTAGATCTTGATTATAAGAAAATAAAACTAAACAAATAAATATGAAAATAAAATAAAACTTGAATCCCATATTTGTCTTCACTCCCCTCGATCATGACCCATTTTGAAAATATGTAAAACCATAGAAAGAACTTAATGCTCAATAGGTTAACAAAACCTATAATTAAAATTAATGCAACACAATATGAACAATATGCATGTAATCATAAAATCACTATCAGCATAAAATATATAACTGTAAAAGTATGTAACAATCAACAAAATAGTAATAAGTCATATAATCAATAAATATCAGTACAACTATATATCTTGGAGCAATGATCAGTAGCCAAGTAAAAAGTGATCAATAAGTTCTATCAATCATATACCCAACTATTACAAAGTAGTTTATATAGCATGTTATTACATCAGTACATCTATCATTATCATATTCATGTCGTATAGAGTCTATGTTATACATTTTTATCATGTAAATCATCTAATTCATATATATCAAATGTTTTTGTAATAGTTTTATCACTCTTATAAAAGAATTATATCAGTCATAGCCTACATCCTATGAAAATTATGCCATATCAATTATGTAATATATATTATATATATATTATATATATTATATATATATTTTTTATATATATATATATTTATATATATATATATAAATATTTATTATATATTTCCTTTTATATACATAGACAAGTATTATAAGAAAAAAAAGACATCTAGCTATCTAAAGTATTTTTCCAATATCCAATCCTGTAAGCTAATCCTATAAGAATCAGTCTCAATCATATTCATGAACTAGTGATGGGGGCTATGGAGTGAACTTTTTAATTGTATAAAAATCTAGGGCTCTATCACCCATAAATAATACTTATATTTTATTTGATATAAAAATAGTATACTCCACTTAATATATATAAGTATACGTGTTGAATGAAGTAATAAAGTAATAGAGTAGAGTTTCGAACCCATGAGGAAGTATACTTGCAAAAACTACTACTATATATTCTAATTACAATAATTATCCTACTTAAATAAAAAATAATATTTTTGGCTAAATAAAATAGCAATATTTGATATAATATTTAATTATAGTATTTTAGATTAATAAATTTAAATTACATATTTTTCAAATGAGACTCTTCATGGTAATGTGATTCAATTCATATTCATCCCTAGATCTTTGTCGAGCTTTTATGGGTGAAAAATAATATATGGTGACCTCCTAAAGTTATAGTATATTTTTAAGAACCTAGAACATTTTACATCCTATATTTAGGCATGCAAACATCATATATCAATACTCTTGGTTGTTCTTGCATTCCTCCACCAATAGGGCTTCAAATGAACCAAGCGTTCGACGAGCTACTTGTGGCTTGGCTCGATAATAACTCATTTATCTTTGTTTGATAAGGTAAATGAACACGCTTGAACAAGTTTGAAAATACTCGATAGCTAAATAAACAATCTTGAACAACCAAGCGTTTAGCTAGTTTCTGTTCATGAACAACATCGTTTAGAGCTAGTGAACATGCTCGTTAAAAAGCTCGATCAAGCCTTATTTAATTAAAAATAAATATTAAATCTATTCAATAACATTATTTAAATTTTATTATTATATATATATATATATATATATATATATATATATATAGATATATATATATATATATTAATAACTATTTTTTTATATAATTTGTTTAATAACATTAAGAGATCCTAAATAATATTATCTAAATAATAAATTTAGATAATACATTTAATAATTGCCCTAAATACCCTAATACTATTTTTTTAACTCCCGCCTCTCTCTCTCTCTCTCTCTCTCTCTCTCTCTCCTCCTCATTTTCATGTTTCTATTCTCCCGCTCCTACCTGTCCCTCTTCTCAGTGGCCATAGGAAAACCAAAAAAAAAATTTGTGGGGTTTAGTCCCACACCACCTAGACATGTGGAATTTTGCTAGATAAAAACAAATGCATCTACGATGCAATCGCTGAACAGCGGGCAACTAGTGGGCTGAGCTGGCTTGTCTCGTGGCGGGGGTGGCAACGAGTTTGTTGGGCCATTTTCAATAAAGATATATATATTTTTAAGAATTGGGGGCAGCTCGGCTCGTTTGACTAAATGAGCCGCTCGATAAGAGCCTCAACAAGTAAAATTAAATGAGCTTAAATCTGAACATGAACCGAGCTCGAACTTCTGTCCAAGAAGCTCGACGTGCTTCGAGCAAAGCTTGAGCATGGTTTTGACAAAACAGTTTGAACTCGAATAGGACGAAGCTCGGCTCGGTTCGTTCATTTGCAGCCTTATCCACCAAGGTTTATATATCACACTAAATTTTAACTACTAATTTGTCCACTAGTATTAAATAAAGAGTGGGATAGTATTAGAAACATATTTTAACAATTATATAATAAGAATATTCATTAGTAATCAACATATATTTTATTTCATCAATCCAAAATAAGAGAATTAGCAAGACATTGAATGAATAACAAACAAACTCATTATCATTAAACTCATGGAAGAATGAAATTATAAGAGAGTGATATCAACATGAGGGATCAAAGTATCTCCTCTATAGTTTTATCCCTTTAACTTATAGAGTTCCTTTAAGAAACCCAAGTTAAGTTTGTTATTACACCTAATGCTCCCATTTCTCTGTTTTGGGATCATTGGTGTTATAATAACACTCTTCATGACTTTGTGGGCAACATCCCGATGGAATTATTCTCTATGCCATTACTGAAACATTATATTGCTAATTCTGCTTGGAACTTAGCTGCTGCTGTCCCTCACCAGATAAGAGACAAAATTTGCAATTTACCGATTTCTAACACTGCTGGGCCTTGCTTAATTTGGAAGGATTGTGTTAATGTTAAATTTAAGGATTACATTGAGGAGTATTACTGCTCTCTGCCTTCTTGCTCTTGGCACAATTTTGTCTGGCACCGGAAAAATGTTTTGAAGCACTCTGTTTTTGTTTGGCTTGCTCTGGTAGGAGGGCTTAAAACACAGGATGCCTTGAGAATTAGGAATTTTAATTGTTCCTATAATGTGTTCTTTTGTTCATTGCCCCGGAAACTGTTAACATATCTTTTTGAATGTAATTTACATTTTACATTCTTAACTCCATTCTCCCTACCACAAAAAATTTTTTGCTTAGACCAACTGTGCTGCATCTTATGGAATGGCTGGAATCTGAATTTTCTGGTAACCTGCTTCACAAAGAGTTCTTTATGCTTATGGTATGTGGGATTATTTATTATCTCTGGAGGGAACGTAATAGTAGGAGATTTGGTAATGATATTCAAAGTTCTTCTTCTTTGATCTTTTCCATCAAAAAAGTTATTTTGGGCAAGGTTGCAAAATGGAAAAATTCGACACTTTTGCTGGATCTTATTTGAGTTGGCTGGTAGCAGGCTTCATGAGAGGTTTTTGTTTTTTCTGGAGGAGTTGGCTATGTTATAACTGTTGGTTTGTATCTGAGCCGAATATGCTTGGATGTTGGCTAAGCATTTTGGATGTGATCTGTGTTTATGGGGAAGCCATTTTTGTGCGGCAAACGGTTTATGAGGTTCTTGTGCTTTCGGGGTCCTCGGGATTTGCGTTTTTGGGACTGCCTGGACGATGATAATGCTCCCTTGCACAATCCCGGAAGGTCAATCGGCAACCGGGATATTTTTTCTTATTTTTCTGATAATCTCTGAGTCCAGGCAGTTAGCATCGGGAGCTTTGTTCTTTGCTGACTACCTGGACTTGATCATTGGAATTTCTTTTTGTGCAGATTGTTGCTGGATGAATTCGAACGCAGCTCTTTATCTTCAGCTCTATCTCAAGTTTCTGAAGCTGATATCTTCGGCTTCCTCTCCTGGCTTCAGCTTTTTGGACTTAGATGCTGGAAACTATTCTTTTTTATTTACAATTCTGATGGCTTTTTGATACTTTAATTTTGTCAACTAGTCATTTACTTGTAATTTTTTCTATTTTCTCCTTTTTGGGCTTCTTAAAGCCAGCCTTTTTGGCCATAGGTTTTTCTTTGATGACTTGTAACCGTTTCTATTAATAAAAAGGGCTTTGCCCAAATTTTCCCAAAAAAAAAAAAAAAACAAGAAACACAAGTTAAACACTCCAAATGATTAAATCTTGTACTTCACTAGCCTCCTTTAGATTTTACTCTAAGAGTGAACTAGATAAGTACTCTAGAAAGTATTGAATTTTACACAAGTGACTGAACTCTCTTATAAATATAACATCACAACTATTAATAAGAAAATAAAAAAACTATATGGAACCGCGGTGCTTGAAAGAATGGTGTTGTGACACCCCTAAGGTGAATTAGCGCCTCGGTGCTGAAGCTTTTACACCATTACATCACTTGCTAATGTGAATCGACTGCTTAGGGAATAGTCGCATCTCTTCCCTGATAAGAATATGGACCTTGGAAGTTATAATTGTAATGTCGTGATGCTGTGGACATTAGAGCATGGCACCCAAGTACAAAAATGACGCTAAGTCATGAGAAATTATGATGTCGCAGCATTTGAAAATAGAGAATTCAATGCTACCAAGCTAAATTTCTTACACTGCACCGTTGACAATGTTGCGACATTGTATATGTTGCCATTGCAATGCTTATAAATAGAGAACTCAGTGTTGCAATGGTAGAGTTGTGATGCCTCAACATTTATCATTTTTTAGTATTTCTGGCACAAAGTAACTAAAATAATATATTTTTACTAAAAATAAAAATATATTAAATAATATGTAATTTATACTTATCAACTAGTCATATCATAAGTCAATTAGGTCAGGTGATTTTTATATCAGAAGTTATCACTTTATATCCATCGGTGTATCATGTTACATTAATTTATCTCTTTATGTCTCTCCTTTCATATCATTTAGGATTACACCACAAATTTTATTTTAAAGGAAAGCCCATTGGCCCACCCTTCTGTATAAGTAATATGTCTCTAACTAATCTGAATAAATTAATCATTTTTTACCAATCTATCTTGTATACACATATTTTACAGTATACATAATAGAGTAAACAAGTGATATTATGGTCAATATTGAGCTTATTGTATCATATTAATACATGTAAAATTTGTATATGAACCAAAATTAGTAAAACTCATAAAAAAAATATAGTGTGCTCTTTTTCACCATGTATATGCCCACTATAATAAGTATGGATGTCATATATTGATATCATGAAATTTTGATAATTATTTATCTAAAATTTTAAATTAACAAATTTCCTCCAAAATATAAAAATACCATACAAAAATTTAATATATTTTTATCAATGTGCGCAAAATGATTAAAACTATAACATATTAAAGTTACATAGTAAAAATTAATTAAAAATCAAGATATCGTAGCTTCTATAAATTTTAAGCAAATTAAATTTCATAAAATATAAAATGCATAAAATCATTAAAATCATAAATGGATAATGGTAGCCTATCTCGAGATGAGAACATTTCTCAACTGGTCTGACGACTGGCGAAAATTTCTTAATGACCTCCAGACCCTAAGTTTTCTTTTCTCTCTTATTTTTCTTATCTAATTCCCTATTCTTCTTCAATGTTAGCCAAAATGAATGGAGAAAAGGAGTTTTAATGGATTACATGAGTGGTTTAAGAAATTAAGAATAAATAATAATATGATATAAATGTAATTATACAATTTGTTCTGTTTTTAACATAAAATTCATATAAATCATTTTAAATCTTCAAATTTGGAGCTCTAAAAATTATTAATAAAATTCATAAATTAGATAAGCATATCTAAAAAAACTCTGATAAAATCAATTTGCAAAATAGACATAAAGATCTCAGATATTTCACTTGTGCTGATATGCATCAATATTATACACTATCATAAAATTAGGAGAAAATCATTATAATCAAAGCAAAATAATGTTTATAATATGGCCAAAATGATTTGTAAATTAGACTGGATCAAAATATGAGCTAATACAATCTCCACATGTCAGAAAAATGTCACCCTCTACATTTCTCACTATAGATTATTAATCATTGGTCATATCTATCATTTATATCAGCCATCAATCAATCAAGTAGTTAGTAGTCAAACTCAGGAGTTTAGTTCTCTTCCAATTTTTCTTCTTGTTAACAAATATGCTTCTTGATAAGGCATAACTACAGTTCTTGAGTAAATCTGCAACATTTTTTAATGTGTTCAAGTTCTCTTTCAAAAGCACAGAGCGATACAAGTAGACAAGAAGAGAAGGAAGAGTTTCAGGCTATGTAGGTAATCTTAATTATAGGTAGTGAATGTCTTTATATTCAAGGAGTTAAAGGAGTGTCAGCTTCACTGATGTATTCTTTGCAAATTAATAAATTTTGGAAAAAGGGAATGTGGTATATTTGACTTAGGTGAGAGATAAAATAATAAATTTTAAAGCAATTGATAGTGTTCCTGTAGTAAAAAATTTTTCATAGAGAAATATAATTCTGTATTGATAGTGTTCCTGCAGTAAAAAAAATTTCATAAAATAAGGAAGGAATTTTATGAAAAGTTAAATAAAACCTTCTTAACTTGAATTTTGATTATTTTATTTTATTTTATTTTCTAGAGGCTTTGAGGATTCATTGATATATTTTCCTTTTATTTAAAATGACTTCATAATTTGTAAGTTTTGTTGGCCTTACATTAGTCATATGATAAAATCCATGAACAAAATAAGTAATCTAAACATAATTTACCATCCCCCTTCAAGTCTCCCCTAAGCAATTGAATACTATCCTATAATGCAAAATAATAACTACTCCTAAAATTATAAAAATAATAGAAATTTCTTATTAAACTAAGAATAATCTTGAATTTAGTTGAGATGACAATTTACAATAAAGTTTTGAATGTACTTATCTGTCAACATGGATTGATACAAAAAATTGAAAGATCAAGTATAGTCTTTAAGGCTAAGTTCAAAATCAACAGAGAGAGAAAATCCCCCATTTAAATTTTTTCCAATGGGATAAAATCTAATGATAAAGGGGACATTTATCATATCATAAGAAATGCCTTTTGTGCTCGTAAAGAGGAGCTAAAATGTTCTAAGAAGTTGGTAATTATGTGTTGAAGGGAACATTTACCCATTTTTTATTGTTGGCCTATTTCAAGAAGTTGTCCAAATCGAGGTATGTTACATTTTGTCTATCTTAGTTTTTAATATTATAAAAATTTTGGGGGTTTTTTATTATAAATTTGTAGTACAAAAATGAGGATAAATTTATAACTACTTGATACGTCATAAAAAAATTATCTTGATCGGGCACAAATCTCGAGGCAAAATTAGGCCAGGAACTTCAAAAATTAAATTTGGGATCACCTGAACTCCGATTTCAGCAAACTTATACTCGAACTGAGCGTCTCAAAAATATGAACCAACGACACCAAATTCGACTCAATCCGAGCCCAAATGAGTCCAAATCAAGGGTTAGAAGCACTGTTGGAAGGTTTGAACAGCAATTTGGATTACCAAACGGTCTATAAATATAACGAGCTTATGCTCTAATCGAGCGAATCGATGAGAAGAATCCAACGAGCCCAAGATCACTGAATTTCAAAATCATTGAGGCCTCCAAATGTCTGACGAACGGTCCATAATCAAGGGATTCAATATCGGATGTCCATCCAACCACTCCCCATTTACCCTTGATCTCTCACCTATTTATAGACCATGCCACTCCAGAAATCTACAAATAGAGCTCCCTCTCCTTTTGAGAGGGGACCCCCTAAGCCTAAGAAAAAAAGAGAGAGATCGGGGATCGCTCTTGCTTCCTTGCCTCCTCGACCATCGCTGGAGTTTCGCCGGACCACCGCCGGAGTTCCGTCGAACCACCATTGGTCCACCACCGCCAGACCTTTGCCGGACCACCACTTGAGGCCCTCACCTCCCTTGGACCACCGCCTGACACCGTTGCTCCGCCAGACTGCCACTTGAGGCCCTCACTTTCGCTGGAACACCGCCTGACGTCGTTGCTCCGCCGGACCACCACTTAAGGCCCTGTGCTTCACCAGGCCACCACTTGAGGCCCGAACTCCCACCGGACCACCACCTGATGTCGTTGCTCCGTCAAACCACCACTTGAGGCCCTCACCTCCACCGTACCATCGCCTGACGCCGTTGCTCCGCCGAACCACCACTTGAGGCCCTTACCTCCGCCGGACCACCACTTAAGTACATCACTTCTATCGAATCATCACTTGAGGCCCTGTGATCTACCAAGACACCACCTGAGGCCCGGATTTCTGCTGGGCCATCACCTGACACCCAGAGTTCTTCCAAAGTATTGCCTTACTACAACGGTCTTTCTGACTTTGGTCTCGTGCCGACTATGATCATTCTGACCTCCATCACCTACTATGGTCCTTCCGACCTCCATCAACATACAATTATCTTTCTAACCTCGGTCTCCTGCCGACTACGATCCTTCTGACCTCTATTGCCTACTATGGTCCTTCTAACCTCCATCAATAGACAACAATCTTTCTGACCTCGGTCTCCTGCCGACTACGGTCCTTCTAACCTTTATTGCCTACTATGGTCCTTCCGACCTCCATCAATAGACAATGGTCTTTCTGACCTCGGCCTTTTGCCAACTATGTTCCTTCTAACCTCTGTCGCATACTATGGTCCTTCCGACCTCCATCAAAAGAAAACGGTCTTTCTGACCTCGGTCTCCTGCCGACTACGGTCCTTCTGACCTCCATCACCTACTATGGTCCTTCTGACATCCATCAACAGATAACGGTCTTTCTGACCCCAATCTTCTGTCGACTATGATTCTTCTGACCTTCGTCGCATACTATGGTCCTTCTGACCTCCATCACAAGACAACGGTTTTTCCGGCCTCCATCCTATCGACTATGGTCATGCCGAAAAAACAAACACATATATTGTAACTCCCACCATGTAATGCACTCTATATGATGTACATTTATGACATTAAGCCAAGGCCTTCTCCCAAGGAAGGGCCTCATTTGTAATCGACTGCAAATACTAGTGGATTCATTCAAATTGGGATAGGCCCCGTGGTTTTTCCCCCTTTTTTCAGGGGTTTCCACGTAAAAACTCTGGTGTCTCTTATGAATGCTACACCCTCTCTCTTATCTGCTTGTGTGCTGGATTTTTGTACAATGCTAAGACGTTAAACTATATATATTTCTTTACCACCGTGAATACTAGGATGCAACACTACTAAACTTTTACCATGTTACTTTGTGTATATTATATATAAGAGTATTATGGACATTTTGGTATTTTCCTTAGAAATTTATAATGATAAATTAAAAAGTGTGATATTTTTAACAAATTAAAAAATGGTTCTAACCTTTAAAAATAATGATGTAGAATATTTAAGGCTTAAAAATAATCTTTTAAACAATCGAAGATAATTTCATAAAATTTTGAAATTATTAAATTCTTCTCAGCTTTTGAGTTTGTGGGCTATCGATATATAATTATGCGAATTCTTACATTTTGGTCATTTCTATTTATTTTATTGAAATGCAATTTTATATATATATATATATGTGTGTGTGTGTGTGTGTGTGTGTGTGTGTGTGTGTGTGTGTGTGTGTGTGTGAGAGAGAGAGAGAGAGAGAGAGAGAGAGAGAGAGAGAGAGAGAGAGCGCATGTGTTTACCAGCTTGAAATATGTGATTCTATAGAATTCTAATGTTGGAGGAAGTTCTAATATACTAAATCCATGAGAGCTATAAGGGCCTAAATTTTTGAATATATGAGGAGTCATGCATTTGGGAGTCATAAAAGTCTATTTTCTAATGGAGTACTATGGGTTTGAATTTTGATATATGTTTTTGATGGGAGGCATAAGGGTCTGAGAAAAATCTATTATTTTTTGCTTTGATATGTACTTGCTTATTTACTTTCAGTGCTAAATCTATTTATTTTTTGTTATATGTTAACATTACTCTGATCAGTATAATAGTCTACTAATAACTGCTTTAATTCACTATATGCACAGTTGGTTAAATGATTAAAAAGTCAAAAATTGTTATGCTTGAGTAATTGATGTTGCAAGTTCTTATTTTCTAATTATGTATAAGTATTTTCTAATTTTTTGGTTTTCTAATTTTGTGTAGTCATGATTATTCTCTACTTTGTTCTATTCTGGTGCATGTAATTTATTATTGTGATTTTATTGTGTATGTATTTTGAAGAAATGGAAAAGAGGAATTGTGGATGAGTTATTTTTGTTCCTTGAAAGTTAATTAGTAGCCCTTATGTATACTAATATTTGAAATAAATCTAAAAATATTTTTCAAAGCTAGATTTTGAGCTTGGTCTATCACCATCCAACATGATATGACACATTCTGATTGTGAGTTATATTAGGTTGGGTTGTGACATATATTATCTTTGTTAAATGGTTGTGTTATGAAATATAGTATATCTGTTATAACACATATAAACTATATCGTATTATTTATATAATACATAATGTATAAAAATTAATTTGTAACATATTATAAGTACATATAATTACAATAACCTTCTGCTTAAGTACACGCTCGTTTAAGTATGAAAAATTTTAACAAAAACATAGGGTTCAATATTTATAACTTAAACATGTAATGAATGGTCGCAGATGTAGCTGGGCGTGAGGTCACAGACAGGGCTGGGCATGAGGTTGCAGATGGAGCTCAATGTGAAAATGAGGCGGGGCATTCATACATAGATGTGGCCTTCAAATGTGGATGAGGCGGGGCATGAGGTCATAGACGGAGCTTGAGGGTTGAATGGGGCAGGCGTTTGGATGCAAATGAGCACTGGGTCCAAGATCAGGAACAGAGCTCGACATGTGATTAGAGTGGGGCGTTCAAACACAGACAGGCACTAGGCGTGAGGTCGTAGATAAATCTCAGTGTGCGAACAAGAGTGAAACCCTCGACAATACCTAAGTACGCACCTACCGATTAGGTGCGCATGAAAATTTTAGGTTTAACATGTGTACCTTACTAGTAGGTTGTTGTATATAACCCATATAATACAAATTATTATTTATAGGATAGCATTCATTATATTTATATTACACATATAGCACAAAGCTACTAAACATCAAGCTACTAAAGTAAAAAATAACTTAGGAATATTTTCATTCATCTTTAAAAACTATACATGCAAAATCTTCATGTAAACAACAATTATGGTATAGGATCATCATACATTATTAAAAAAAAAGACCATTATTGCCAAAAGAACCTCCTAATACATAACATATGGTGATAGTGGTGATGAGTTGAGAAATAGGCTAGGTTGCAGGCTTGAATATGATTGGGTGGCTAGTGGTAGCAGCATGTAACAACACTAGCTTTGAATAATATGAATTTCCAAATTTTCCAAAAATTTTCCTATCAGAGCACCGTGATGTTGTTCTTTTGAGTGCAACGACATAGAAAAGCATCATAAAATGAAGCCTTGGCATTAAGTCCTTTATTCTATAATAACTTTGGAGTCACATGCAGTGTAGAGGCATTTCATCACTTGGGTTCCACAATGCCAAGCACTAAAATGAGTTTTTATATATAATAAATAGTCATTTCCTCCACCACCCCCTCACTCACTCAGCTTGCCATGGAAGAAAAAAAAAAAAAAAAAGGGAAAAAGAAAGAGGGAGAGAGAGAGAGAGAGAGAGAGAGAGAGAGAGTAGTATTTTGGTCTTTTTCGTCTATTGCTCAAGTTAGAAAAAATCTTATGATCATTGTAAGTAACTTAATCATGCTTTCTTTCAATGATTTTGTGTTTACTAGTTTAAATCATCTCAAAACTAATAAAAATACAGTTTCTCTTAATTTATATATCTTTTAGCACATTATTTTTTATATATGATAAGCATGAATTTTATAAATATTTTGCCTATAATTTTATAAAGTTTCATTGGGTAAATTGGATGTTATAATTTTCTGATGTCTGAGGAACAATATTCATTTTATAGAATTTCCTACTTTGTATAGTATTGTACACATGTTACCATATTTTATAAGAAATTGAAACTGTTGATATAAGATGAATGTGACATTTGCATGTAAACAATGAAGACTATTGTTAATATTATTATTAATGTAGGTTGGCTATTAAAATGATGATACCTTTTATAGGACGGTGAGTTGACGGGCTTTTCTTTAAAGATGATTTATGGTGTTATCCCAATCGTAGCCTGTAACTGGTGACCGATTATGCCAGCAAGCTAGGAGTGATGATTCTTTATATAGTATTGAAAGCCACCTATAATGACAATTGACTTAATGAATAAATAATAAGATTAATGGATGATATATGGAAAGCTAAAAATACCATATTAAATCTGGATATCCTACCTTATTGAGCTATATGCTATTGATGCATACAATGATAACATATAAAATAACTTACAAGAAACTAATGATTAAAGATACATAGCACACTTATGTGACACTTGTACATTCATGATTCATCTCACTAACTAAATGATAACATTAAATGATTGGAGTACTAATACATTGTTTCTACTATATTGATTAATTGATTATTGACACATTTACTTTCTCACACATGTTATTGAGTTATAGATTATGGATTTCAATGTAATGATTCATGCTTTTCATTATTAAAAATATTGATTTGTAGTATTAATGATTGATTATTCAAAGCTTTTGATTGTATTGATTGATATAAGCATGTATATTAGTTTCTAATATCTTGTATTGGATGCTTTAATGAGATTTGGATTTCTACTAGGTTTTGTAAGCTCATTATGTGAATTTATAAATTATAAGCCAGGGAAAGGGTCATAACTTTATGGAGTGAGGCTGATTGAAATCTCAAGATTTTTCTTTTGATATTTTGTGTTGTGTTTATTCTTTTATAGTTAGGAGCTTATGTTATATTATTGATTTTAATGATCTCCTCGCTATTATAAATGAGATTTTTTTCTGAATGAATTTAGTGAATGAGTTTGATGTATATGATGCTTGGTAGTTTTTGTTGGGTGCATTGAATTATATTAATAATTTTATAGATGTCTGGTAGATGATAAAAAGAATAAAAAAAAATAATTCTTATAATTGGTGTTGAGGCGTTACAAACTTAATATCATAGCAGTGATTATTGAAAAAATTGAATTGTAACCAGAGCTATATGAATGATTATGATTGAGGTAAAATTTCATCTTTATATATTTGATTGATTAATCTGCATTTGTGTGTATACTGAGTTGCGTGTTAAATTGATTAGGATTGAGAGTTCTACTAGTGGATAAAATGGATCATATTGATTAAGATGTGTAGAATAGACAAAGTGCAACAACAACAACTTTAATATCTTCTGATAGCATGTTAAAGCTTGCTAGTATGTTTGCTTAGATTATAAGTGAAACTTAGAATAGACAATCAAGGATTAATGATAGTGATGAATATAGGCACCTATAGATGTTCCATAAATTGAAGTCGACATTATTTAAAAGAGATGTAGATCCCCAGGTAGTTAAAGACCTACTGTTGAGGATAGATAAATATTTGATAGTATGTAGTGTCTAGAGAATTGGAAAGTACAATTGACAATATTTTTATTTTGAGAAGTTGAGTGATGGTGGATAGGACAATAATGAGAGAAATTTTAGGGAATGATGAATGCACAAATTTTTTGGACAAAGTTTGTAGCTATTTTTAGAGACTTGTTTGTATCATCATCAGCCTGATAGCATATGCAGGAGGTTTTCATTGGATTGGAGATGGGGAACATAATTGTGATGCAATATGAATAAAAATTTATGAATTAGTCAGGTATGCCCCACCATTGATCAGCACAATGGAAGAAAAGTGTTATAAATTTTTTAGAGGACTCATAGATGTGTTGAGGAATTAGTTAATAACACTGAGAATTCATGAATTTTTAAAACTGGTTGAGAGAGTAAGATTAATGGAAAATGAGTTGGCAATTCCAGTATTCATATAAGGTATAAGCAAGAAAAGATTTGGAGATGTTGATATGACTAGAAGAAACAATAGTGAAAAGATGAGTAAATTAGATAACATAAAAGGATATGAAGTGATTGTGGGAAGCATACTAGAGTATGCCTGATGCAGAAAGAGGCATATTAATTGGATAGCGATTTCTAATGATGAGACATTATTTTAGATGTGAACATAGAGGACATTAGATAGCTAATTGTCCACATCAGCAAAAGGGAGTAAGATCTAAATTTAGAGAAGAGAAATCTAGACTATGCTATAGATAGAGGACTGTTAGATCTAGAGGGAACAATGAAGGGTTCATGAGCAGGACATATGAGAGAGGAGCTAGTGGAAGTCTGAGAAAATTGTAGGGCTTAATGCAACCAACACATGTTAATAGTGTCAGCTAATATAAGCCTTTCTGAGTTTGAAATATGCTTAAATTTTCTATGATATGATATTATTATAAGCCCACTAAAATACGTAAGTTTACAAGCCGTATCAAGTAACAGAGTGATGAAGTAGAGTGCCGAACCCACAAGAAAGTGTTATACTTTGTTGCAATTTAACTACTATTGCTACTTCAAATGCATGACCTATTCAACTAAAGAAAAAACATATTTTTGACTTTTTATCACTAAAAGAAAAACTTATTAAAAAATTTGATACTTGTAAAAATAAAATATTCTAGACTAATAAATGTATAAAAATGTAGCTTTCTTAATGGGACTCTTAAATTTAGATGTGAATTGGAGCATATTCCTTCCTACATATCTGTCGAGCTTCTAGGGGTGAAAATAAATATTTATGACCTTCCTACAATATTTCTATCTCTATAGACCTAGAATATTTAACCATCCTATGTCTAGGCATGCCAATATTATAATTTAATACTATTAATTATTCTAGATTCATCCGTTGAGGTTATCACATTAGATTTTAACTATACACATGTCATTATATGTATTAAATTAAGAATGAGATATATTAAAAATATCAATACTTCCATTAAAGCATAAGAGTCTACATTAGTATATACTATGCTTACTATATCATTAGCCAAATTAGAGAATTAGTCAGACATGGAGAAAATAATAAAAAAACTCATTGTCATTTTATTCAATGGAAAAATAGATACAAAAGAAGTAATAAAAAGTCATCACCAGGAAGGATCAAATGATCTTCTCCACACTCCTTCCACCAATCACAAAGTTGTTTATGCAGATAGGGTAAGATCTCAACAA
Source organism: Dendrobium nobile (assembly GCA_022539455.1). NCBI lineage: Eukaryota > Viridiplantae > Streptophyta > Magnoliopsida > Asparagales > Orchidaceae > Dendrobium > Dendrobium nobile. The sequence continues at coordinate 26,170,827 of CM039731.1, forward strand.
AATAATTGTATCTTGCACTTCTCTAGTCTTACTAAAGAAAAAACACTTATAAGGATAGGATTTCACTATAGTGACAAACTATCTACCAAAAGAACTAAAAAACTATTTATAGTAATCAAAAGAACATACTCAAGTGTCACGACAGTCAACAAGGTGGCGCTGCGATGGTGAAAAATGAACTAGTGACTCGACATTATAAAGTTTAAGAGAATCCAGAACTGAGAGGTTAAAAGGCATGGTGTTGCCGCATTCATTTTACCAAGACATCTGAAACTACAGTGATAAATTTTGGTGTATCGATGATATGTAATGCAGCACCATTCTTATTATAATTCCACCGTGGCACTTAAAAATATAGAAGAATGGTGCTGCAATGTCAAAAAATGTTGCCTCGGCATTATTAAACTCGGCACTGCAGCATAATATACTCAATCGTCGTGGCACTACTTCAAAATTATAATTTCTGCCATTTTTTAATATTATTTCTACAACGTAACTAAAATAATACAATTTCATTAAAATTCAAATATAATAAATAATATATATTTTACACTTAATAAATTTTCCTTAGCTTAAACTTTTGCTTGTCCTCAAGCAATAATAGCGTTCACCGTACCCCTTAATCACTTAATAGCTAAAATAAAATTTGATAATTTAAATTTACTAAAATATAGGATAAGACATCATAATCTAGAAGTAATTTGATATGAACAAAATTATAATTCTAATTTTAAAAAGTCATTATAATTCTCTCAATCAATCACCCTTGTTATTGCTTATTTTTAATATATTAACTATGTTTTAAATTAACTTCTATATCTACAAAGAATAATTTTGCCTAGGGACTATTTACTCATTGTAAAATAGTAAATTCATTAGTGTAACATCATATGTACTAGTTTATTTATTTTATCCTTTTTTGTTTAATTAATAAGATGCATTTAAATTTAAGCTATAAATGATATTAATTTTTAAATGTACTCATCTTTTTTATTTTTTCTGTAATATTTTCTTTTGCTTTTTTTTTTTTTAATTTTTCTTTCCTTTACTATTTATGAAGTACATACTTAATAATTTTAAACATTAGTTTTTTCTTTCATTCTCTTGCAATTCTATTGAATTAATGTAAGGATTTAATAAGATCACTAGTTATATTTTCAAGTTTTATTATGATTTCCCTAATTTAAGCTATTTATATATAATTCTTAAATTTATATATTCATTTTCAATTCTTAAATGGATGACTTATATTATTTATTTGTTAAGTTTTCAAATTATAAATTATTATGCAATATTCAATCAAATTATAATATTGGTTATAGTATTATCATAATTTTATATAATTTTTTATTGTAATTTTTATTTTGGCTAAATAGGTAATCAAAGTGTAATATCTATAAAGGATAGTGTACAATAGTTTAAGCATAAGGAAATTAGTCAAATGTAAACAATAGAACACATTATAAACTAAGAATAATCTATCATAACTAAATATGAAAATTATATACTAAAGATGGCACCACAATTAAGAAAAGAACAAAAAAATAGAAAAAACTTCAAACACAAGTGAGTTGCCTCGCATTAGTGCTAAGTTCATAATCTTCAGTCAAACTATATTACAACACATAATAAGAATAAAATAATAAGAAACATAAAAAAAATGGTTTGCTTCCAATATAATGCTAAATTTATAGTCTTGCTTAGATTTTTCACTTTGGTTTTGGTGTATCACTACCACTCCTCAAGTGATTTCCACCATGATCTATCTCTTTCTCTTTAGGGTTAACTTCAGTATTACTAGGAAATGAAGTGAGAGGTCTACCAATAAAAAGATTGAAAGCTATCCTAATTAAATTTCAAAATTTTTTATAGAAGAGCTTGACTCTGCAATTGAGTTTCCAATTAAATCACTATATCTTTCAAAGGTGTCTTCCTATTTTTAAATTGATTATTTTGATTAAATCTTGGGGGATAAGAAGATATTGGATTAACAACAAGTTGTTGAGGGTTATTCTAGTTTCCTCTTTTATTAGGTTGTCTTGAATTTCATTGATTATTACCATCAATATTATTTGACCGACTAAAATTAGGATGGTTTCTCCAATCTAGGTTGTAAGTATTCAAGTAGGGATTATTTTATCTTCCAATCAAATTCATATTTTCAATCCCTAAAGCCCTAGCATCATCAATATAATTCAAATTAAAATTTTCCAATTATATAGAAGATCCTAATCATGAATTAACTCTAATAATATCTTACTTCTCTGAAATAGTAGTTGACAAAGCATTTGATTCATAAACTATAGCTACTCTCTTAGGATTCACCCTATCAACAGGCTACTAGAAATTATTTGTAACAATTTCCTCTATTAGTACATATACTTCTCAAATGGCTTAGTTATAAAAAATTCTCCAATTGCAATACATATAATTGACCTAAGAGATCATATAAATCTATCATAAAATGTCTAAATAACCAACCAATTGGGTAGGGCATGATGAGGGCATTTCCTAAGCATTTCTTTAAATCTCTATTAACTTTCATAAATCGATTCTCCTTCAAATTGGGCAAAGAAAGTGATATTATTTCTAAGCAATTTTTTAAGGTGAGAAATAATTAGTTAGGAATTTATGTGCCAACTCATTCTGAGTGGTTATTGAGCCTGAGAGCAAAGAATATAACCATATCTTAGTCTTATCCCTTACAGAAAATGAAAATAATTTAAGTCTAATGACATCATAACTAACACCACTATACTTAAATATTAAATAAATTTTCAAAAAAACTGGCTAAATGTAAGTTGGGCCTAACTAAATATGTTGAGCCATTTGAATAATAGTAGATTTCAATTCAAAATTATTAGCCTAGATAGTTGGTCTATTAATACTCTGATGGATTCATTCTACTACAAGGTTAGCATATTCCTTAAGAGGTCTAAAATAATCTTGATCTTATTTTAGTCAAACATTTTTTTAATTTTTTTTATTTTTTGAATTTTGTAAGGGTCTTTTTTATTTATGGATCAAACAACAAGGACTCCTTACTAGATCTACCAATCATAATATAAAGTTTAAATAAATAAAAATAAAAAATTAAATAATCAAATCAATTTTTTTTATTTTTTTTATTTAATTAAATAGAATGAAGATACCTTATATAATTAATTCTAAATATGCATTTATTTCAACAATATAGTCAAAATTATAATATGCACATTACTTTCTTGGCAATAGCTCTAAAAGCTTGATAGGGCTTAAGGCAACTAGAAGATGCTAATAGTGTGAGCTAATATGAGACTTTTTGAGGTTAAAATATGCTTAAATGTTTTTAATATAAAATTAATGTAAGCCCACTAAAATATGCAAGTTTACGTATTAAATCAAGTAATAAAGTGAGAGTAGAGTGACAAACCCACAAGGCAGTGTTATACCTAGTTACAACTTAACTACTATTGCTACTTCAAATATATGACTTATTCCACTAAAGAAAAAAAATGATATTTTTGAGTTTTTATTGCAGAAAGAAAAACTTGTAAAAGAAATATGATACTTATAAAAATAAAATATTTTATACTAATGAATGTCTAAAAATATAACTTTCATAATAAGGCTATTAAATGTAGATGTGGATCAGAGCATATGCATCTCTAGATCTCTATCAAGCTTATAAGAGTGAAAAGAAATGTTTATGGCCTTCCTACAATTTTTATATCTCCGTAGAACCTAGAATATTTAAACATCCTATGTTTAGGCATGCCAATATTCTATTTAAATACTACTACTTGTTCTAGCATTCCTCCATCAAGGTTATACATCACACTAGATTTTAACCAGTGGCGGAGCCAGAAATTTTATTCAGGGGGGCCTAAATTAAACACTACAGGAAAATCATCCATTATTGACAAAAATTTCGAGCGATTTTCATACGGTTAATTTTTCGGCGGTCAATTTTATGGCCATTTGTCATCCATCTTAAATGTCAAAATATATTAAAATAGTTTTATTTGACATCTCATTACTGGAGCTAAGAGGAGTTGTAAGATCAAAATTAAGAATGCAAATAACATGACTAGAGAGGAGTGAAAAGGAAAAGGAATGCTGTGCTCGAGATTGCGAGTTGTGAGAGAAGAGCAAAGGGGAAAACAAAGCAAGCAATTTGGGTCGAGGGAAAAAAAACTATTTGGAAGCAATCTCCGCTTGAGCCTGTGATATGATATTGTTGCCAGAGTAAAAAATTTTATAAGAAAGTTATTATGAAAATTAGTAAGAAAACTATTTCAAACAAAGCCTAAAGCATATTCTTGCATGTTAAATTATTGATTGTTAGATCTTATTATTTATAAAAATAATGCTAATTTTTATGTAAATTAATCGTCCACATTTAAATTTGTTTTAAAATGAGTGCAAAAAAAAAATTTCAATTAAAATATATATTACACATATTTTAAAATAAATACAATACTTTGAAGATCCATTTTGACAAAAAAAATTTGATCAACAAATTTGGTAAATATTTTTTTATGAATATATTACATGTAATAAAAATGGTGACTAAATAATTATATCTAAATCTCTTCATTTTCTCAAAAAAAAAAAAAAATTGCTTTAAGCTCTTGTCACATGCATTAAAAAAAAAAAATTTTAGGGGGGGGGGGGGGGGGGGGGGGGGGGGGCTCGTGCCCCCCCTCCCTCCGCCCATGGTTTTAACTACACACATGGTTATTGCATGCATTAAATAAAGAACGAGAGATATTAAAAATATCAATATTTTTATTAAAACATACGAGTATACGTTGGTACATACTATACTTACTACATATTAGCCCAAAATTAGAGAATTAGTCATATATGGAGGAAATAACAAGCAAATTTATTATCATTTTATTCACTGGAAGAAGAGATATAAATGAAGTAAAAAAAAATCACCGGGAAGGATCAAGTGATTTTATCCACACTCCTTCCACCAATCCCAAAGTTGCTTACACCAATAGGCTAAGATCTTTACAAAATGAAAGTATGTTGCACTTATCTAGCCTCCCTTAGACTTTACTTTAAGGGGGCATTATAAGAACATGATTTCACTCGAGTGACATAAATCTCTAACAAAATAACTAAAAAAAATATATCTATAGTAATCATATGAATGGGCTTAAATGTTACAATGCTTGATATGGAGGCACTACAGGTGATGAAAAATGAACTAGTTTCTCGGCGCTATAATTAAAGTCTGCTCTACTGCGATGCTAACTAACATGGTATGGTTACTGATTGAATTAACACATTTTTTTTTTACTGGGTAAGCGTGGCCCATCACATTTGTAACTGCTCCACCATAGTGCTCTTAATGTTTTTGCACAACAGTTATTGAGAATGGAGAATTCAGTGCTGAGACATTGAAAGGCATGACACAATAACATTCATTTTCTCAAGACACCCAATGCTTTAGTGTTGAATTTTGGTACAGAGCATTATGTAACATTGAGATACTTATTATGGTTCTTCTACAATCTTAAAAATAGAGAAGACTGGAACTACAATGTCAAAAACTGGTGCCTTGCATTGGTGCTATTGAACTTGGCACTGCAGTATAATATACTTGAGCGCCACAATGCTACTTCAAACTTATAATTTATGAGCATTTTCTATACAACATAACAAAAATAATGCATTTTCACTAAAATTCAAACACAATAAAATATATAATCTGTGCTTAATAAAAACCAATATGTTCTGCTACACTAGGGCTGTCAAAACCGAGTCATGGGTCGGGTTCAGGTCCAACCCGAAATTGACCCGACACTTTTCAACCCGACCCGTTTTTGCAAACGGGTCAATTTTTCGAACCCGAACTCGACCCGCTTCGGGTTCGGGTCAACCCGAACCCGACCCGATTCGAATATATTTTATTAATTTTTTTATTTAATTCAATTTATTTAAATCTAAATCAAATTAAGGTAAGATTTACTTCAATTAATTTAAAATAAATAAAGATTAATTAAATTTGGGCAATAATGTTTATAATTTTTTGAAATATCATTTACTTATTTAATAAAAATTCATTAAAACCCTCCTAAATTAATTAAAAACGAGTCAAACCGGGTTGATTTTGGGTTTCCGGGTCAACCCAAACCCGACCCCATTTTGCAAACGGGTCGAAATCCCTAACCCGAACCCGACCTGGTTCGGTCGGGTTCGGGTTGGGTTTTCGAGTCGGGACAAATATTGACACCCCTATGCTACACTAGTATGACCTAGAGTTTATAGTTTGATTCAACAAAGTGACATAAATGTGCTTGGAGGATCCACTAGTAGCATTTTCGATCCTATGCATTTAGATTTGATTGATAACTATTGCACATCATATTGAATGACATGTGATTAAATGAGATGTAAAAGTGTGATATGATAGATTTATTAAACTTATGATTCCTTGAAATGGAATAATAAGTAATTAATCAATATTATTTTGGATTTTATTGAATGAATTTATATTAATTTTATTTGTTTTGAAATATATTGATTTGTTTTGAAATGAACTTATTTATTTTGAAACAAATTTATTATATATTGGTTTTTTTACTTGAATCCTTAGTGGAAATGTCGTGGATGATATTTTTCTAATGTCGGTAGATTATAATAACCTTAAATTTGAATAATATAAATTTTTAAAATTTCTAAAAATTTGCTAATTGGAGCATTGTGACACTATGCTTTCGGGCGGAGCAGTGCAAAAAAGTGATAGAGAGTGGCCCCTCGGTGCTATAGCTCTCTGTTCCATAGTAACTTTGGAATCACATTGTAGCACAATGACATTGGATCACTTAGGCGCCACAATGCTAGGCAGGGGAGGAATCCTTAAGTGCTTGGGGGGGGGGGGACATGCCCACAATGAAAATATACCATATCGATATAAAATACACTAACATTTTATTATTTCTTGAATTAACTATTGCAAACACCATTGGATAAATTTGAGTATTCATATCTTGAGCAACAACTACAAACAAAATACCTTCATATTCACTGTTAAGAAGTATTATATTAACACTTAGAACTGGGTGATGTATATATATATATATATATATATATATTTAAAATGACTTGAAGCATCAACATGCATATCAATGATGGCCCCTTTATTTTTTATTTAGCATGAAAATATACAATGGTAATTTCTATGGGGATTCTTCAATGCCCATATTACATAGCAAATAACTTGTTCATGACAATGCTAAGCATTTTCATATGACAAAACAATTCCATAGTCCATCTTAATATCAAATATTATTGAATTTGGCTTCAAATATAGGTTGGATCAATAAGCATCTCCTCAATCATATGCTAAATAAATAATGGTTAAGTTTTTTTATGGATTTTATTTCTAACATTTAAAGAATAAATGTGCTCTGATACACAATTTTGATCTAATTTTAATATATTTTGTTCCTCTTAACAAATATAACTCATCAATTATTAAAGAATCACTTTAACTATAAATCATACTATTATTTAAATGTTAGAAATGCTAACACATAACTATATGATGTTGGCCTAAACTATTTCATCAAACTATAATGTCGCAAACTTCTTATGATACTCTATTTATAAATCTCACACAAAAGAACAAATAAATTAGCAATAACTATGTGAGAGAAAATATAAAACTATGTATGAATAAAATGGAATAAAATATTTTTTTTCATGTTCCAAGCCCGATTATATTAATAATATTCGAAGCAAAATATATGCACTTAAAAATATTTTCGTCTTAAGTTACCTTTCGGAGATATTTGGTCAAATAAAAAAATAATGAGGATATTTTTATAAATATATAATATATGAAATTAAGTAATCACAAAGGTGAAAGTATTTTAATGTTCTTAAATTCATTTTATATTAATATCTTTTAAATAATTAGTTAAACTTGATTTTATGTTAGTTTTATTGGGTTGAAGTCAAGCTGATTATCAATTGATAGGGCTGTTTGCCCCATAATGCAGTCCAGCCCAGCCCAGAAACAGTTCATTGCCAGTTGCCAAACGAATCGACTCCAATGAGGGGGGCAAACTTCTCCATCTCTTTGGCTCCATGCTTCATCCCCTTCTCCCCAAAACCCTCCCACCCCACAAAACCCTTCGCTAACACTTTCGAAACCCTCGCCATGGCGAAATCTGTGGATGAGTCCGACGTCGGCATCTATTGCTACGTCTCTTCCCTGCCCGGCTTCCGGGCCGTTCTTAAGCAGAGGTCACTGCTCTTCCCACAGTTTTCTCTGAATCGCTAACATCTTTTTGACATGTGTCTTCTCGATTTTCGTCGTGCTAGGTACTCGGATTTCATCGTTAATGAGGTAGATCTCGACGGGAACATTGTTCGCTTAACCTCCTTTGATTTGCCGCCTAAGGTAATCGTTTTTTCCCACTTACCTTTAAGGGTGAAAACGCGAAAATTTTTGTTCGTGAAGCTCATGGCCCTCTTTCAATAGGCACAAATTAATATTTAAAAATAATAACTTAGTTTTTTTATCTTGATTTGAGATTGGCAATTTTAATTTTTTTGTATTTGAACTTATTATTTTTAAAAAGCTAAAACATAAGATGATAAAAAACTTATAATTTTTACGTTTATTCTTCATATTCTTATCGTAAAGAGTTAATGATTATTTTATTATTAATATAATCAAATATTTATTTCTCAATATTAGTGACTAAACTATCATTGCTCTCCAATTCTATTTTGTAGATAGTTTTTATAATAGTTATGACCGGAAAAATTTTTCTACTTATAGTGCATTGATTTTAAAATAAATTAAATTTTTTTAACTTATCATTATAAAATTTTGATTGTAATACTTAATCTCAATCTATCTCTATATGAATGAAAAAAAAATATTGCTTATGCTTATATTTTTAAAAGACAATTAATAATAATAATATAAAAATTACAAATTAAAAATAATTTAAAATTTTTGAAACACCTGCGCTCCCCAAAAAAAAATTGCCATTGACAACAAGTCAAGTAGATTTCCATTAATTGCATAAATTTTATTTTATTTATGTATGGTCCCAGTTGTGTGAAAAAGATGTCTGTAGTACTCGTATAAAATCCTTAAAATGCCATAATTTTTAAATATATGATATATTTTTTTAATTTTATAGTTTATTTGATGGTTTTAAACATGTGTGTTTGTGTGTGTGTGGATGTTTTGAGTTATTACTAAACTCTTTATAGCATTTGCACATATCAAAATAATTTGATTTTTTATGTAATTTAGACTTTTGTATTAGTGTTCTAAAGAGGAGGAAAGAAAAGCTTCTTCGGATCAAAAGTGCTTCACAGATGAGATTGAATTATTTCAAACCCTTGCTGGAGAAGCTAATGCTAAACTGTTGAAGGAATTCCTTGAAAAGGTTGCATCCACTGTGGGTGATGAGTTGCCCCCCATTGTTCTTGCTCCAGACTCTGATAAGTCCCACCGTACTGTTAGTTCTTGATGTTGCGCCTTCATTTGTTCTTCTTTCTTGGCTGGTTTGGTTGCTTGCAATTTGTATATAAAAACATATTTAAGAAAATGATGAATTTGCTTTCACTCATTTTGCATGGAAATGGAGTTATATTTTTGAGAGAGTTTTGAGGAGATTTGTCGATCATGTTGGTTTCTAATTACATCAAATCAAATGATTGATAGTTTCACCATTTTTCAAAACATAATTTTCAACTTTATGCAACCAAATGAGCCCTTATTTGATTTTTTCAGATGAATTGAAGGCAGTGTTTTTGTTTTCTTTGAGGCATTTCAGGAGGTTCATAATTTCTTCAAGACAAATTTCAAATTCCTTGTAACAGATACAGTGGATGGAGAGGATGGCAATTCCAAATGCGTTAGGATTAGATTCTCTTCTGGTAAAGGTGTAAAGGGTAGGGGAGGGAGGAAGAGGAAAGATATGGAGAATTCAGGAAGGAAAAATGACATTCCTTTTGATAGCAGGGGTGCAGATAATTGGCCTGAGGAGCGAGGCAAGTTCCTAAGGTAAAGTTTTCTTTGACTTGGTTCTGATTTTTGTTGAATTCTGATAATGGAATGCAGCGTTTTATGCAATGCAAAGTAAATTCACAGTTTGGAAGGAAGAGGCTTTGAGGATTCCAAACGTGTAGAACTTTATTTAGCTCCAATTTACCTGCAGATTGAATGCCTTAACTTTCCATTTTCCCTACATTCTTTTTCACTTATTCATATTTTTCTCCAACCAAAAAACCAGTCTTCTGAGTGATTGATTATTTTAGTAGCAGTGCTTTGGCTTAATAAGTGTTGCATGGTTTAGCAAGCTGTTCAGTTTGCTCCCCCACACCTCCTTTGGTACAGTTTATTTAACACGCTCTAAAGTTAAGAAATTATTACGCTAAGCCTTGAATAAGTGTGCAGCTTGTATATTGAAGATAACAATTGATTTATCCCCATTTTTCCCAAAAGATAAACACTCAATTGGTGCGAACAGTTTATTAATTTATTGTTATTTTTTGAGTCTTTACTCTCTTAAACTAATAACTTTTTCAGAACTTATCAATTTGATTGAATGAAGTTCACATCTAAATCTTTTTCTGATTGTTTTGAGGAAGTAAGATTGATTATTATTGTTGGAGGCCTTCAAATTCTTAGAATAAATAAAGATTTCTCTCTTGCTTTAGACGGATAACCAGTAATGCTTCGTTTCAGTTTTCCATCACCTTGTTTTAAAAACTTTGTGGGAGTAGATTTGGTTAAATTAACCTATTTCCTAAAAAGGTTTGTCATCATGTGTTAGGGAAGATTTGGAAAAATGTAGTATTTTCTTTCAATATTAATCGTCAATCCATTTGATCCATGCATGATTGCTTCATATCTCTACCTTCTTCACCTTAAGATTTTCTAGTGATGCTGCAACAAATGGCCTATTTGATCTTTTCTCATCTTTGTTTAGGTTTAATCTTTACAAGGAGAATAAAGACACCCACGAGGCTTTGGGGGTCATAGGGAAGATGCTAGGTATCCAGGTAACAGATTGATTGTGCCCATGCCATTTTGTTTGTTGTCTTTGTATTGAATATAATTTTTTGGCAAGGATGTCTTTTAACCATTGATTATAGATTGCAAAATAATAATCATTGATTAGTTTTTTGTGTTGATTGTCATGGGAAGCAACGCTCGTTTGGATTTGCTGGCACTAAAGATAAACGCGCCATAACAACTCAAAGGGTACCTATTTTCATCACATTCTTATTTCCATTTTATTGTTCAGTTTCAGTAGAGCTATTAAATTCAATTTCATTCTTGCCATTCATTACTTTCACTTATAATTTGAAATAGCCATGACAAGAAAGTTCAAATGAAAATATATCACATTAATTAATTTGTTGGGATGAGAACTTAACTTTTTCGCTTACAGGTTATATTCAGTTGTGACATTGTGTAAATATTTTGACTAGGATACTTTCGTCTTCCAATGGGTTTTTATTTTGCGTACAGTACAGGTTTGCAGACGCCAGAAACGCTATGAATTTTTAAATCATGTTCATTGTGATCTAACTGAATTAATCATTTTTCTGTGGGGCTGATTTTAGTATATCTGGATTTGAGAAAAATGCTTGAATTGAAATTTTAAGGCTCCTTGATCCATGAACCATACATATAACGAAATGGATTGATTCCCGGAAGAAAAAGGATCTAAACTCAAAGGTGTTTTTTTCATTTTTTAATCGCCGTCAGAAAAGTAGGATTTGACTATGTGTTGCACTGCTAGATTCAACAACTTTCAAGGTACATGCATTTGAATTCTATCTCTTCTTCCTAGGTGACTGTATTTAAGCTGCATCCAGAAAGGTTAGCTGCTCTCAATTGCAGATTGTTTGGCATTAAAGTTGGAGACTTTTGGTGAGTACAAACAATTCTTTATATTTTTCTTTCATCGCAGCATATTTTTTGTTTTGAGTGTTGAAGTGCGCAACAAATGCCACCTTATATCCACTGCTGCTAGTCGATCTGACACTACTGGTTTTGTTCAGTTTTTTGAAGAAAGGACTTCTTCTTGGTCAGCTACTAGGAAATAGGTTTACAATTACTTTGAGGTACATTAAAGTTATTTGTATGTGCTATTTGTGAAATAAGCTTTGTGTTTTTTTTATTATTGATTTCCCTTCCACTTAACTTTTCTGTTGTAGAGGTGTTGTTGCAGCTTCAGTAGATACTATAAACGCAGCTGCTGATGGTTTAGGAAGGAGTGGTTTTATCAATTATTATGGTCTGCAGGTGGTATCTTTTTTGTAGCAATAAAAATATTGCATATTTAATATGTTCATCCTCTGCTTTGAAATTTTATTATACAGATTGACTGATTGAGCCTGGTTGTTTTGTTCAATTTGGAATTATTTCAGCGGTTTGGGAGTGGTTCAGTGCCAACTCATTCAATTGGAGCTGCTCTCCTTCGTGGAGAGTGGAAGACTGCTGTAGATTTGATACTTGATCCAAGGGACGGGGATATCCTTATGGCATGCCTATAGTCCTAATTTCATCAGTAAACTATTAAGGAGGTTGTCTTAAATAAAATTTATTTTCAATTTTAAAACTTGTTTTCCTTGATTTAAAAATTTTCAAACAAAGAGCTGACATTAAAGAGGGGCGGAAGAAGTACAAGAAAACTGGTAATGCTGATTTGGTGTTAAGTCAACTACCTCGTTATTTGGTTGCTGAGAGAGCTATTGTAAGTTCTTTCCATTGCGTGCTTCTGTTTCTTTTAGTTTTCATAACTTGTGTAACCATTCTTCCCCTATTTGCACAAGTTCCTTATATTATCAATAATTGCTTATTTGATTCCGTACAATGAGGAATTTAAGGCAATTTAGGGTAGTCTTGAAATTTCCATGAATATCTTATTAAAAAGTCCTGAGTTTTCCTTTTCTGTTTAACTTATTTGCTTAAGGTTCTCTGACTTTATGGCATGTTCATATATATATATATATATATATATATATATATATATATATATATATATATATATAGATATTCATTCTGATTCTCCTTTAGAGTGCGGGGTAGTTGACTGTTTGTTGTTGATTTGGTTTTTTCCTTAGCATCAGCTGCCATTAAAAATCAAGGCTGTCAATTGGACTAGTCCCCAATGAGTGCAGGAGCCTGGATCGTCTGAAGTTTTAATAGGTCACTGGTAAATGTTACAGGCTTCATGGACTCAGTTTAAGTGGTCAAGAGCTAGCCCTTTAACTGAAAGGAGAACATATTACCCTGTTTGGGGCACTTGGATTTCTATTAGCTTTTGTTCGTCACGTCTATACTTGCATTTGTTTTGTATGAAAGCCCTGCTATCCTTTATACGAATGAATGCTTGATGGGAAAGGGAAAGTTTGTGCGATTTATGTTACCATTATGGCCTCCATCTTCTTAGACTTGCATTTTCTTATGCAGTTTTTAGCTATTTGGCTTAAATAGAGGCACCTAAACCTGAAAGTTAAAGTAAGGTATGCATAAAAAGTTTATTAATGCTTTATTTATAATATTTGTTATAGGATTAGTTAGGGTTTCAATTTTTAAATTTTCAAATTTTACTGTCATTTCTACTGTTCCTTCGCATTGAGTACTACACTCAAGTCTTTTTGCACAATTTATGTTTTTGACATCTTCTTACTTACGGTTGCCCTTTTTCATCTCTTTCCTCATAATAAAACTTCTAATTTCCTTGTCAAATTTCTGTTAATCTCATCATCTGTATGATTTCCTTTTTAAACCAAGTTAGTCGTGAAGTACTTAATTTAAGTAATCTTTTAATATTTATTTCCTTTACTGTCATAGTTTATGACATTTTAAAATGAATAACAATAAGTTGCTAGGTATTAGGAGATTAAATTACTATTATTCTGACGAGCATAGTTTTAGAAGTGTTAATTGCTTCTAGGTAGGAAGTTTGAACCTAATAATGATTTGTCCCTTAGGTTTTCACTTTTCACCTTTCGATCCTTTGATCTTGATGTCTGTTGACTCATCATTGTTTTCATTGAACAACCATGAGAGCATAAGTACTAAACTAATTTCAAGTGGTAAATACATAAGTGATCCAAATATTTTGGCGATTTGATACTGTGAATTTCATCTTAGTTTTGTTTAACTCTTTGCTGTTTTCCTTTTGGTACGTTTGCAGTGCGCCACATCTGTTAATGCAATTGCCATTCTCACAATAATCTTGTTTTTACTTCATAGTAGTATTTACACTTTGACAAAATGGAATGATGGGGACACGTTTAAGAGTGCCCAATTCGGATGGAAGGGAATGCCTACACTGGTATTAAAGTGATGTTAATGGTGAGCCAGATGCTTGCATTGTGCTCGGTTAAGGCAAGGCCATAATACTTTGCACACTTCCCAAGTGGGTGCGTTACTAAGGCTTGCTTAGACGAGCATCTCACTTTACTGCTCTAGTTATAAGGTAATCATCCACCTTGATTGAAGTGATGGGTAATAATACTTCAAATGCGAAAGCTGATAAATTAACATCTTGAAAAATTAACATGAGGTGATGTAAGCATAGTGTCAAGAGTATGAAAACAAGAATGTGCACTTAGAAACAAATTAGAAAAAAAAAAAAAGGTACAACTTAAGTTGTAAATCTTAAAGATGAATATGAGCATGCTACAAATTATTATAGTTTAATGTACTTGTTTAAGATAATCCATTTCCTTAATATTGTGAACTTGGAGTATAATTGAATTTGAAACTTCATAAAATTTTCTTTTTTAATTGTGATAATGATCACACTCTTAAAAAATATTTATCATATTTGAAAAAATAATTTGTAAGTGTTATTTATTTCCTCATAGCACCACATTTTTCTTAGGCAGGTGCCTGGGATGGCGTTCAACACCTTGAACATTGTGCGATCATATCATCTTGATAGCATGTTTAATTATTGATAACACTAGGATGATGCAAGAATGGAAACTTTATAGGCACTTCTACTCTGTCTTTGATCGAGACCTTGAGGGTAACCTTGAACTTGTGAAGATGAATGATGACATTTCAAATAGATCGTTAGAAGATTAGGAAGGACTCAAATGAAATTATAATCACATTGAAGGAACTCAATGATTAGAAATGAACTTGTTAAGATAATTTAATTACAAACTATGATTTACTTAAGTAATATAAATATGAATGTTTATTTTGGGCAATGCTCTGGATGTGACTTGGGATGTAGAGGTAAGGGCATTCTATTATTGCATTGTGGGGTTACTTTTGATATGCGTTTTAGGTTGAGTTGCTTGTTATTTTGGTTTGTTTTGATTAGGGTAACAAGTATGGGAGTTTTTATTTATTATCCATAAGAGCAACAACAACAACAACAACAACAACATCAAGCCTTTATCCCACTACGTGGGGTTGGCTATATGAATCCTTTTTTCTCCATTGTGTCCTATTAAAGGTCAAATTCTCGTTTAAATCTAATAAAGAAAGGTCATTCCTAATATTTTCTAACCAAGTCTTTTTAGGTCTGCCTCTACCTTTCTTAACATAAGTCAAATCTAATACCTCTACTCTCCTAACCGGGTCATTGGAAGGCCGTCGTTTTATGTGACCAAACCATCTAAGACGACTCTCTCTATCAAGGTGTATAAAAATTTCCTTAAGTTAAAGATAAGATGGCATAGTGGCATGTGCCATGAGCCTATCGACATGTCACATATTGGACATGAATGACATGCACCATTTCTATGCTGTTGGTGTCAATGTTTAAAATTGCGTATTCGGGTATTGAGGCGTTTTTCATTCGTGAGGCGAGGCGTAAGTCTCAAGGCGTTTTGAGGCGTAAGCCTCAAAATCAAAAAATTGCGTAAACAGCAAATGATAAATTTTTTAAATACTAATGAAAGAATAAAATAAAACATAAAAAAGCATAAGATATGCAGTGAAATCAAAATATCTCAATAATAAGACAATATGAAATATAATTCAACTCAAAATTCTATCTTTCTCAAATCCCAATATTCTTTTCATTAACATATAATTCCAATTTCTAAAAATAAATAGCAATGACATATCACATAAGAACTCATAAATCATCAGCACTGTCATCACTAAGGGGTTCTTCATTTGAATCATCATTATGATGAACTGCTCTCTCCTCTTCCTCCTCTCCTATAGAGTCCGATGTCGGGCATTTACTTCAAGATTTATGTAAGTTTTAATATATATAGCGTGAGGCATAAGCCTCATGCCAGTGAGGCGAGGCGGGCCTTAAGGCGGGCCTCAACCAAGTTGAGGCGCAAGCCTCATAACAAAAACTCGAGGCGTAAGCATCGAGGTGTTTTTTACTGGAATTGCGCAAAGGCGGGCCTCAAGGCGAGCCTCATATTGCGCAATTTTAAACCATGGTTGGTGTTGTATCAGTTATGCTCACGGCATAGTTCACCATTAACAACTCACTCTTTAAAATCACTTTTTTCCCGTAATGACATTTTGTATATCCTCACTCTACCCCCAACTCTCACTATCAAGTCAATCATTTCTTTGACTCCTGTCAAGCCCCTCATTTGATCCAATGTCTATATTAGTATATTTTACTTACATTTTAATTTCCTTTCTAGGTTCAGTCAAAATATGTTAAGCTTGATATGCATATGCCAAGATGCTTGGATTAAGTTTGGATCATGCGGCATTATGATGACCTCAACTATTTTGCTTGTGCATTCAGTTGGTTAGGCTGAATTTTGATTGGGCCAACACTTTTTCTTGCCCGAAAGTGCGTTTTGGTTTTTTGGATCAATTGTTGGTGATTGCCCTGCGCATTTTCCTAGGTTTAGTCATGCCTTAATGTGCCAGGTGTAGCAATTTTTATTTTGGCCTAAACAAGTTCAAAATTTCTTTTAAATGAAAACTATTGGTTGTAAACTTTATTAAATTAATGATCATAGTAGGCGTGAAATGAAACATTCTTAATAGAATAAATATATGCCATATTTCTATGATTAGAATGATTTTTTAGCCAAGTTATAACTAACTGGGAAAAAAAAACTAAGACCAAATATTGTCTACTATGAAGTGCAAATTTTTTTTTGAGCTAGCTCATTCATTGTGATAAAAAAAAAAAAAAATCCTGTAACCAATATTTTTAAACTTTGATCGGACATTGAATCCGTGGAAAGAAAGGATGTTCGATTGGGGTTTAACTACTGATATAAATATTATGGAAATAGTTATAATGATTTAAATGCATAATATTTCTAATAATATGTAAGTAATAAAATGTATATTTGTAATGGATTTTTTAAAATATAACATTTTTGATGAAATAAGTTCAAAATTATTATATTCCAACACCGCCTTTGTATTTTAATCCAAAGCTCTCCATTGATGGGCTGAGTGGTTTAACAGCCAATATTTATAGGTTGATTCCAGTTCCCTTTAAACCCATTTTTTTAGTCGAATTGAACCTATTCGAAGGCCGATTTATGGTACAACCAAGTCAACTGTTTGGTTCAGTCCAATTTTCTTAACCATTCTTGTGATTATGATGTAGAACGAGAGGTGGGGGAGATTTAAAAAATTTTGAATTTCAAATAAGAAGAATAAAGGATGGAAGAGGTAATTAATATTCCATAATCTTATGCCGTAAATTAGGGAATAAATAATTAGAGATGGGAGAGAAGGTGGGCCGACCTATGGAGAGGAGAAAAGGTGTCCACATACAATGTATGTGGACCCATGCATTAATGGAAGATTGGAAAGTTAAATCTGAAATAATTTCATATTTAACATGATTGAAGAATGCTTCCTAAAATAGATGTACTAATTAGGAAAGCATTTGAAAGTGGGGGATTTTGGCCGGCGGTTAAGAGAGGAGGAGAAAAGGATTTAGGGAA
Organism: Dendrobium nobile; assembly: GCA_022539455.1. Lineage (NCBI taxonomy): Eukaryota > Viridiplantae > Streptophyta > Magnoliopsida > Asparagales > Orchidaceae > Dendrobium > Dendrobium nobile. The sequence continues at coordinate 26,188,725 of CM039731.1, forward strand.
AGAAAGATACAACCGTGAGCCCGGACACATCCTGCAACTGACGGGTAATATGTTGCCCTTCTCCATGGGACTTCAAGCCACAAGCCTGAATCCATCCTGCGGCTGGTGGAAACTCCGATTCCCTCCCATAGAAATCTCACCCAAGTTCTCTCCAAAAAACACAAGTGCAAACAAAATTTTATTACTAATACATCATTACATTACACAAGGAAGGGCTTCTATATATAGGCCTAAGAACCTAAAACAAGACACATACGCCCCTAGGGCTTACATAGGATGACCCTCTTAAGTAAGGGTAAAAAGGGAAAATTCATAATAAAAAGAAAAATTACAAATAACAAATTAAGATAAGGTGGAATGATCTCGGCCGTCAATCGTCATTTCCTCCTTTGAAAATTTTCATGATCGGATGTCCACATCACATTACTTACTTAAGGTTTCATAGGTTGTGCTAGCACTCATCTTTTTTGTTGTTGTTGTTGTTAATGTGATCTTTCATAACTTTGGATCCAAATTTTGTGTGTTTTTTAATGCTTAGTTAATGCTTACCTTTTTTTCTATTTTTTTTTCTTTTTTTTTTCTTTTTACAGATACAGTGTTTAAAAAATTGCCCGGGCAACTATTTGCAGGCTCTGCAGGGAATACCTAGGACACTTAGACTAATGTACGTTATCTATTGCCAAGAATTTGAATTCACGGTTTTCTATTTTCCAAGCCAGCTAAATAATATGAAATGCACTTACGTTTTTCTTTTTAATTCTCTAAAATGCTTATAATGTGTATGATTAACTTTGTAGCATGTTGATTTATCTCCTGAAGAAGAATGCGTTAGTCTATACTCTGACATTGCCATGTGACCTTACCTGTTCTTGATCTGTCCTCGAAAACTTCATCATTTTTTCTTTCAGATGCAGTATATTTTTGAATTGTTTATATTTCCAGATGATAATGATTGATCTATTGAGTTGGCATAGATTGTGAAGGTTGATAATTTCTCCTCTGGCAATGTCTTGAGGACCTGAACGAAAGATGAAGAGAAATGTTGATCTATGGGTCACATTTTTCTCATCTGTCACTTTTACTATGAGGCTCTATATTTGGCATGAAAAATGGTTGTTCTTTTGTTTGGTTTTGTTGCTTGTTCATAGACAGAGAGTCATGCGTACATACACTTCACTTGTAGACCATTTATTGAACTTGGGTATACAACAACAACAACCACCACAAGCCTTTGTCCTACTACGTGGGGTCGGCTACATGAATCCTTTTTCGTCATGTGTCCTGTTAAAAGTCAAATTCTCATTTAAATCTAATAAAGAAAGATCATTTCTAATATTTTATTGTCAAGTCTTTTTAGGTCTATCTCTACCTAAACTATTATTTTGTGAACATTTTTACTGCTTGTTCTTTTCCTCAGGTATGTGCATAGTTATCAAAGTTATTTGTGGAACCATGCTGCGAGTATGAGAGTACGAAAACATGGTATGAGGTAGCTTTGTCTTATGTCCTTGTTTTTCATGTGCAACAGTTGTGATATGCATTTGCATCAACTAGCATGTTTAGTACTAATTTGAAGTTAGATATGGTATTTTGTTATTTCAGTGGAATTAATATTAACGTTACCTTTTATAAGGTTTGTCAAAATAAAACGTTAATAGGTATGATATTGCCACGTTATAAAGCAATTGCATTGATGCACTTCTCATGCATGGGATTGTACTATGAAATAAAAATGTTTTCAAAAAAAGAAAAGAAAAAGAAAGTACTGCATGGGAAATGTCACTTTGGAAGAGCCTGATTAGATAAAATTTAGCCATGTAAGATTCGTTAAAAGGTTTGCAGAAATTTTTTAGTTTTTTAGTTGCCAATTTATAAAATGATTTTAGAAAACAATTCCGTCTATTATTTGGGAGCTGTGGTTGGTCAGCCCCACACACAAATCAAGTTGAAGCTCTTCATATGTTTTAGATATTTTGTTGGAATCCAACGTCTATATGGGTAAAATAGTTCTCTGATGTTATGCTGCCTTTTCACTTTGGGCTTGCTACATTTACGGATCTCATTTGAAACAATTTTAAACAGGCATTATTGTTCATTTTGGATCAAAATCCAAAGACTTAGCGATTCTAAGATGAAGATATATGAGATAGAGGCCCAAAAGTCTCCGGTACTTTTTTTAGGTCATTAAATTAAGATCGTCTTGATACTGACTGAGATTAAGCATTTCTCATTGTGCTTTGTACGTTGAAATCCTTGTCAATGGTTTTGAATTGCAGGTTAATATGATTGTTGGTCTTGAAGTTCTCTATCCATTTAAATAGAATTTCACCTCTGGGAATTTTTTTTTGAAAAAAAGATACATGGTTTGTGGTTTTGTAAACAATACTGATCTGAATCAGTTTAGAAGCATTTATTCAGGCTAGCCTTTTTGAACTCTTCAATTTTGTTGATCCATCTGCAATGTGAGGCCATATTTTTCATATGCTCAAAATTTCAGAGTTCAATCGTCTTATTTTCCCTTTTAACACTTATACCTTTCTTCCTCCATGGGTATTGGGATCTAGGCTCCAACAACAACAAACAACAACTTTGATGTGAATATGACTTCCAAATAGTGAAAAAATAGCATGATCGAAGAGGAAAACATAGCATAAATCAGTGAGGAAGATTTCTATTTCAATCCAAGAAACTGCTTTGATGCCAATTTGATAGAAGTGCTTGCAGAAATTTTGGAAAAGCCTTGGTTGAAATATGATTTTTGAAAACTAATGATAAGAAAACCAGGAATAGAACATACAAGAACACCTTTTATTGAATGTTTTATGAAAAAAAAAAAAACAAGGTACAAGTGGATCTTCAATTGAAGAGGAAGATCCGACACTCCCAAATTTCTAACAGCCAACTAGAGCCTAAACATCCTAAGAACAATTTAAATTTAACAAACAACACATACCCCCAACCCTACTTAAAGAAAATAATAAACAACAAGTACCCAAACAACCCTCCCCCAATTCCTTCATATTTTCTTAATTATTTTCCTCCCAAATCTATCCTCTTCAATTAGGAAATATTTTTTAATTAATCCCCTCTAAATTAACCCCCAAATCAACTCCAAAATATGCTCTCTTCAATTAGGAAACATTTTCTAATTAATCCACTTTGATTAAGAACCTTCATAAACAGCTCACTCTTGATTAGGAAATTTTCTAATTCCCTTCAAATCAAGTCGGCTGACCCATCAATAACCCCCTCCCAAATCGGCTGGTCCATCAATACTCCCCTCCCAAAGTGCCACCTTAACCTCAAGGTGGAACAAAAAAAACTGCTACTGAAGCACTGGACTGAAATATAGACTGTCATTGGGTCGAATGTTCCCTTCATCCAGCATCTCCCTGACCAATCTCTTGATCTCATCCTTTTGTACTTGGGGAGAATGATACGGACAAACAATGATATGTTAAACTCCTTCCTTCGAAATGATCATGCTCGTGCTCCCACTGGAGGCAACCCCTGAACGTGCTGGAACACCTCTCGGAATAATTGTAGGAGTGGTTGAACCATGTCTGGTATCTTCTCCTTCATATTCTTCTCCTTCTAAACTCTACAGCTCCACCAAAAATCCCACTCCTTTCTCTTTCTCCTCCTTGGAACTAGCTCCAAAGGTGGCATCTCCTCTTCTTTCTCCCAAAATTTCCACCTCCCCCTCCTCCCTCTTGGATTGTCTCGACAAACTACTTGAACATCTTCTCCTGGATGAAAAATTTTCCATCGATCTTCTCATGGACAACTAAAATTTAATTTTTGAAATCTAAAAATTGAGTTTGGAGATTCAAAATTCATATTTTAATTATCCGATGTCCTCCTCTAGCACTTCTACCTTTCTTCCTATCATGAGTACCAAGATCTAGGCTCCAACAACAAAAAACAACTTTAATGCGAATATGGCCTCCAGTCAACAAAACACAACAAGATTGGAGAGAAAAACGTTGCTGAAATTAGCAAGGAAGACTTCTATTTCATCCTAGAAAATTGCTTTGATGCCAATTTGATAGAAAGTGCTTGCAGAAATTTAGGAAAACTCTTGGCTGAAATATGATTTTAGCAATGTCAGAAAATCAATGACAAGAAAATCAGGAATATAACACACAAAAATACTTTTTATTGAAAGATTTATGAAAGAAAAGACGAGATATAAGTGGATCTTCAATTGGAGAGGAAGATCCGGCTCTTCTAAATCTCTAGCTGTCGTATAGAGCCTAAATACCCTTAAGAACAATCTAAACTCAGCAAAAGACACATACCCCTAATCCAATGAAAATCGCCCACTTAAAGCAAACAATAAACAATAAATACTCAAACAACCTTCTCCCAATTCCCTCATATTTCTTTAATTATTTCCTTTCTAAATAGGCCCTCAAATCAGCCCCTAAATCTTCCCTCTTCAATCAGGAAACATTTCTAATCTCCTCCAAATCAGCCCCAAAATCTTCCCTCTTCAATTGAGAAATATTTCATAATTAATCTGCCTCCAAATTAGCCATCAAATCGGCCCTCTTCAATTAATAAATATTTCTTAAATAATCATTTCTAAATCTACACCCAAATATGCTCTCTTAAATTAGGAAACATCTCCTAATTAATCCCTTTTGATTAAGAACATTCCTAAACAGCTCACTCTTGATTAGGAAACTTCCTAATTTCCTCCCAATCAAATCAGCTGGTCCATCACAAAGCTGAGGATTTTTTTTAATAGATTTTTATGTTTGGTGTGCATTGATTCATTTAAATGATGGAACAGTAACTTCAGATGTTTCATAGTGACTGGTCTGGTATATTTATTTGCTCCTGCTTGGTTTCAGTTTCATGTTTCAAGCAATAAGATGGTCATGCACATTATAGAATAGACATGTATAATGCTTTTAATTTACTTGATACCTTTGGATGTTGAGTTATGCATCTTTGACCATGTTTTATTGTGGTAGTATCTCGCAATATGCATAGCTCCTGATAGGAAAGAAGTTTTCATTTTGCCAGATGTTTGGGGTGAGTGCTTGAGGTATGTATGTTCTTCTTCACTAAAATGTCCCTTGAACAATAGGTACTGCACAGGTTGTGGTTGGAGATTTGGTCTTTTGCAAGGGTCCTATTTCTGAGAAAGTTGCTTCTTTTGAGAGCGTTGAACCAATATATGAATATCATGATGGAGAGGACAATAATAGTTTACTTGATATATCTGATGTCGCACTTCCTGAGGAAAAGATTCAGCTTGTGAAGGTGTGATTTGTTTTTTTAATGGGATGGTGGCTTATTACAAGTATTCTATACACATCTGCATGCTTCTTCTTTTTTTTTTCTTTTTCTCTATTTTTCTGCTCTTTTTATCTGAGCTTCAAAATTAGGTGATTTATTCATGCATATAACTTTTATCCATTAGAATTTATTTGCTAGCTATTCATATGCGACCCTAGTCACACTTTGAGAGTGCAACTCTATGTTTTTCCAGACTATAAATTCTGATGATCTGATTAGTGGTGGTTATACATTTGAAGACGTTGTACTTCCTTTGCCCGGGTAAATGAGTTCTTATAGTACTCAATCGATCTAAATTTGAACCTTTTTTTTCTCATTTTCTGCCTGATTATCATCATTTTCATCGTCTTAACTTGGTTGCAGATCAAGGACTATATATCCGGACAATGATATAGCTGGAATTTATCATGATATATCTAAGAAGGTAAGCAAACCTTGTTCAGAGTTTTATTCATGGTAGATTAAAATAACTTTTTTTTTTCAGATTTATTACATGCTGATGATGAATTCATTGGCTTTTTTCCCCTTATCTAGGTCTACCATGGTAGCCTTATCACAACTACTTGATTTGTGCTTTTTTTTTTAATTTCTTGTTGGTCTAATCTTTTGTTTACTGACTGTGCCTACTTTTCTTCATAGCACTTTCTCATCTCTTCTAGACTTTTTCTTTACATGTTTTTATCCAAGTTTATCACGTGACAATGCCATCTATCCTCACCTGACAATTGATTTCCTCTTAATGCTCTTCATCTACTCATGTACATGTTCTTTAGAGCTTCTAAGCCTTGAAGTTTTTTGAATAACCCATAACCATGAGAAGAATACAAACCAATGCTGGTAATATACAAAGTTGAAGGGTTTATGACTTTGCTTGGCATGCTTTTCTGCTTTAATCAGATCTATTGAATGCTTGTTAACATAAGAAATGCATTTTATTGATACGAGATTTAAAAGTGAGATTTGTAGTAAGCTGACATCCTATTTAATCTAGACTAGCCAGGGTTAAAACTTCGAGCCACCTTAGCTTGCCCTAAACAGTGGATTTAATTGCCAGTCAGTGGTATCTTGGGTTAAGCTGTTTGAACTAATTGATTATTTGCACGGTCATTCCTAGTTGCTAATTAGGTTTTGTCACAGTTTGAAAATTAAGGCATCGAGATAATGTCTTTTTTGATTTAACAAGTATTATTATGCTCTCTTGGTGCAACTTTAAGAAGGCCAACCATCTTAGGAATGCTCCAGCATGGTCACCCTTAATTTTGAAGTTCCCAGCGAAATACCAACTGACATACTAAAAGATGTCTTTTTATTTAAGAGGTTTTCTTCATCGTGCTTTTAATCTCCCCAATTAAGGAAATGATTTCCTCATTAATAGCTTTATTTAACCTATTATCATATATTCACTAGGTACATAGGACCTTAAAGGTGGTTGTTGCCATTTAGAGCTGTCCCAAATGGTTCAAGATGTGTTTGCCATTGTGTAGCATTTTGTATTGCAGGACACTATGTTGTATCTTCTAGCTTATGTATTGCTATGATATCATTTGTAATAGCTTAAACTTTTTTATATTGGGATCATTGTTTAAAATTGTGTAATATGAGGCTCTCTATGAGGCCCGCCTCAATGCGATTCCAGTGAAAAAAAGCTCGAGGCTTATGCCTCGAGCTTTTTTTATGAGGCATTCGCCTCGCTCTATTTATGTATGTTTTTTTATTTAAAACTTAGCTAAATCCCATACAAAAGCTAAAAAAAACATGCCTTCTTGCACTCCCAAGCCGCAACAACTTCCTTTCAACGGCCTTGACCTTCATAGCCGCCGCCAGGATCACTTGAAATCTGCACGCCACAACCATTTCCTCTAAAAATTTGAGTATACTCTCATCTTTATGTAGATGATAAACATTTATGAAATATGAAGATGACTAAAATAGATGAAGAAGAAGCAGATTGTTAGGTATTGGACCCTACAGGATGAGGTAGGAGAGAGATCAAATTTATTATTATGACTCAAATAAAAATCCCCTTAGCAATATGACAATATAAAAGATTTTTGAATTGTTGTCAATTATTTCAACTTTCTTTAGTAATTAAATGTAGATGATTAGGGAATTGAGAAAGAAAAAATTTAGAGCTAAACTTGATGTTATATAATACCTTTATGCAATTTATATAGTTTGTGTTGTTTCTCCCGTAATGTTTTTATTTTAGTTATATTTCACATAATTTATTACTTACCACTTTACATATTGTGCAATTTTTTGTTTCATATGTATGCAAATTTGTTACTTCATAGTTCAATAGAAAGTTAATATGTCATCCTTTAACATATTATTTAGGTTTTATATAAAAATCACTTTTAACTTTAATTTTTACTTTACGCAATTTTTAGATTTTGAGGCTTATGCCTCAAAACACCTTTAACATATTATTTGGGTATTATATAAAAATGACTTTTAACTTTTATTTTTTCTTTACATAATATTTAGATTTTGAGACTTACGCCTTAAAACACCTTGCGGCTTACGCCTCAAAACACCTTGCGGCTTACGCCTCAAAACACCTTGAGGCTTACGCCTCAAAACACCTTGAGGCTTACGCCTCGCCTCACGAACAAAAAACGCCTCAATACCCAATTGCTCAGTTTTAAACTTTGATTGAGATATTGTTCGTTTTGCCTAGCAGTACTCAGAACTTGCTCTCTTAGTGCAATATTCCTAGAAGATCACCCATCTTTGAAGTGCTCCTAGATGAGCATACTTAATTATGGTGTTCCTGATGGAACATTGATCATTACTCTAAAGACACATTTTTATTAAGTGTTCACTATATTTAAGTGATCTTGTAGAGTTAGATTTTTCTATCTAAAATACATGTACAAAATTGAGGGGGCACTCGGATTAACTCTTTAAAATGAATAGTGGAGATTAATAAAGCCAACTTCAAATTGTGTGGATAAAGTTATTGATGATGATGATGACCAATGATGTACAGACACGGCGACACGGACACGACATGACACGGACACGGGACACGGCTTTTTTTGAAAATATAGGACACGGGTACGGCGCGGACACGGCAATACATTTTTTATATAGTGTATATATATTAATGTAATATCATATTAAAAATGATAAATAATAATAAATGAATGACATGATAACTTATCTAGCTTATAATATAAAATATTTAATACAAAATATCTAGTATAACCACAAAAATATAAGCAAATAATCACTTACTACAACATCATGCATTCATGCTTCAACTACTAGGATTAGCTTTAGAGGTTTGTTTTTGGCCTTCAATATCATCATCATTGAATATCACTACTTTCAACTCTGGTTCAACAAGAGAAAGATTTGTAATTGTGCAAAAAGAGAGGAGTTGAAAATACCTTCACTGCCAAAGAGAAATGAAAATGAGAAGATTCGATGAATGGGTATTAAATGCCGACGTTGATTTGGTGTTGTGGATATGAAATAAGAAATTTAGTTTAAATCTTGTGAAATATAAAAACTTATATTTTAAAAAAATTATAAAATATTTAAGATACGCGTGTCGGACACGCGCGTCCAATTTGTTTTTAATATTTTTTAATCGGACACGTTTTCGGCGTGTCTGACACATGTCGGAGGAGTGTCGGACGAGTGTCGTGTCGGACACGGTGTCGGACACTGCACGCCTCTTTGAGGAGAAGTGTCGGTGCATCAAGTTTAACTTCTCCACTTTTAAATCTTGTGTTGATCTTGATTTTCACTCAGATCTATGATGCAAAACGTGTCAGACATGCCGAAAACGGACACGTTTTCGGCGTGTCTGACACGTGTCGGAGGAGTGTCGGACGAGTGTCGTGTCGGACACGGTGTCGGACACTGCACGCCTCTTTGAGGAAAAGTGTCGGTGCTACTAAACGCCTGTTTATTTTTTTGTCAAGTTTAACTTCTCCACTACTACTTTTTAATATTTTTTTTTAATTTAGAAGTCATATCCTATCACTATTTGTTACTATAAACATGTTTGAGGTGACTTCATATATTTATATATTTTTTATGTTATTGGGTTATTTATATATAAAAAAAGAATAAAAACATAAACATAACTAAAAAATTTTGGAATTTTTAAACTCCATTAAGAATAAAATTTAGTGAGAAAAAGGGTTATATTCTTTGTTAGTCTTATCTAATATTGGAGAGCATATGAAAAATATAATTGATTCTTTTGTTTTCTTGAGGTACTGAACATCCGCTTAGAGTTTCGAGTTCTATATCAATATTTTTGCAATAACTCTAAAATATCTAAGCATAGTGTTGGGCGTTTTGAATTTTTTTTTTTAGAGGATTTTGTGCTAGTTGTGTATTTCAAAAATAGATTGGATTTCACAGGCACTTTCTTTATATTTATGCAATCTTTTTTATAGTATAAATAGAAAGAAAGGTGCACAATCTCAATAAATTACTTTTGAATTGGATTGAATTCAGAAAAGGACTCATAGCATTTTGTGATTAAACCGACATACTTATCTGCCTTTCTGCATTCAAATTGAGGGTTGCAAAGTGAGAGAGGAAGAAAGAGGAAAGGAAGATCTATCGAAGGTTGCAACATAATGACCTAGGAAAAGGAATTAAGTTGATAGGGTATAACAATTCAAAAAGGTCTTCCTGCATTGGAAATTCCAATGATGATTGAATTTTTTGAGAAAAGAAGAAATACGAGAATGGTGTTGGATCAGAAAAAAGGGTTGCAGGCATGATTATATAGGAAATGATATTGTAAATGAGAAGTTATAACAGTAGAGAAGGAAAATTAGTCAATGTGTAACTATCACGTGAATCCCATACCTCACCTATCACTGGGCTCCTAGTGGTTTGTGGTCATGTTTTCATCCTAATATATATTACAACAGCCTATCTTGGTGATAAACAGTGATACCGACTAACAAAACTAAATTTAGACTTTTAAATGTAAATCTTATGAGTGAAAACTTTGATTGTTCCTTCTTGCCTTAATAATTGTCTCAACAGAAAGGTGATTTTCAAGAACTTTTATATTTGGGTGCTTTTGTTTTTGAGATTATTAAATTTAAAGTAAAAGCTCAAAATAGTACTCCGGGTATTAGTAAATGCCTAATTTAATCCTAAACTTTTATGATGATCTTATTTGGTCCTTTGACTATTAGAAAATGTCCCAATTTGCTCCCATTGATAAAAGTAACCATTAAAATTAACCTTAATAGTTAAGGGCATAGGCATTTTGGGTATTAATTATGGTGTATGTGAGATTATATTATTTTTTTATATTTTTTTGTTATTCATCATATTAAAGTAAATACAAAAATTATAATAGAAGTTGACCAATTAAATAATAAGAGTGAATAATTAATAAGAGTGGTTAACTTTCATTATGATTTTTGTATTTATTTTAATATGATAAATAATAAAATATATAAAAATAATAAAATAATCTCACATACACCATAATATCCAAAATATCATCACATTTAACTATTTGGGTTAACTTTAACTGTTACTTTTGACATTGAGTTCAAATTAAGACATTTTATAATAGTCGTGGGGACTAAATTGGAGCATTATGAAGATCTGAGATTAAATTGAGCATTTACTAGTAGTCAGGGGACTATTTTGAACTTTTACTAATTAAATTTAATTTTGACAACAAACTTGTCGTTTATGAATTTAGATAATGTTGTCCGGTTTGACTTGCATTCTTGATAAACTGAAGAAAGTACATCCATGCCTTGTCTTTGAAGATCTCTCCATAGATCAGAGTTGAGCAATTTCAATATTGTATCTCATAGGATTTCTTTCAATTAATTGAATAAGACATGTCTCTCCTCATGATTACTATCCATCATTTCTGACATTTATTTTATTTTATTTTTCATTTGGACTCAGGATGGTGTCAGCTTGACAGAAAGTGTTCATGGTGTTAAGTAAGTTTCTGCATCATTTTTGATACTCCATGCTATTTAAACAAAAATCTTTTCCAAAAAAAGAAAAAAAGATTTTATGGTAGTTACATGTAATATACACGAATGATAAATCACCTCTGCCACCCAAATTTAATGTTCTCTTTGAATTGATCATTTCGGTCAACTTTTGAAGGGAATTCTCTATTACTAGCATGACGGGAGATTATAGGCGTGTTTTTCAGCGTCCTATAGATTATACTTGGTGAGTGAGTGAACGATTCTGAAGCCCAAAAAAATTATCATTGAAAGAATCTGACAATGCATTGATGTGAATGTTTACAGGGAGTTGCTAACTTATACAGATAACAATGAATCCTTGGCAAAAACAGATGTGGATATCTTGGTTGGGTCAAAGACCACTGATTTGGTTACAAACAAGAGTTCTATTAATACAAGTATGGATGATCAAGTAGACTATCCGCAGACTAGAAAACGTGGTGGTTCTGATAGTTTTATGTCTGAGGATCAAAATGGGGTGACTGCACCAGCGGAGTGTGATTATTCTGATCCAAAGGTGGCCTTGAAGTTAGGCTTTACTCTTCCTGCTTCATGTTATGCCACAATGGCCATCAGAGAGCTACTCAAGTCATCAACTTTGGTATGTTTTTATTTTGTTTTTTATTTTTGTTGCTAGTTTCTTATTTATGCAGTTTTTTGTTCCATATATTTATTTTCTGTATAATAAATTGTGAATATAGTTACTTGGAGTTAACTATTTATAGTGTCCAACACCATCTCTTTTATCAGCAACTCAATTTTTACCTACATGAGCAGGCGGCTAGATTTTGTTTTCTTTGTTTTTTCTTGTTGGTCGCTTGCGTTGTATGGTCAAATAAAATTTGTCTTTAAAATGTGAGCTTTGCTTAGTTTACCATATTTTGCTAGTCTTCAAATCATTGTCAATTTTGAGATCTTCCAAACTATATCCCCATAATTTGCTAGACCTGGAATCATTGCTGATTTTAAAGATCTTCCAAACTATTCAATCAACTTCATTCAGGAAATTTTTAGAGATAATAGGAATCCTGCAAATACAGAGCCCTGAGCATTCAAATTATTTTATTTTATTTTATTTTTGTAATGAGTATTTCAGGTAGCAATCTATATCAGTGTTCTAAACGCAAAGAAGTCCGAAATACTATATATATCAGTAAAAGAACTTCTGGTTAACTGCAGGTACGGAAGACAGCGAACACCTGAGGATTTCCTACGTCATTCCTTCATATTTATGTTTTTAACAACTAAAATCTTTCTAATTAAAGATTGATTGGAAAATAATCCAGTTGCAAGGTATCTTCTCCTCTTTTTTTTTTTTTTAATTGCTGCGTTCCTTTTTATATTCCATGCTACTTATTTCTCATCCTGAATCAAAACGGCTATTTGAGATTATATTGCATGGTTTGTTTTCATATCATATTGTTGTGCTAACTTGTTCGAATCTGAGGCTTCTTGGTTTTGAAATATAATGCAGGTATGTGCTTGATGGCTCTTTGACCGGCAAAGATTGTCGTTGTCTGATTGTGGAGTTTTTTCGCCATAGATTTATGAAGATACACTACTTGTTCACCTGAGAATTCGAACTTGAATTATTTGGAAGGTTTTTTTTTTTTTTTTAAGATTTTTAATTAATCAACTGTTTCTTCCTTAAAAACATAAACCTTGAAAGCAGCCAACTGTATCTTTACCCTTGAAAAATGAATTCAAATGAAAACTAGCCGTTAGCATATCTCACTCGAACATTCTTTTTGCCTTTCATTGATCCAGCGTTGTACTTCGAAAACCCTCTTATTATGGTGAAATTATTACATGCATATTTCACAGTTGTATTTGCCAAGTAGTGGTGTGCATAAGTGTGTAATTCAAATTTAGGGATCCTTGTTGATTCCATTATCCCTTTGTAAAGTTTAGGAAGTGAAGCTGCACTTTTTAGTTAATGTGCTCTGGCTATCACAGTTATATTGCAATATTATGTTTGGCATGCTGGTGCAACAGTTTCTTTAAGATTTTGTTTTGGTTGTTATTTTTCCCTTTTATTTATATATTGTTTCGCATATGAACGATTAACCTTTCAATTATATGGTGAACATCTCTATAGTGATCTGCAAATATTAGTCTGTTATATTTTTGCTATTCCACTTAGGGGTTGTTTAGTTGTTAAAAAATGAATGCAAAGTAAAAGGAATGCAATGATGGGGGTTTAAAGGATTACTTTGGAACTTTTTGAATGTGTGAAAAAAGAACTCACGACTTTAACTTTTTTTTTTTCCTTTAGTCCGAAGTAAAGTGAATGCTATATAAATTGTAAAAATGTTGGGACTATGGTGGGCAGTAGCTGGCAGCGACAGCCATTGCCCGACGGGGCGCTAGAGATGCTGGTTGTCTTGGGTGGTTAAAGAAGCACTTGAACAGTGTAAATCATTCTCGATCAAATTAGGCGATAACTTTTTTTTATCACAAAATGAACTAAAATACAATGCATTGCATTTACTTTATTCTACCTTTGATTTGTTTTTCATCCAACCAAATCAACCAAATATCAATAAGTGAAAAATGCATTTACTTGGCGTTCTTTTTCCAAGCTCAACAGCCCCTAAATTCTTTGCCAGTGCTTCAATGATTTGATTTTAAATAATTAGGATAATGCTAATGCTAAAGACCAACGACATAACAGGCTAGTTGTACTTTTTTTAGATCATTGTTATTAGTGGTTTTTTCAACACATCTTTGCACTAAAAAAAAAAATGAATGCAGTCTACGAATGCTTTTTGACTTGAAAATAGATTTTTCATGCATTAAAAAGTTTTTTATATGAGAGAAATTGGTATTTCGTAGGAAAAAAAAAAAAGTTTTGGAAGGAATCAAATTGGAAATTTCAAATTTTCTCCAATGATTTCTCTTTTGAGTAATTCCTTCCCTGTACTATTTTCTTTGAGTACCTGCAAGGAGCTAAAGAAGCTGGACCTCTCCTCTTGTCGAAAACGTATACTACCACTAGGGTTTACAAATGGAAGGGCCTATGGACTTAGAAACTTTTTAGATCAGATTTAGACTTTGCATAAATTTTTAAGTATTTTTGGTTGGGTGAATGAGGGAAAAATTTATATTAGATCATGTTGAGCTAGTTTGGTAGATTTCAAATCAATGAGTATTTCTTCTATATTTTTTTTTCTTTCTAAGGAAAAGGTAAGAATACCATGGATGGTCAGAAGGGATATAGAAGAAGCGTATGCTCGATTCCTTCAAACACTTCTAAATTCATTTTCAATCTTCAATAACGTTCATTCTAGCAGTACTTTTTAATGAAATATTTATAAGTACTAAATTCAAATTTTGAATTTGCACAAAGAAAGGTGGCCATTCTATGATTGTAAAGATAGTTGGTGCATATGTGGAGCAAGGAAGGTTTTGTTTGTAATAGCTTTTCTTTTTTTTTTTTTAACTATTTAAAAAAAAATTAATATAAAAAAATTTATGAGCTAGAAATTTTATACTATAAAATTATTTTAGAAAGCAGTAAGAAAATTAATCCAAAAGAAGCTGAAATGTTGACCCTTAAATTATAGAAAATGACTGATGTGATAATTTATGTTGACTTGGACTGATTGGCACCCTCGTTGGACATTTCCCATCCATTGACTTTCATGGGGCTCCCACTAGCTTATGAGTCCAAAAATGATTTAAGAGTAGGTCAATCTTTGTGACTTAGTCTAAAATTGTCTCCACCTTCCTTTCAATAAACTATGATCTTATGATAACTTTAACATATGGAAGTGATTCTACACATAAATATACATCTTTTATATGCAAAACAACATATCATAACATATAGGAAGCATCTTTCACTTTATAGGAAATTTATATTCTCCCATTTCACCGGGTGATTCCTCATCTAAATTATTACTCATCACCTCAAAAATATTTTCTTGATATTCAATTGCATTTGGTTACTTTGGTTACCTACAAAAGAGCTAGTCTCCAAGTTCCTACTTAAAATATCTTTTTTGGGATGAAAAAATGCCTTCAATATTAAATATATAACTTATATGGATGCCATTTAACAATTCTTGAAAAATTATTTTTGGTACAATTTTTAAATGATTTTAGAATCGAAGGGCTATAAGCTATTACATAAAACTTCTTATATGTGGTGTTTCTTTTAGGTATTTTATATATTCACCCTCGATACACTTTTTTGTCTTTCTAATTTATTTATAGCCCCAAAATATTTAGTGTTATTATGTTCAATTTATTTTCTTGTATTTTTATGAAGACTTATTAAAAATATTAAAATTTAAATATAAAGTTTGAAATGTATTAGATGGAACATCAGTAATGCAATGAGACTTTTGGGGTGTAATTATAAAATATTTCAAATAAAGTTTGCTAATTGGTTATTTGTAAATAGCATTACTAAAGGCAAATTTTGATATGGCTAAATGCAAAACCCAATTCTCATGCTCTTCCCCACTAAATATCTTAATAGGTTCCATAAAGACCTATTTAATGCCTCAATTTTCTCAACTATCTGTGAGTGAAAAATTGAATAGAATTTAAGTATAGCAACCATTAGTTTTGATAAAATTTTAAAATATATAAAATAAATATGAGATTTCAATTATAAATTATGGACTTGGTTAACCCATGTAGTCTGATAATCTCCTTAAAAAATTTCTTGTAATATAGATCCATTATTAGTTTTCTTTAAAAAATTCTTGTAGTATGAGATCCATTATTAGTTTTATTTTAATGTACAAAATATATCATTTTAGAGAATCTATCAACTACAACAAAAATACCATCTACCCCTATAGGTGCTCCATGTATACCTAAAATAAAATATGGAAAGCTCCTCATCAGGTATATAAGGTCATAGAAAGCAGTATAGTTTCTAGATTTTTTTTTTTTCATTGTTGCTTTAGAATGTTTGCAACTCTATCATGAGTTAACAGAACCCTTATGTAAGTCCCCAAAAGTGTAAGGCTAGTTTAGGGTTGATTAGGTTTTGACTATAGTGAAACTATAACTTAAGGGAGTTAACTAGTAGGGTTTGATGCGCAAAGGATCAAGATTAGATTTTAGGCTAAGTTTGTTCAAATGTTGATTTTGATCAACCTATGATCCAGGTAGGTAGACTTGGTGGATATCAATCCATAATAAGGTTATAAGTGACCCTAAGGCTTCGTTTGGGACGGGTTTTTTATTGCTTTCTAAAACGGAGTTTTAGTACAAAAATAAAAAAATTTGTACTAAAACTCCATTTTAGAAAGCAATAAAAAAGACGTCCCAAACGAACCCTAAGTTATGATAAGATCTTACAGGTGTCCTATTAGTGTTCGACTCTAACACTAATTTAGTTTAAAATTTGAGTACATAACCAAGGTAGATATCTTGGTTACTTCGTAGAGTTTATTTATTAAATTTAATTTTTAATTTTTAATTTTTTATTAATCCCTTGCACAAGCCCTATTAGGTATCAATTGTGCTTAAGCCTACTTAAGGGTTTGACGTAGACTCCAGAGCAAGATTAATCAAGGGAGTGGGTCCTAATATGCTATACTGAAAAAGTTAATTACATCAAATTATGAAAATCATAAACTAATACATTATTTCTTTATCACCTTAACATATAAGCAAGAAAGTTTCAAATTAATTAAAATATAGATCAATTCATCAAAATATTACTATAAATTATATAATTAAAATTAATTACTACATTGAACCTAAATTCTAAAGCATCTACCAATGAAATTGTTTACCACTAGCTCATAATATTACTCTTCCTTAAAATAAAAAAATAAAAAAATTTTGACCAAATCGGCCAAGAGTTTTTTTTTTTTTACTGAATAAGCCAAGATTTTATCATACGGCATTAGGTTTTTAGGGTTTTGATGAAACTGATCCAAAATCCATTATTTTACATAAATAAAATTCAGCTGTTTTTTGAATTTTTTGACCGAATTTAGCCGTTACGGTGACGTTTGAAAGGAACTTCATTGAAATGTGTAAGCAGTCATCAGAGTTCCATTACAATTATATTAATGGGGTCAATCAAATTTTATGAGTTATCAAAGATCTTGAATTTCTTTAGCAACTTCAAATTTGGGGCTAGTTCAAGATCTTTGATGACTTCAATCAATGAGCTTTTCAATTGAAGTCGCCAAAATAACTCATCAACTCAAAATAAAATAGTCAAATACTTCGTAGAAAGATTCTTTCTTAAGGGTTGTCATCCTATTTTAGGAGGCTATTTGGTTTATTGAAAACTGAATGTTGAAGAAATACAGTGTATTTGTAATACTTTGAAGTTGTTAGAATGGATGTAAAATAAATGTGGGGAATTGAAGTTTCTGTTTGACTTGAAGTAAAATGAATTTAATGTAAAGCATGACCGGTGGCGGTAATCAGTGGTGGTGGCAGCCTGTGGAGGGGCCAATAATGACGGTGGAGAAAAGCAGCCAACAATGACGGCGTTAGACAACTGGTGGTGGGCAACGATGGCTACTAGTGGTGTTGGGCGGTGACCGGTGGTGGTTGACAATAGCTGGGGGTGGGCGGGTGGTGGGCGACAGTGTTCGGAGGTTGTCGCCAATGGCGAGAGACGGTGGTGATGGGCAATGAAGTTTCGATATATTTAGAAATCTCTCAAATCTGAGAAATTTCAAATACGTCAAAAATAAAGTAGATGATAAATTTCAAATACATTAAAATTTTATACTGCATTTGATCGATTTCAAATCAAATAAAAAATCAATATTATCAAAACCTGTATTTTTAAAATACTTTATACCCCTTTATTACTTCAAACGGAATAGCCTCTTTTAGCCCTGATTAAAATTCGCTGTATACTAATAGCTATAAATTAATTAGCTTTGTATGTAATCATTTCAATGATACTGAACGACTCCTCTAGTCGCATAATTTTTTCCCGACAAGTTTTTCTTTTATTATTTCATTGAACTCTAATGTTATTACCCAATTTGAACCGAAAATTGTTAAGTTCATTACAGTAAACTGCAGCTAAGAGCTCCGAGCTTGCTTTGTCTTTTTGTGGTTTTCTGGTCGGAATGTTCTTTACTTTTACTTTCCGTACTTGCATGGCTGTTTTCTATTCGCAAAACTCCCTTTTTTTTATATTTTTTTTTTGGGGGTCGAAGTTGAAGGTGGTATCATCTCTCTCGTATTTCTTCTTACTTTTGGCTTCTCTTTCTCGTTCTCTTTCTCTTTCCTTTCCTTTTGTCGTTATGCTGAATGCAGAGGAAATTGGGCTCTTTTGAGCAATTCCGGTCAGTGAAGGTGGATTTTTTTTTCTTTTCTATGATTTGTTCGACTGGGGTTTATTTGAAAGGTTCTCGCATGGCTCATTTGAGGTTTTTGTCTTTGTACTGGCATTGTATACTACATTATCTATTCTTTAATTTGATATTTCAGTTTTTTTTTCGATTCGTTGAAGGATTGTTTGGTTCCTCATACGGTTGCTGAAGTTGCCTTATTTTTTACGTTCCTAATTTTCAGCTCTATATTGGGCTTCATCTGTTCGTTATTTTCAGTGAGGGGATTATCTGAAATTAAGAGAATTTAGGGTTCACTTTCCCTCCTAGCATTTTCGCGCAATGAAAGAAATCTCAGATCTGGTCTGACAGCTTTTCTTACTTTTTTTTTTTGTTTCTTTGATTGAGAACGATTTTACTCGAGTGTTTTTATTTGGTTTAGTCCTTGAAAATGGATTCCAATGGAGAGGAGAAGGCCGGGTTGATGGGAACTGAAATTGAGGTGAAGGATGGGGGCTTTCGGTCTAAATTGAAAGCTCTTGGTAGCTTTGGTAGAAAAGATATGTTTTTTAGAGCAGATAAAATTGATCTTAAGAGTTTGGATATTCAACTAGCGAAGCAGCTGAAAAATACTTGGTGCAAGCATAAGGTTGATATGCCTGGGAATCAATGGGAGATTGATTTGTCTAAGCTTGAGCTAAGGTATGAACTGGCAAGAGGGACGTATGGTATAGTTTACAAAGGAATTTATGATGGTCGCGATGTTGCAGGTATTGATTCTTCTCTTTGTAATGTTGTAGATCTATCATAACTTCTTGCTTGCTAGGTATTAGTTTTCCATGCTGCTTTACTGCAATTACAGTTCTGTATTCTTTTAATGTTACATGTAACTGTAATGATAATCTTTGAAGCGCATGCAGTTCAAAAAGTATTCTTTGTTTTGACTTTTGGCAGAGGCTGAACTATGTGGTTATTTAAATTAATTTTTTTCTTAAAGAATTGGCTGGTCTCAACTGTCACATCCATGTGAGTGAAGCTTGCTTCCATTTACCATGTTTCTGGTTATGTTCTATTTTAGTGTAATATAATAATAAATTAAGAAAAGCCTTAAGTCTATCTAAAAATTATTAATTTTGTCCAAATTTTACCAGATTTACACCTCTTGGTTTCATCTAAAACACTTTCCTTTTTAAATTCTTAACTTATTATTCAACCACTAATAGTTAATGATCTTTTATTAAAAAAGAAACCCCTCTTTCAAATTTCATAGAAATTAACAAAATTCACCAAACTATCAATATATAGAGATGCCAACAATCTTGTTGTAATTGTGAGGCTTATGTTGAAGCACTCTTAGGATGAATGATATATCTTTGAAGTTGCATCAAAGAGCTAAAATTGTGAGCATCCTAGGTGTGTTTATATTGGAGCACTCGTAGGATGTATAATATCTTGGAAGTTGCATCAAGGGACAAACTTATGTAGTTTATGAGATCAAAATAAATAATATCTTGATATTTAAAAGTTTGAGCTATTAGAAATTCCCATTATTTGTCAACTTTGGCAGGAAATTAACGATGGTCAGATAAATTCAAAATTATTCATTAAAAAAAACAATAAATAACTCAAAGTACAACCAAAATTTATTAGAAGGCATTGAATCATGTAAATTTATGCCTAACATTATTGACTTGAACATTCTAATGAAGTGCAAGTTATAATTCACAAGAAGTACTTAAAATAAAAATTAAATGATAAGAGTCAGGAATAAACTTGAAATAACATATCCTTGCTCATTATATCCTTAAGAATTTGATTTGGAAAATAACACTAGAAACATGCAAGCCTCTATGTTATATTGGGGTGCAACATAATAATAAATCAAGGAAGAAAGGCCATAATTCTAGCTATGAATTATTAATTCTCTTCTAAATTTTATCGTTGATTTTTAAAGTTCTGAACTTTCTATTTATAACTCCTCACCCACTAAAAAGTTAGGGATCTCTCATTAAAAAAGAAAACCCTCTATCAAATTTCATGGATATTGACATACTTCACCAATAAAGCAATCATGAATCTATGAGTCATTTGCTTTATGTTCACCAAGCTGTTGAGGATCGATTTTTTTTTTGGAGACACGATTGTTGTGGCAGCAGGATTTGTGCAACATAAGAGGAAGACATGAATTGAGGAGAATTTGATTTAAATTTTTTTAATAAATTAAATATTAATAGTAATAATAAAAAATGTGTGTTTGTATTTGTGAGTCCTGAAATTTGTACCGTTGCTTCATGTGCGGGCGAATTTTGAGTTTCGCCCTTTATGCGACAACAAAAGTAATATGGGTGTCCTGTTCGGGTAATTTCGATGTTATGAATGTGTCTGCGCGGTTCGTTTTATAAGCGGTGGCCTTTAATAACATTTGTGTGGCGTTTCATCTGTCATCCATCATTCTCATTGCAACTGGTCGAATTGATTGTGTTCTTTCTTTGTTGATTTCAACATTCTATACATGTTGGCACAATCTGCTTTGTAAATGGGCGACATTTGGATAATTTTAATCGTGATCGAGATATTTTGAACCCTATTTGTGCAATGTAATGTCAATTGATTGTCGTTTCCATCGAATTTGCTTAAATTGGTTGTGAGCTATATACAGAGGTCAATACTTGCTTGATTGCTTGACCTACACCCTAAGTCCCGATTTGGGGCTTATAAGGCATGCCTTTATCTAAACAAGATGGAAAGGTCGTTTGAACCAGTTTAATTCAGCTCTTGTTTCTGATCATTACATTATGATTTTCAATGTGTGTGAGTGACATATGCAAGCTATATTCTATGACTTATAAGGACTCAATTGACTAAGAAACTTCTTCTTGAGCTCCATTTGATGTTTTCTTAAACTTCTTGAGCATGTCCTTATGTTTCTTTAATCTCCATATGATTTAATTTGCATTGAAATTTTGGTCACTTAGTATACACATTACTACTTCAATCATATATTTTCTATTATCAAATTTGACCTTCAAAACACCATGGCTCATAGGGTCAACATAGGATTGACCAAATTAATGAACTTTTATATTTTCTGATTTTTTGAAGACTTTTACTATTAACAAATCCTCTAAAATATTGAGGACACTTAGCTCAGTTTGTACTTTGAATTAGTATGCCACTAAACTATAATATAAAATCAATATAATTCTGATAGAAATTAGATTATTAGATAATTTCTCAAGAGTCATATTTTCATATTTCTCATTTGATTCATGGACCCCAATAAACATGAATCATTCAATTTCGCATACAGGCATAGGTTGTATCTCGGTTAGAAATTCGTGTTCAAGTATGATCTTATGCTCATTTTTTGCTTTCAAACTTCATTTTTGATTGTTCAAGTATAGATTTAGGTTTATGAGCATATTCTTAAGTTCATGAACAGATTTTAATATATGTGCAAATTCAAACTCAAAATAATTAGATGTATGATCATATTATAGTTGAAAATCATTTTCAGAACTTGCAAAATATCAAAAGAATATCAATGAATTATAATTTTATTTTAAATTGTATGAAGTTCCATGAATTATAATTTTTTCAATTGTATTAAATTCATCCACAAAGAATTCTTCTACTTGGCATGTATATGGCAAAAATTCAGAGAAGATGACATTAATGTTTCTTTAGGAATCTGATTGTTCTAAAAAATTATCTTAATACGACTCAACATTTAAAGATCTAAATAAATCTTCATATTGTATGTTTGATGAATTGTAGCCTAGATCATTCCTAAATTTTAGCTTAAGACCTTTATGTAAGGATTTAATGGAGATAGAAAAAGTAATTCGATTGTCTCCGAAAGAAATCAAATCATCAAGAAGAATTTTCGAAAGCGTACATGAATCCATTGAAATGCAGAATTGAGGTTTTCAGTCTTCCACGTTTGAAGCGGCGTTCTCCAAGAGAGTGAGAGACTCCTTTTCACTCAAGTTGGGAAATGAGAACTTAACCGCTTAAACTGAGGACCACGACCCTTTTATACTTTAACTGTAAATATTTTATTTCAGTTAATCATTAAAATACAATTAATACTCGGCCTCTACACAAATTAATTCCATACAAATTTAATTGAGATGCTACATAAGCCAAATAATTATTTAATACATAAATAGATCACAAATTTAATTGGTTTAATTTTAGATAGTTTCTAATGTATAAAATTTTATTTATATGTATAAATATATGCGCCCACATTAATCTCCCACTTGGGCCACATATATATATACACACATTATAAAATAACTATAAGAGCTCAATATTTGTTATCTTTATAAAATAACATCTCTAGACAATCTGATCCATCAATCATATCAATATAGAATCAAAGTGACCTTTGTTACATTCTTCGTAACAAGATACATCATGATCACTATATTAATATAATTAACGATATAGATCAAGTATGAATGTGTAGTATAAAAATTTAATGTAATGTGATCTCAAATCATGACTATTTTTAACTTGTCCAATTTTATAATTAAAAAGAGTTGTAACCAAAATTCAATACTTTATGCTAAACTGCAATTGAAATTAAATAACTTTATTTCAGAATTTTCAATCACTAAAACAATAATACTTTAGTCTGATCAGAAAATAAGTTCATAATAATTGAACAATACAAACAAACTCCCACTAAGCTAGCATATAATCAAAATAAATTATACTCATACGAGCCACATGCTCATGAAATACTTTAGGTGATAATTCTTTTGTAAGTGGGTCTGCAATCATAAAGTTTGTACTAATATGTTCAATAGAAATTTGACAACTCTGAACCCTTTCTTCACAACTAGAAACTTTATGTCAATGTACTTTGATTTTGACGAGCTCCTATTGTTCTTGAAATATAACTGCTGCTTTATTATCATAATTTTATCTTTAATGATCTCTCAATGCCATCAACAATATGTAGCCCTGTGATAAAATTTTGCAACCATATTATCTGATTTTAAGCCTCATAACAAGCTACAAACTCTGCTTTCATTGTTGAAGAAGCTATAAGTGATTGCTTTATACTTTTTCAAAAAATAGCTTCTCCAGCCAACATAAAAATATTGCCTTAAGTGGATCTTGTGCTATCGAGGCAACTAGCAAAATCAGAGTCGGAATACCCCACGATTTCTAAATGATCAGATCTCTGATATGTGAGCGTAAAATCTCTTGTCCTTTTTAGATATCTCATAACTTATTTCAAAGCTTTCCAATGATCTATTCTTGAGTTACTTAAATATCTACCAAACATTCTAATAATGTACGCAATATTCGGATACGTACAAACTTGAGCATACCTAAGACTCCTTACTGTCGATGCATAAGGGATCTTATAAATCTCTTACTTTTCAACTTCATTTCTTGGGCATTGAAGCAAAATAAATTTATCCCCTTTTATAGTGGGTGTATCCTCTAGTGCACAATCTTTAATGAGAAATCTGTTAAGCACTTTATCAATATAGGCTGTTTGTGATAACCCAAGTATATCACGGGAGCGATCCCGATGAATTTGTATATCCAACACAAAAGATTTATTTCCAAGATCTTTTATTTCAAATTTATTTGAAATAAATCTTTTAGTTTTATGTAATAAGCCTATATTATTGCTTCTAAGCAGAATATCATTGACATATAATACCAGGTGAATAAATTTACTCCCATTGAACTTATGATAAATGCATTAATCAACAGTGTTTTCTTTAAAATCAAAGGAAGAAATCACTTGATCAAATTTCTTATGCCATTGACGGGAAGCTTGCTTTAAACCATAGATGAATTTCCTTAATTTACGCACCAGATGTTTTGAATCAGAAGATTGAAAATTTTCTGGTTGCATCATATATATAGTTTCCTCAATGTCTCTATTAAGGAATGCAATCTTTACATCCATCTGATGTAGCTCTAAATCACAATGAGCTATAAGTGCTATAATAATTCTAAAAGAATCTTTAAAAAATTGGAGATAAAGTCTCTTTATAATCAATATCTTCCTTTTGAGTGAAACATTTTGCAACTAGACGTGCTTTATATCTTTCAATATTGCCTATTGCATCCCTTTTGATTTTAAAAATCCATTTACAACCAATAGGTTTTGTTCCTTTAGGTAATTCAGAAAGATTTCAAATATTATTATCTTTCATTGATTTCATCTTATCTTCCATGACCTCTATCAACTTTTGGAAATTAAAATATTATTTGACCTGACGAAACGAGATTGGATTATCTTCCAATCTCATATCAAACTCATGCTCTTGGAGATATACAATATAATCATCTAAAATTGTTGTTCTCATTTCCCTTATGGATCTCCTTAATGACACTTCAATTTGAGGTTGTTGTCCTTCTATATGAGTGGGAGATAATTCAATATTATTTTGATTATTTTGATTTACAATCTGAATAATATCATGCATAGTTACCTGATCTTTTTTCAATTGTGACATTAGGAATATTAACATATTCCTCTTCAAAATCAAAATTTTTGAATTTATCTTACCACTATATTTAACATTCTCAATAAATTTAGCATTGCCCATCTAAAAAAAAAAGAAGATTTATTTGAGGAATCATAATATTTAAAATTTTTTGATATTTCAGAGTATCAAAAAAAAAAAATAGCAGCTAACAGTTATTGAGTACAATTTTCTTTCATTAGGCTTATAAGGCCTAGCCTCAGCTGGATATCCCTAGACATGAAAATGCTTAATACTAGACTTCTTTCTAGTACACAACTCATATGGTGTTTTAGTTACTGCTATGCTTGGAACTCTATTAAGAATATAAACTGTAGTTTATAAGGATTCTCCCCAAAGTGATTCTAGTAATCATTCTTTTAAACATATTCTTTAAGGTTCTGTTTCGTCTCTCAGCTACACCATTTTGACTTGGAGTCCCTAGCATAGTGTATTGAAGAACGATGCTACATTCTGTTAAATACCTCGAAAAAGGGCCAGAACGTTGTTCACCTGATCCATCATATATCTACCATCGTATTCACCACTATGATCAGATTTAACAGCTTTAATCTTCTTTCCAAGTTGATTTTTAACTTAAGTTTTGAAGATTTAAATACATTCAGATATTCTGATTTTTTATGTATTAAGTATAAGTACTTATAACGAGAATAATCGTTTGTAAAAGTAATAAAATACTGTTGACCATTCCAAGAAGCTGTAGGGAATGTGCCACAAATATCAGTATGTATTAATTCCAAGACATTTAAACTCATTTTAACACCTAATTTCTTAATATTTGTTTATTTTTCCTTAATACATTTAATATAAATTTTAAAATCAATATAATTAAGGGAATTAAAAATTTCATCTGACATAAATCTTTCAATCCTTTATTTAGAAATATACTCTAAACGCTTATGCCATAACATAAATTAATTCTCATCAGTTAATTTTTTTGTACTAAAATTATTTATATGTAAAGTTTCATTTATCTGTGAAGCAGAAATATCTAATTTATATATATTATCAATTAAAGAACATGCACCAATGATTTTTTAACATTGAAAGAGACTAGATTTTTTATTTTCAAATGATCAAGAGTAACCAGATTTGTCCAAACCATACCTATTAATGGCGAACGGCGCACTAAGCCGCAAAGGTCCCTTAGGAGCCATGACACATAGCGCACGGCGCGGTGCGCGCCTTTTTAAACATGGCGCAAACTAAATAAGAATTATAAAATAATAAGCATGAATATAAAATATTATTAAAAATAAAAGACAAGCTATCATAATAATGAAAGACAACCATAAAATATATAAGTTCGAGTAAGAAACATCCCAAAATCTCATAATTCAAATATTATAATATTTTTTTAAAGGTCAAATAAGAATTTAGTCTACTCTTCTTGGGAATCATCATTATCAGCAAATGTTAAAATATCTTTATCAACATTGTCTCTTACTTCATAAGCCTCTTCATCACCCTCCTCATCTTCATTCTCAATAGCAACATCATGCCTAATTGAAGATTCCTTCTCTTTCCCTTTAGATCTTTCTCGAATATTATAGCTTTTATCATAAATATTAGTAGCATTAGCAACACTTGTCTAAGTTAAATCTTCCTCTTCAGCAAGAAAGTCATTTTCTTCAGCAGACTCATTATATAATTTTCCTGTTAGCTACTCATTTGCATCATCTATCTCAGTCAAAGAAATAGGATCAATCACATCACGATGATTTAATCTCCGAATCAGTGCTCTATTATATTTCACATAAACTAAATCCTTTAAGCGACCATGATCCAAGTTGCTTCTTCGTTTGTTATGAAGCTGTAAATAAAATATTATTACATTGTTATATTATAAATATATATAAAAAAGCAACACATACATTATAAAATACTTACATGTTCAAAAATACTCCAATTGCATTCGCATCCAGATGAACTACATGTTAGACTTAGGATTTTGATAGCAAAGCTTTGTAAATTAGGAGCTCTTTGTCCATATGTCAACCACCAATCAGCTGTAAGAATTAAATTTTTTTTCAATATTATATACATGCAAATCAGTCTTAACTTTTTTTGTAAATAAAGATACCTGGAGATCGGATAGTTCTTTGTCTTACAGCTGGAGGAATACCAAATAGTCTTTCACCTTTAATATATAAACTTAATTCATTACTGATTTTATCTTCTTCAGCTATATTTTGAGATAATCTTTCAACACATTGGTAAAGACCATCAGCTATTTCCTTGTCCTTGGCAATATCAGGGTTATTGAAGAAATATTCAGGATTTAAAAAATGTTTTGCTGCATGTAGAGGCCGATGTAATTGCACTTACCATCTTCTATCAATAATTTTAAAAATTTGATCATACTTATCACTGTTATTGAATCTTGCAGTAATTGCCTCTTTTGTTCTATCAATTGCTTTATATATATATAAGTCATTGGGGGTTTCTTCTCTCCATCAATCAATCTAAGAACCTTTAATAAATGACCAGCTATTTTTAAGGCATACACTATAGTGTTCCAAAATGATTGTTGTAAGATTATATTTTGAGATTGTTTTTCTTTACCCTCTTTCGCATAAGGACCCGAGATAAACTCCTCACATGTAAACATTCTCTTCAAGTTCAGTTGTTGATGAAAACGTTGTAAAGTTAAGAAAGCTGTTGCAAAACGAGTTTTTGCGGGTTTGACAAGTACTCTTTGATTTGTGCACCTTCTCATTAACTCAAGCAAGCGAGGCCTAGAATATATAAAACTGTGTACTGCCACTGCTTTTTTAAAGCATCGCTTTAGCTTTTGAATTTTGAAAATATCCTCCATTATTAAATCCAAATAGTGAGCAGCACAAGGAGTCCAATAAATGTGAGGATATTTGTCCATCAATAATTTTCCTGTTAAGTCATTATAATTTATAAAAATTCTTCATAAAATGACACAGCTTAATATTAAAAGTTGTGACAAACCTGCAAGAACATTTTCGGATGCATTATCAATTCTCACTTGAATCACATTATGTGGTCCAACAACCTCAATGTACTTGCAAAAAAAATTCAAACATTTTCACAGCGTTCTTAGAAAAAGAACTAGCATCAATTGACTCTACAAATACACTAACTCTTAAACAATTAACAAGAAAATTGATTAAGCTTTTTTCATTACTCTACGTCCATCCATCTGCCATTAGAGAACAACCATATCATACACAATCTTCTTGATGGCGTCGTAATAGCTCATGTGTATGTCCAATCTCTTTCTTTAAACAAGTAACTCGTACCTCATGATAACTAGGAGGTTTCATATTAAGTCCAAATTGTCCAAGTGCCTCCACCATAGTAGGGAAACTATCATATTTTACAGTATTAAATGGAATCCCAACATTGTACATCCATCTACTGAACATAAAAAATATTTGTTTGGCGAGTTAAAAAATTTCTTCCAATGAGGCCACAAACTAATCACTTATAGACATGAACTTATCCCAGCCTTCAACATTAAGGCAGGTGTAAGAAATGAATGAATGCAGAAAGGTCCTACAATCATACATAGCTATCATGTAGTTCACATTCGAAAGAAGATAATGAAGATGAATAAGGTCATCTAGCATAACATACAAATGCTTGTTTCAATTCAAAACAATATGCTGTAGACAATTAAGAATTGAATAGTAGGGATCCATATGCACAATTTACCATTAGCATAAAATCTAGATGCGATAACAATAGTAAAAAATATTTGTTTGGCGAGTTAATATGGGAGATAGATCATGGCAGCAATTATGATAGGGAAGCCACATCATTAGACTTTCAAGCCAGTAAGCTTCATCAAAATCCCTCATTTGTAATATGATTAGAAAATTGCTATTGAGCATAATTATGAGAACTTACTCAAATATAGTAGCTCTAAATACAAAGTTAATCTATAAAACATCCCAACTAGAGTTATTATATTCTCAACCTCATTCAGACATTCACTATATAAAAGGTTGGATACTTGGATTTAACTCATAGACTTCTGAAATAGGAGAAAAAATAGTCAAGTACCTCAAAAGCAATGAACAAAACGGCGACAAAATACAAAAAAACAACGAACAAACGGGGCTTAAAATGGCGAAATAGGGCTCAAAACGACGAGCTCCCTCAAAACGGCGACAAAAAACAATGAATAAATTGCATTAAAAGCTCTTACTCTCCTACCCGCTTACCTGAACTGGAATCCTCTGTATCCTCTTTGCGATCTCCTTCGGACGAACTCGGTGGAATCATCGATTGGATTCTGCACAGAAGGCTGAGAGAAGTATTCAGCTAAAGGCACGAGCGAACGGTGACAGCAGCAAACAGCACAATCAACCATTGTATTTCGGCGGAGAGAAACACGTGGATTCGGCGGAAGCAGAGAGCCAGAGAGGGTTTCCGTGAAATTAGGGCAGCCCGATAACTATACAAAATATATAAAGTATATTATTTTAACATAAAAATAAATAAATTTAAAAAATATTCATAAATATACAAAATATTACTAAACACAATTTGGCGCGCTATTTTGCGCCTTGTGCTACGCGCCATGACGCACATGTGGCGCACATAGCGCGCGCCATTTTAAACACCTGCACCGCGCCTTGAACATTGCGCCGTAGGTGTGCCGTGCCATGCCGTGCGCTATAACGCGCGCTATTTTGCACCATTGACAAATATGGTCCAAACATGAAATAAAAATCAGATTCCATCTAAATGATGGTACATAAAAATTCTTATACAAATTCAAAGTACAACCATATTCTAAGTACAATCTATATAAGTCTACAGCTTTAACAGGAGCTTTAATGTCATTTCCCACATAGATGAATCTTTCAGCATCTGTTGGCACTCTGCTCCTTAGACAACCCTGCATAATCACACTTATGTGAGTAATTGCACATTTATCTATCCACCAAGTATAATTTGATACTAAGGTCGAATTAACTTCAGAATAAACAAGATTCAAAAGTTTACCCTTTTTGACGAGTTAGTTAGCATATTTTGGATAATCCTTCTTCACATGACCAGCTTTCTTACAAAAGAAAGAAGTAATAACCAGATCTTGCTTATGTTATGCTTTAGGTTATGAAGTCCCTTTATCTGCAGCTCCTTTAATTTTTATAATTCATTTTTTCTTTTGGTAGCAAAATCGTGAGAAGAAGAAGCTAAGTGAGCACTTTCTATATTTTCTTATTTCAATATTTCTTCCTCTTGCACACACTGAGCAATGAGCTTATTAAGAGTTCATTTTTCCTTTTGAGTATTGTAACTTATCTTAAAATGACTGCATTTTGCAGGAAGAGAGATCAATATTAGATGCACAAAAATGTCATCAGACAATTTTAACTTTAATGCTCTTAGTCTTGTAACAAGATTAGACATTTTCATAATGTACTCTTTTATGTTTCATTTGCCTTTATACTGCATTGAAACAAATTTACTAAAAATAGTACTTGTTTCGTCCTTTTCATAATCTGCAAAATGGTCTGCTATTTGGCTTAGAAACTTCTTAGCATTTTTCTCCTCAGGTATTACTCAGAGGCGCCCTTCGAGTATTGCACTACCAACATGACTTTCCTTTAGCCCCCACAGCTAGGACGAGAAGCCTTTACAAAACACCTCCTTTTTGCCACACCCGGCAAGGCAGAGAACCCAACTCCTTTTGCTTCCTCCTGAAGTTGGCAGAGAACCACGATCACTTGCTGAAACTTACCTCTCTCAACCCTTCCAAGGATAAGAGACTCTAGAGAAGAAGAAGTGGAACAATGCTTGGAGCAACCCTTGTGAACCCCCTCACAAAATCCTCTCTCTCTCCCTCTCTCTCTCTCTCTCTCTCTCTCTCTCTCTCTCTCTCTCTCTCTCTCCTTTAGGTTTTCTCAGGTCAAGACAGCAGCCAAGGATGTTCAAAAACGTTGAACAAGAGCTCTTAAATAGAAGAGCTTCAAAGAAGCTCATTAATTGCAAGTTGCCGACTTTATCGTCCAGGACGATATGTAAATCGTCCTGGCCGATCAGTACAAATCTCATAAGATTGGCCAGAGCATCGCCCTGAATGCAAACTGGACGATTGAAAATTTGCTTGATCGTTCCGGACGATATCACGATCGTCCCGGCCGATCAGTTCAAATTAGAGGAAAATCGTCCAGAGCATAGCCCTGAATTTGAGCTGTCCGATCCAAATCGGCCAGAGCATCGCCCTAAATTTGTACTGGCCGATTTTTATCGTCTAGGAGCAACCAAGGGTTTTTGAATGGATCGTCCAGGCCGATCTTGCGATCGTCCAGGACGATATGATCGTATCAATCATCCTTAATTACTCCCATGATTGTCGGATCAATTTAGGCATAATTATACAATATCGTCCAGGCCGATCAAAGAATCGTCCTGGCTGATTTCCAAAAATATAGAATACCTAAATAGATCATGGCGGCTATCTCTTTCTGTTTTGAGCATATCGTCCTGGCCGATACAGGTATCGTCCAGGCCGATCAATTAATTACGGCTGCCTTAACTAAGAAATCCTGATTAGATCTTCTGTTTTGAACTCGATCGTCCAGGACGATATAAATATCGTTCGGGCCGATGTGAGTAAAAACACAAGTTCTAAATCTCTCAAGTGTGTGTGTGTGTAGGGTTACTTAACATCAGTCACTTAAACAATTACAATTGACTCAAGAGAAAAAAAAAGAAAATTACAGACTAACACAACCCTAATCTACCCAGTCTTGAGCTGATTCCGATTTCCGTCCGATCTTTGAATCCTGAAAATGTCAGTAATAAAGGCAGTCGAAAAGAAGCAAGAGTGTTTGCTAATCATCCAAACATAATTCATGGAATCTGCAACACTTTCCATTTCTTAAAATTAAAGTCATTAAGCACTGAAATGTTATTCAAATTAGCAGATATAGAAGAAACATTAACTGAAAAATAACAAAAAAATAATAAGCTCGCAATTAGTAACATCATAAGGTGGATCTTTTATAAGATACCTAAAACAATATCATAATTTATTATTTGGACAGAAATTATAATTTGTAAATAGTACTCTTAAAATTATAGTATATAAATATTGATAAAAATTATGTCAATAATAAGTCTTTCTTTGAACCGACTTACTATATGCATGAATAATTTCAAATTATCACATATTTATAATATATCTTTAGAGTCCAACAAAAAAAATATTTTTTTGAGCTGATTTTTGTCGCATAGACTAGAAATTTTTTTTAGCATTATTCAATTAATTTTAAATTAAATAAATTGATTTAATAGAGGTCACTTTGGTGACATATTATTTCAATTTAATTTAATTTTAAAAAATAATGAATAATTACTTAAAATGAGAAATATTTAATTGATAAATATATATTATCAAAAATTTCTCTAAATAGAAAATACATCAAACGAAATATAGAACTCAGCTTATATACAAATCTACGCAAGCATTAAAATCGAGAATGGCTTATGATTAAAGTTCTAAATCCATGTCAAATCAATTAATATAATATGATAATTATGAATGTACACATTCATTAGCATAATTTTAGAAACTTTTAATAGTCATAATATGAAAGTTATAACTATCACGAAAATGCATGCTGAATCCATAGATATGCAAACAATTTTAACTTATTATTAATAATTAAATGAAAAGAGCGACGGTTCGAGCAACTGAATCCATTTAAAAAGCGTTGCATCCATTGGAAAATAAAGCCAAAAATAACTTAATTGTTTTACGGAGAAGAAGATCACATGCAGAATCTTTATTATGATGAAAGTGCACTTTTGATTTTGCTTTATTCATGTTTTACTAAAACATGACCGAAATCGTCAAAAAAGAAAAACAAACTTGCTTACAAAGCATGCCAAAAAAGAAATAATAAACTTCAATTTATTGAAATCTCTCATACATGAAACAAATTTTCAAAAGAAAGATTTCTCAAGCGAACATTTCTTTTGACCGAAAACTAAATTAATCAATAGCATGATTAGAGAAAGTCGTTTCTCGTTGATTCAACATGACAACCAGACTCTAATATCACTTGTAAGGATTTAATGGAGACAGAAAAAAGTAATTCGATCGTCTTCGAAAGACATGTCAAATCATCGAGAAGAATTTTCGAAAGCATACATGAATCCATTGAAATATAAAATTGAGGTTTTCGGTCTTCCGCGTTTGAAGCGGCGTTCTCCAAGAGAGTGAGAGATTCATTCTTTTCACTCAAGCTGGGAAATGAGGGAAATGTGAACTTAACCGCTTAAACTGGGGACCACAACTCTTTTATACTTTAATTGTAAATATTTTATTTCAACCTATCATTAAAATAAAATAAATATCTGGCCTCTACACAAATTAATTTCATACAAATTTAATTGAGATGCTGCATAAGCAAATAATTATTTAATACTTAAATAGATCAGAAATTTAATTGGCTTAATTTTAAATAGTTTCTAATGTATAAAATTTTATTTATATGTATAAATATATGCGCCCACATATAAAAATTTTCCAACACTTTAATGAAGCAATAAGTGATATAATAAAATTAAAAAGAAAAAAAAAGAAAAAATAGTGATATAATAAAATATTCTTAACACAAATCATGTGTAACTACAAGACTTATAAACCTTACATTATACTCTTAGCTTAAGTTTCATGACACCCTATTTTGATGTTGTTTCACTTGCTAATAAGGTTTTGGAATGCATCACTAAACCTCCTTTTTAAACCCTCGTAAAAAATGGACAAAATCAATAATGAAATTTACATTCTTAATTACATTTAGCAAAGGTCCAAACTCTTAAAGAACCAAAAGTGTCTTAAAGGACAAGCATGTTAGATATAAATTGACCCATTCAATAATGATTTGCTCAAGTGAACCTTTTTAACCTTATCACACTCAAGATTATCGTAAGATGACATTTCATTTTTAGTTCCCACAGCCTGGCTTAGTCCAAGGTAGCTTAATCCTCAAGTACTTCTACCGTAGAAATTTATGTCTTCAACTTGAAAAAATAAGTTGGGATATTGTGTTAAGTTTTCTTTGCTTTTGTAGTTTTACGTAGTTGTAACAATGCAAGAACTTGTGCACGCATTGATGACAGAATTGTGGAGTGAAGATTGTGCTATAACTTTTGATTTGTTCATAGTTTGCGAAGAGAATAATTCAGTGTAGAGGAGGAATTAGGTATGTAAAGAGAAGGGGATTAAAAATAAATCAAAAGAAAGAATGGCTTAAGGGTGGGATGGAGAAAGGGTCTCAGGCTAGGAGAGAGAATTGGCCATGATCAACAAGTAGGGGAGAGAGTGCCAGTGGACATCATATCACTACTAATATTAAGATAATGAGAAGCTTGTTCAGATGACAAATGTCCATTTTACCATTGACCAAAAACATATTGAATGCCAAATAAGGATGATGGCATAAATGGCACAAAATAATAATGGCAGTACAATGTGTCATTAAAGATCCTTATTATGATAAATAACAAGAGTTATTGACATTTTTTATTATTTTTGTGAGTATTTATGCATATGCTAGAGTTTGTACATATATGTAAATAATATATTTCATTAACAATTGTATGTTAATACTCAGGTTGGTGCCAAGTGGGCTTTCTAAACAAATATTTCCCCAAACCTTCATACTATGATTTGTCTAGCTCCTGTTGCTTTGATTTAGCATTGTGCCTTTTCTTTTTTGCAATTAGTTTATGATCCCTGTGTTTTTCCTGTGTAAGACTAAGTTAATACATCCAAGCAAATGGTTGAAAAAACGATTATTTAAAATAGCCTTGTATTTGCATTTGAGTTTCCTTTTCGGATTTAGAAATCTTATCAGCTTTATTGGGTTGATTAATTTAAACTATTTTTTCACTAAATAATGATGTTTGCATTCCAATGAAAATCTGGATGATTTGTATTGTATGTATTATAGTGAAGTTGATGGACTGGGGAGAAGATGGTTTTGCTAGGAATGCTGAAACTGTTGCTCTCCGGGAAACATTCCAGAAGGAGGTCGCTGTGTGGCATAAACTTGACCATGCAAATGTAACCAAGGTTAGCTTTCTGGTGAACACATTTAAATAGGCGTAATGCAATAATATATTATCATCTATATTTCTTTCCATACCCTTATTTTGTTGTTTTGTTGAGGGATTTATATTCAATTTTTATTTCTAATACCAAAATTTTTATATTTACTTTTATAACACTCCAACGTCCAAATCACATCAAAATATATTCATGAAATAACGTATTAATGTTGGTGGCATTTAAAGATTAAGGTGTCATATTAGTAAATATAAAAATTTAGGTGCTAGATACGTAAGAATTCATTGGTATGGTTGTAAATTCTCCTATTTATTTTTGTGTAAGTTTTTTTTTTTTTTTGCTGCATTGGAAGAACTCTGAGGGTCAACTTGGTTGCTATTTGTTTTAGTTTATCGGCGCAGCAATGGGAACCAATGAACTCAAAATTCCACAGAAGAATCCAACAAGCAATGGCAACAAATCTCTTCCAGCTCGATCATGCTGTGTTGTTGTGGAATATCTTCCTGGCGGGACATTAAAACAATTCCTGATAAGAAACAGTAGGAAGAAGCTTGCTTACAAAACTGTAATAAAATTGGCATTAGATCTATCTAGGGGGTAAGTGTATTATTATTATGTCAACTATACTGAACATTTGATAGCTTCAGTAATAATACATCAATATAATTTCTTTCATTGCAGATTGAGTTACCTCCATTCACATAAGATTGTTCATCGTGATGTCAAAACTGAAAATATGTTACTAGATAGGAACGTAAACCTTAAAATTGCTGATTTTGGTGTTGCTCGTGTTGAGGCACAAAACCCCAAGGATATGACTGGTGAAACTGGAACTCTTGGTTATATGGCTCCAGAGGTTAGCGAGTTGTATATACATTTCCTACTAGGCTCATTCATGGCTTATTGAAGTTTCTAGAAGTTTCTAAACTAATATCTAATCTGTAGGTGCTTGATGGTAAGCCTTACAACAGAAAATGTGATGTGTACAGCTTCAGCATATGCTTGTGGGAGATTTATTGCTGTGACATGCCATACTGGAATCTTAGCTTTTCTGAAATCTCCTATGCTGTTGTTCGACAGGTTAGTCTACACTGCAGAATAATTGAACTGAATATTGAACCAGAGTAAGGGAAGGTTTAAATTTCAAGTGCAAAACAAGATGAAATAGTAAATATTAAAATTTTTTAAATATTATTTATGGCTTCATAATGATACAAATATGTGATACAAAGTAAAAGAGATCTTATTTCTGAAATATTTAACATATAAAAAAAAAGTCTTATATAATTTTAAATTTAAACCCAAATATTTAATAAATTTCTGAATTTATGTTGTTTTATAATTTATGTAATAAATGTAGGCTCTATATTATTTATATCAAGATTATTTTTAGCGGTCTGATTAAAAATGATGGTGATAAATTTGATCATAACAGTAACCAGTTGATCCGATGAAATTGCAACTGGTTCAACAATTCATTGGTTCAACTGCAAGTTCTATCTAATTCTTTGCTGAGCAAAATGGTTTTAACTATGAACTGGTCCAGTCGGGAGACCAGTTCGCATTGGAACCAGCTAGTCTTGGTCCGATTTTCTAAACCATGATAATAACCGTAGTTTGCTCAATCTTTTTATCTCAGATTGAGGAAATTGGCAATCTGATCATGCTTGTTGTCTTGATTTAAGAAAGTTTTTTTAATATATCATCATTATGAATTGAAGGATTTTAATATTTGGTCTGAATTTGTGACAGAATATGAGGCCAGATATCCCCAGATGTTGTCCAAGTGCATTGGCAAACATTATGAGGAAATGTTGGGATCCATGTCCTGATAATAGGCCTGAAATGGATGAGGTTGTGGGGCTTTTGGAGGCTATCAATACAAGCAAAGGTGGTGGTATGATTCCTGATGACCAAGCCACCAAATGCTTATGCTTATTTTCTTCCAACCTGAGACCATAATTCTCTTTCAGTTCTATACTCTACTCCAGTTGTTTTTTACTGTAAATGATGAGAAGGTTTTTATTTTATTTTTTGTATTTGAATTTTGTTCATTACCTTCAACTCTGATCCTAAATTTTGTTTTCTTATTATATCAGCCAATTTGAATGTTATCATTGTTTCTTCAGCTCTTTATTTTGCTTTCAATGTAATTTATAATTTTTTTTTGCCAGTCAAGTGGCCGGAAGGACCATTAATTATGTTATGCATTTGCTATTAATGAATATATTTTAATACATTGACATTTTTGGCTAGTAGACTTAAGGTCTGTTTGGAATTGCTACAATGTTTAATAAAATTAATTGTGAAGTTGTTGCGAGAAAAATAATTTAGCTATTTTAATTACGAAATAATTTTTCATCATAGAAATGTGTGAAAAATAGCGAGAATGTAGTTGCAAAATGAAATTGTGATTGTTGTCTAAAAAGTAAAGCAATTAAAACGTTGTCGCAAATAGACCCTTAATCATCTCACTTTATATTATCTCATTTCACTGCTAATAATAGTTGCTGGTTCCTTGTAAGTTTAAATTCTATTTGCCTCGTAATAAAGATTGTGGCTACAAGTGAACAAATGCATTTGATGAATGGCTTAATACTCATTCATATAAGACTCATTTATATTTATTTATCTGCTTAACTAAATAAGCTTTGCTTTAGTCATGGATGTTCTCACTAGACATTTGCAAGAGGTTGTACCCGGTAAATGCTTTTTGCTGATTATATTCTTCTTGTTGATAAGATTAGAGAGGGAGTTGAAAGTAAGCTTGGATTATTGAGGTCAACCTTAGAGTCTAATGGCTTTCGTTTGAGTAGATCTAAAACTGAATAGATGAAGTATAATTTTAGTAATAATAAATATAGTGGGAAGATTGTGATTTTGGATGATCAAGTCATTAATAGGAGTACATGTTTTGGATATCTTGGGTCTACTGTTAAGAGCGGTGGTGAAATAGATGGGGATATTATTAGTAAAATTCAAGTTGGATGGTTGAAGTGGAGGAATGCATCGGGCTTGTTATGTGATAAAAAAATCTCTCTCAAACTTAAGGGAAAATTCTATAAGATGGTGGTGAGACCTATAATACTTTATGGTGCAAATTGTTGGTCATTAAAAGAGAAGCATAATATTAAGTTAAGTGTTGCAGAGATGAGGATGCTCAGGTGGATGAGTGGCTTTACTCTTAGAGATAGAATATGAAATGAGCATATATGTGAAAGGTTGGAGTAGCTACAATGGAAGATAAGATTAGAGAGAGTCGTCTTAGATGGTTTGGTCACATAAAAGGGCGGTCTTCCGATGACTCGATTAGGAAAGTAGATGTACTAGATTTGTTTATTTAATAATAACTTAATTATTTATTTGATAGCTTACCTTACATTATTGTATTAATTTTTTTATATATTTCACACTTAAAAAAATATGCATATTTTTAGAGGTATGTATATGATTAAAATATCAAATAGTTGATAGATACATATATTTTAATTTTTTATTATTAATAATTAAACTTCACCAAATACGTTTTTTGTGTGCTACAAAACTCACAACCAGTCCAGCCCTCATGATATGCTGATCCGCTTCCAATCCTGTGCCCAAGCCACTTTCCAGCCCAACTCCTCCCATCCAACCCGCTCCATACTCTTGATCTGCTTGTCCGCACACCCAGTCAACCCGAGTCGATATGTGCACCAACCCGCATGACCAAACCCAACGTCCGACCCGATGTAGACCACATGCTCTGACCCTAATCTCCTACCTGACCCGATTTCACTCCCCAGCCAGTTGTCAGTTCCCCGTCCGATCAGAGCCGCTCGACTCGATCTTCTAACCGTTCTTGTCATACCACTTCAGCCCAAACACTCATCCTCGATCGATGGCAGGTATGCTTGATTTGAAGAACAAACACCTGATCTTAGATCGACCCGAAATGTATACCCTGTGCCGTCGATCTTAGATTCGATTAGGAATGCGCAAATTGAAGACCCTATGCCATCAATATGAGATTTAGCCAAGAATGATCAAATTGAATCCCTCGCATCATCAATCTTAGATCCAGACAGGAAGAACTATAGGCCAGTGCTCCCAACTTCCCTTCGTGGGGAGGAGATGCCGGGAGGCTGCTGAAATTTTGAGCAAAAAAAGAACCCTCAACTTAATTCATTTTAATAAAAAAATGTCATTTTAAATTATTTAAGAAAACAACAACAACAATAATAATTAATTATGTGCCGTTTCACGATTAAAAAAAAGCGGGAGGGGAAAATGATTTGATTGCTCGAAAATGATTTAACTCGATTTAGAATTGGTTCAATACATATAAAATTAATGAATTGTATGATTCATTAAGAGTTTGTATTTAAAGGCATTGTAAAATTGCTTAGGTCATTCTCAAATTAAGAATAACAGTAATTACACAAATTCATCTCTTATTTTGACCGGTGGTTCCTTCAGATTTTGGGTTTTTTTTTTATGTATACGATCTCTTAACCTCAACTCTTAAACTTTAGCATATTTATACCCTCCATTTATTGTTATTAAGAGGATAAAATGTGAAAATGATACTTATTACATAGTTATTATAAGAAGCTACAATTATAAGGGCGAGTGTAGATGGAGCTTCAAATACAAACATTGATTGAGTAGAGTAAATTAAAATCTTAGCCAATAAAGCATTCAAGGACAATAGGTTTTCTCAAGCTATTGATCTAGTTATGGTCATGTTATTAATCCAAATGGGCATAACGTTATGTATTGGGAAAATCATGCATTTGCACACATCAAGTTTGAGGAATATGGTAGCGTGAAGCTTCAAAAGTTTTTGTGAAGTGGACCTTAAATATTTGAATGGCTACTATGGGCAAGGCACAATATATATAGTCATGGGGAAGTTTAAGGAGGCTTTGGAAGGATTACGAGCAGGTTGAGAAGTTTGATAATGATGGCAGTGCTAAGGTTGGGAAAGATCAGGAGATGAAATTATATGTTTACATTAATAAAATATGGGCACCAAAAATTTGCGCCCCCGACCTACCTATTGCTTTTGAGGAGTTTTAATGGATTAAGTTCTAGGGTAAATTTTTAGAAGGCAGATTGGGTTTGTAGATAAGTCACTACTCAGAAATTTCACCCTGATTTTGCAAGCACTTTAGATATGAGTTTTGGTTTCCTATAGGAGCAAGACCCTATAGTTAATTACCCCTCCCGATAATAAGAGAACTTTCGATTAAGGCTAGTCATCGATTAGACATGTAGAGAATACATATATCTAGCATATAGTAGCAGCATGGGTTAAAATTGTTGAAAGTTTAATATTTAAAGGAGGTTGTCGACCCTACCTGACAGAAGGATCCTTTTCGCAGCCATGGGTTGAGTTATCCAAGGGTACATTGTAGACATGGGGTGAGTATTTATCTAAGGGGATAAATTTGAATATATCTTAGCTAATAGAGTGCTTTGTGCCCTATTGATTATACCCTATTAAATCATATCTCAAGAATTTAGTGCCATTGGGGAGCTTACGGACTCTAACCATGACCGTAATTTAGTGGTGTCATTTGGAGGAAAATCACCCAATTCAGAGGGCCCGGACATAATCGTTTACATGCAGTATTATTTGGAGGCAAAACCATCGCTTAGAGGACACATGCCATGCCTTTAATGGCAGGAGACTATAGACCTCCGAAAGAGCACCACGCAAACGGGCCAAGTGGAAGCGACAGATTGGACCATACATACGATTAACCATGGAGGATAGCGGCTCTTGCCTACGCACCTCGATTGGTAATAATATGTATACCCTAATCACAATTATGGGTTTCTCCCATCCGATACATCAGCTCGAATGGGGTTTATGAGATGGTGAAATTCAAGTTTCCCACGGGCGCAAGCCCCTGTGGTTAATTACATCTCAGGCCGGAGCCCAAGAAGACTCTCGATTAAGGATCATACATTATCCTTTTCAAAGTAGGATTGGCATATAGGGCTAAGACTAGGAAGTCTTATCCAAAGGGAAGAAAGGTCCAAATGGGCTTGGTCGACATGCGGGGTTCATACCAGCATTCGAAGGCTCTAGGGTACTAAAGGGAAACTGGAGAAAATGAAGTCAAGCATCCAATCACATGCGTGAGAGAAGGATGGAGGTGGCGTCAGCCATGTGACGCAGATAAGTAGGATTTAAAGTCTCTGAAGAAAAGGAACCTACCCACTATTTAGGCATACTACGAGACCGAATGTAGTAGTCTCGAATCCTAAATCTAGGTTGGGTTTAGTGTTCTACACACACTAACACTTGTGTCTTAGCTAATGCAGTGCAAAACCTAGACTTACCCCGGCCTTGACTGGGGAGCCAGCTAACCACCTAATCACTTTAAAACCATGTAGTCTAGTCATTTATGAAAGATAGGTGGGTGGTACAGTTTTTGAAAGTATGACCGACATCTAGAGAATTTCCTAATTAATCATAGACTTATGTAGGTAGAATGCTCCTAGCTAATGCAATTAAATTTTAATTTAATTGATTTCTAATGCAACGCATGCTA
Organism: Dendrobium nobile; assembly: GCA_022539455.1. Lineage (NCBI taxonomy): Eukaryota > Viridiplantae > Streptophyta > Magnoliopsida > Asparagales > Orchidaceae > Dendrobium > Dendrobium nobile. The sequence continues at coordinate 26,230,425 of CM039731.1, forward strand.
GTTGAATAGTCAAATCATGAATGCTTTAGATCTAAAAATAGACTTAATATAAAATAATTTTTTAGAAGGAGATTAGACTTCCCCAGGTCCAGCACTTCATCCTCATAGGCTAGATTATCCGGACTCTACCCGCAAGCGGGGAAGTGTCTCATAGTAAGGGAGAAGAATAAATGCAATAATATGCATGCAACCCCAGACAATTCCGGCAATTTCCTATATTCGTTAAGTTTCTAAATTATTTAAACCTTAAATATTAAATTTTTATTATGAGCAAAAAATATTTTTGTAGTCCTTAAAAGAGCCTAACGAATATCCAGGCTAAAATAAAAGCGGTATGCAAGAAAGAAACCTAAAAAAAATAGATAATTTATATTGCGCGAGCAAAGTAAACACATCGATATAAATCAACTAATCAAATAGATGTCCATAGGCCAACTGCCCTTTAATTACAACTCAGGATTTGCAGAAAAGTAAAGTGGCCGGGCACCATTGCCAACAACCCAGATTTCTAAGCCTATGACTGACGCAAATGACTTTGAGTAGGATATGGGGTCTTCAATTCTTTAACTCTTTAGTTTGCCTTGGATTTGTTCTCCTGAGACTCCTTGGATCTCTCCTCCTTGGATTCCTTGGATTCGTCGTGGCTTGAATATCCAAACGAAGAGACAATTCCCCTAAAAGGGGGTTCTCTTTGGATATCTAAAGCCATTCGAACTCGATATTCCAAATGGAAGAAGACTCTCCCCTTTGAGGATGTCTTCTTCTTTTGGAATTCGAGTTGGATAAGAATATCCCAACTCAAATATCACTTTCACAACTCTCACCAATATTACAAAATTATTACATTAAATAAAAATAGAAAATTCTATACTCTCATGCATGGTTTTCCTAATAAAAATTCCCAAGAAGTTAATATATCATCTCAAGCAGTTTTTATAAGAAAAAGGAAAGTACACATCACAGCCATGCTTGGCCATGCTCTTAATTATTGAGGGCTAATGCAGTATGGAGCACCTGTAGCAGTTATTATTTAATGATTTAAATTAACCCTCATTTATTTAGGGGGAGCTGAGCAAAGTCTGAAGCACCTACATAAGACATCATTAGAAATCATGACATTTGCTCCCCCTTTAGCGTTGCATGAGCATGGCCACCTGCAAGAAGAATAATATATATGTCATCCATAACCTAGGGGTAAATCTAACGTACAACACATCCATCCACAGGGTACAAGAAAAGTAAGCAAACACACCAACGATTCATCACAGAATCTAGTGAAATCATCAGAAAGCTCCGGCACACAGCAGAAAAAGTAAACGGCCTAGCCTAGGTCTAGAAGTGATTCCCTAGCAAACAATTCTATGTGTGTGGGAAGGCATGTGTGGCTGGGGTATATCCTAACTTAGGTAGTTAGTTAAAGTTGCCTAAGGTTATAGTTTGTTAAGGCTAGAAAAGAAAATTTTGATTAAAATTTAAGTATTATTGATTCAAGGTTCATTTAAGATAATTTAGTTTTTTGATTAATTTTTAATGCTTAGGGTATTGATAATTAAAGTTTAAATTGTATTAGCCAATTTTGGAAAGTCCCGGGTCCTCCTAGTAGGTTGAGGGGGTCCAAAAAGTCACTATGAGAAATAAGCTAGGTATGGTATTCCTAACATTTTAGGTAAATACTAGACCTTCAGGTGAGTAGTTAGACATGTAGTTTGCTAGATTTGTAGTTTCCTATGCAAATTTATGAATTTTAGAAGTTTCGGGCCTTAGACTATAGGCTGAGGTTGACCAGAAAGTTGACTTTCTAATTTAGGTTAGTTTCTAAAATCCTAATATTTTTGATAAATATTAGACCCTAATTGGAGTTGAATGCAATTGAGTTTGTCTAATTTGGAATTTTCTACAATTAGTTATGAATTTCTAAAGGTTGGGTATTTAAGGGAGTTATCTAAATTATCTAATTAAGGGGTAATTTTATGGTTTTGGTCCAAACCAGCTCCAAACTTATTAGAATCACTATCAAATGTCAGAAATGATATAAAAAGGTGTTCCCAAGTGTTTAGGAAAAATTTGAAATTTTTAATAAATTTTAATAATTTATTAGGGGCTAAAAGGTAATTTTCACTTAAGGTTAAATTAGGGGTCAGCCTAAATTCAAACTAAGGAGCCCTATTTATCTCAGGTTAAGGACCTAATTTTGAATAATTTGAGCTATTGTGGGTATTTTTCTGAGTTGAAATGAATTTATTGTAATTTTTAGAAGGTATCGGGGCCCTATTTATCGGGTAAATTAGGGTTGGTTAATTATGGGGTCTAAAGAGCCCTAAAAATTCCTAGAAAATTATGGGGGGTTTGTAATGTCACTAAGTTTAAGTGTTAAAGTTTTCATGTCAATCAGTGATCTACCCTAGCTCCTAAAAAATTTCTAAGTTTGCTAGACGGATCCTTAATTTTTTTCCATAGGGTGTCACTACGTTATAGGAATTTAAACTGAATTTTAGACTAACCCTTGAGTTTACATTGCATGGTAACACACAACAGCAGTAAATACACCATGTCCTTAGATTTATGAGAGCCTAAACTAAGTGGTGGTGCATCCTACACATGCAAACTACGCTATAAGAAAAGTAAAGTATACTTAATGAAGGGATTAATGAATGATTGGGACTCAACCATTCACTAATCTACTCCCCCATGATTTCTCTTCACACATACAATCTATGCTTAAAATTTTATAAATAGTGGATCTCCCCAAAATTAGGATTTAGTATATATGTAGTTTCAAAGTAATTTAAAAATATTTATAAATATATAGATTTTTGAAAAATAAGGTAATTTAAAAGAAATCAATTTGTATCTACATAGATATAGGGGAGATTCATTGACCACCCGATCGAGGGTTCGAAAAGGGTTTCAAAATAATTTTTGATTTTAAAATAATTATAATAATAATTACTTAAATAATATTTAAATAATCAAATAACTAAAGCTAAATAGAAGTCTACTAGAAAAAGTGAATTTAGTTTCTGAAAATATTTTTAAAGAAAAGTACATAATTTTCTAAAAAATTCAAGGTATTATACGCCGAAATTGGGTTTAAAACAAATTATCTACGAATTATCGAAGTTTTAAAGCAAATAAAAGGTATTTAGAATAATTTAAAAATAATTAATATTTGAAACTAATTATTGAAATAAAATATAATAGCAGTTTAAGGTTTCTAAAATTTAAAATAATATTTTAAGATAAAGTTACTTAAATTTAATTTGATTTACAAGTAATTAAACACTTATATAGAAATGATTAACAAGATACATTAATTATTAATAAAAAATTATAATTTAATAAATAATATAAATAATTAAAATAAAATAAAGAACATTGAGAAATTTAATATTATTTGATAAAATAATAATAATGATAATGACCAAGTAATTTTAAATTAACATACTTTAATAATAATGAAAAAAAATAATGAATAATAATAATAATAATAATAATAATAATAATAATAACTAATTTAAAATAATAATAATAATAATAAAATAGCAACTAATCAATCAAAAATAATTATGATTAAAATAATTATAATCCAAATAACAACAATAATAATAAATAATAATAAAATAATACTTTTTTACTATTTTTGAAATAATTAAAAAATATAATTATTATTTTTTAAATAAAAATAATTTTAAATTAAAGAGGACAAAAATATGAACAATTCGAAATATTATACGTATTTTTTGGATGTATATTTAATTTATTATAATTTTTAGAAGAAATTTGATTAAAAAAGGATTTTAAAAAAATTAACATTAATTAAAACACGATTGGCGGCAGTGGCGGTCATACACGTGTCAGGCCCAGATTGGATCCCGAAATCGCGGAGATCATTGCCCGCAATGATTGTAGGTTGATTGCGGCGGCGGTCAGCACTTGACCACGTCGGCGGAGGAGTCCCGCTGTCTGATCCTCCGTGGTATGCGCTCAACGACGTAGATCACGCCGGATGAAAATACTGACCGTGGGATCAAATTTGCGGCCAAACCAGAGCCTTAAAATAGCCAGATCTCAGCCGTTGACCAAGCGATCAACGACTGAGTTCAACCCTAACCGCACGAGAACGAGATCTGAAACCTTAAACCTATTTTCGCTTCGTTCTCGCAAACGGCTCAACGAAACGCGATGAAATTTGAAACATGGATGCTATATGTGAAGAGCATTGATGGGGGATGTTTTTCACGGTTTGAAAAGCACTTTATAAAAAGCTAATTAGATCTAAGTGTTTCTACATAGGGTTTGAGTTTTTACCTAATCTGCACGATGGATTCAGGAGATTTTGGGCTTGTTGCATTGGTAGACTGCCCTCGTACAAGTTCCTAGTTGACGTAGAGCTCCGAAACTCCTTGGACCGAACGGTATAAGTCCCGAAAGGTTCTTGGCCTTGGTTTCGTCGGAGGGCCACCACCGGCAAGCTTTTGGCTGTGGATTTGAGTGGGGGTAGGTAGGAGGGAGCTAGAGGATCTCGCACACGAGAAATCTCGGGTTGAGAGCCACTAGGAAGGGAATAAAAGCAGAAGTCCCCATATGAGCCCTAATTTTTCCTTTTTAAAGCCTCTAATTTCTCGATCAATGGCTAGGATTGATTTTAGGGATTATTTGGAGGGAAACCAGAGCTTGGGGCTGTGATTTTGAATTCAAAAGGGTTTGGCATTAATTCAATGCATTAATGGGTCTTAAATTGACCTAAATAGGTCAATTTAACCCAAGGAAGACTTGGGTTGACCAAGTCAAGGGTTGACTTGGTCAACCCAATCAAATAGACCCAAGGTGTGAGAGGATTGACTCCAGGAAGCCATGAGATTGATTAGGATTAGAATTAGGACTCAAAAGGACCTAATAGGTCAACCTAGGTTGACATGGTCAACAGGTTGACCTCGGGCCCGGGTCTGGGCTCAGCAGACTTGGCTTGACTCCTTGGACCCATTGGGATGGGTCCTGGGGTCTAGCCTGGTCAAATTTGACCAGGTCAACTCTTTGATTTATATCTTAAGGATTTGATACCACTAAGGAGCGTATTGGCTCTGGCCATAACCGTTATTTATGGTGTCATTTGGCGGCAAAACCACTCGGTTCAGAGGCCCCGGGTCATAACCGTTTATCCTGTGGTGCCATTTGGCGGCAAAACTGCTAGTTAGAGGACATGTACCACATCCTTATTGGCAGGAGATTGTTTGAGAATGGATCCAAGTTATATTTTCGACTAGGCATTTTGCTCTTTATGAGCTGAAGTAGATTTTAATTTGTCCACCTCAACAAACTATTGTGGAGGGTGGATGGATTTTGCTTTAAGTGTTTAATAGTTAGATTTTCAATTTTTAGATATCTTAAAATTTGAATTTTTTTTGGATTTTGGACTTTGTGGAGTTTTGAATTTTGATAGACATTTGGGTGGCATTTGAAATGTTTGGAATGAACCCCTCCAATTGAGATTTGCATTCAACGCGACCATCATCGGGGTGTGTGGGGTCATTTCCATCTGTTGACTGAGGATCGTGTTTCTCGTAGGCTTTGTGCCTTTGTTTGTGAATTTTATTTATTAAAGGCCTTGACGGCATAATATGAATGTATAAAATAAATATTCCGGTCGATTTCATGACCGTATATTTATCCGATGGTTTGAACCTTTCCACTCCTATTTACTTGCTTAGGAGGATCGGGTTTCATAGACTTTGTCTTTGTTAGTGAATTCTCTTAATTATAGGCCTTGAAGGCCTAACATGAATGTATTAAAATAAATACACTAGTCCCTTCAATGATATATTTGTTTGATGGTTCGAAGCCCTGTCGACTCCTATTGATTTACTTAGGAGGATCAGGTTCGAACTTGAATTTACATATTAACCTGCGCAGCATCCCTAGACGTCACATGTGTACTTACAACACGCTCGTTGGGGCCCATACATGTTTATTATGTGTCCCCTTGTGTACTTATGTGCATACAAACTATGGTGCATGTGCGAGGACATTCTTGAAATTTGATGGGTTTTCTACGACGGCTCATAGGAGCTTGCATTTATTTTGTATTATCTGCCTCTGCTTGCATAAGACCAGTGTACTTTACTTGATATTGAGTGGTGATCGATTGCAAGATGTTGTTGCATTCATTCTCCGTCTTCCCTATGTGTGTGGACAGTGAAATTATTGCATTATTTCATATGCACTTCAATATATGTGGGGACTGTTGCAAATGCTTTTATATCAGTTATTGTCAGCTCTAGAATACCATACTACTCATTGTTTTCCAATGATCATCACTTGCAAATATGTTATTGCACTTCCAATGAACTTCTTGCATTCATCTTTGGCCTCATTGCAAATATTGCAAATCACCTTTCTTTGATGGATCATTGTACTTGCAAGTTGATCGACTTTAATAGCAAGACTCCATACATATGACTATGCATTAGTGCTAACCATGAGGAGTTGATTGATATTCGTTTGGATACATGACATTATCATTCATGAATGATCACACGTACCCCATAGCTACTTGTAAGGGATTGTCCTTTTTCCTTCACTAGCTAGTCGATGTTGCCAGGATATTGCGACGTTAGTTAACATAAACTGCCGGGTGAATTGTATCCATCACCAGTTCCTTCATACATGTTAACTAATGAATGGATCTGATTGTAGGCACGTTGATATATTCATCTGTATGCTGATGTAGATTGTAAGATGAGTGATATTGATTATATTTTCCTGATAGTCATTACAAACTTTTCCTTCTACTTGTAGGCTAGATGTTGTTTGTACAGATGATCTCCTACAACAATTCGTAGGACTTCACATATGCCACAAGTTTGTTGTCTTCTGCTTGCGGTTATGTGTTCACCGACTTGTATGTTAAAGTTAACAATATGAACACCATTGCATATCTTAATTATTACTCACAAGTGACCCATTGTATACGCCATATGCCTTTTATTATGCCACTGTATGATTTGTAAGTGAATTTTTTATCACTTTATATCAACTTGCATTGATTGTGAGAGGATCACATTCCAACTTGCACTTGTTTATGAATTGCTTGGAATTGTCTAAATGATGTGGGTTCATTGATCTTCATTATCGTTTAAAGCCATCCATGAGCATTCATAGGTTTCTTATGGTTGCTTGTAAATGGAACGTTGTATGTGTAGTAGGTCTTTTGTTGTCACTAAAAGAGACCATAGTGTATAGGCAGAGCTCTTATCAATTCGTTTTTGCAAATAAGTTGTGTTATTTATTAAGAACATCACATCATGTCATAGGATTTGATTATATCCAAATTTTCTTTTATGTTCAATATCAAGTTCTGGCTTGAGTCCAAGGCCAAGTATAGTCATTTGTTATGTTGTCCAAGCTCAAGTCCAAATCATGGCCCCCTGTGGTCTTTTCAACTTTGAGTACAAGTTCAAATCGAGTTCACTTGTTGTTACATTGTGCTACTTGCAAGTTCAAGATTGATTCAAAAATTTTATGGTTCAAAATAAATCTTAGCTCAAGTTCAAATGTTCAAGTCATGCTTAATATGCAAATCAAGTGCTACTTGAGTTAGGTTCATTTGTGTTCAAGTCTTAGTTCCTCCAATATTATTTGATTAAGCTTGATTTAGTTTTGATGTTGTATTCAAGTCATAATCCTTTGCATTGGTTCAACTTGGAGTTCAAGTTCTTGTTCTTTTTTAGTTCAAATCAGGCTCAAATACAGTAGCATATTCACCCGAAATTTCAGCAGCCTCCTGCCACGCTAGAGAAAAGCGTGTATGGTAGGTGCCCTCATACGAGGACACCGCGGTCATGAAATCTTTAACCCCACCACGCCAGAGAAAGGCGTGTATGGGTCTTCTACAATTACCTGTTGCAAACAAGAAGCAGTTGTTTTCCCGCGAGTGGGTACTTATGAATATCCCCATCTCGTCGTAGGAACCACACCGGGTTCCCATCCCACCACACTAGAGAAAAATGTGTATAGGCGATTTTTCGGTGCACCACGAACGTCAAAAAAGAGATTTTAGGTGATCACTTGATTCGTTGAGAACACCGCGACAAACTTCCTCCCACCACGCTAGAGAAAGTCGTGTATATGTGGTCGTTTTGTCACGCTGCAAGCATCGAAAGAAGGATCTTGGAGTTTTAGGGTTTAGAGATATTATTCCTTGGCAACCGGCGGGGTTGGCATACATATCAAGATGAATATTTTTTTTCTTTTTTTTTTCTTTTTGCTTTTTTTAAACATCTTTTCTTTTTCTTTTCTTTTTTTTAATCCACTCTTTTCTCTTTCTCTTTCCCTTTTTTGTAATCTCTCTTTTTTTTTTACGATAACATCAGGAATAATACCACTAGCAATAATATTAATAATACTGATAACAACATTAATAATAATGTCAATGTAACATTGAGACAAATTTTAATATCAATGTCAGCAGGAATACTGATATTAATATTTGCCTTAGTGTTAGTATTAACACATAGTGGTATTAGTACTAATGCTCAAAGAAAATGACATCTATATTGGCACTGATATTTACACAAATAATAATCTTACAATGGTGACATTAATGCTAATATCAATATTAAGGCAAATAATGAATAACAGTAAATGCCAAAACAAGATTAAAAGAAAAAGAAAAGTTCATTATTTTATGTCATTTCCTTTTTATTTTATTTTATTTTTTTTGAAATGGGCTTTTAGGTTTGGGTTGCTGAAGTGCAAATCAGAGAAGGGAAAGGATATTGTAAAAATGGGCCTATAAAGATTGAGTGAGTTGACTGTTTGGGCTTTGTAAGTATGTTGGTTTCAAGTGTATTTTAGAAGGGTTGTAGTGGGCTAATTTGGACTTTATTAAGAGGTTGTAGAGGGGCTGATTTGAAGGAAATTTTGTTACAGCTTTTAGGTTTATGAGTGGGCTATTTTGAAAGAGTCATGAATGTGGGTTGGAATTAAAGAAACAGACTTGATTTTGAAGCCTCTGGTGTTGAAATACAAGTGAAAATTCATACTGATAGGAGCCAAATGAAAAGCAAATGATAATAAAAAGAAAAAAGGCTGCTGTAAGGACGGAGAATGGATTAGCTTTCTGTGTAGAAAAGGGATAGCTTTCATATGCACACTATAAGTTTTAACTTAGATTTTAACTCCCTTACACATGCTTGCAGGTTTGTTGAAGGAATATATGGTGGAGAGGGAGGTGCGGCCTATGAGATCAAAGCGAAGCCAAATATGTTATGCTTTAAACCAGAGCTAGAAGCAGAGGCTGAATATGGCAATATATGGGCTGTAGTTAGTGATGCAGTGGAGTAAACTTTGGGCTGATTTTAACTGCAAGTAAAAGGAGAATAGTGTGGGAGTTGGGCTAAATTTTGAGGTGTAATGGACTATAAAAGACACTAAGAGAGAAATTTCAACAAACAGCTTTAATGTGAAAAAGAATAGAGGAATTCACGTGTAGCCAATTGGTGGATTTTTTCTGGTGTGAAGGAGACAAATGAAGCTGTTCACGTGAATGTGAGCAGGAGAGCAGTGGCGTGGAGACTCTACCTGACCGTAGGCATTTTGGCTGGAAGAACTCAGCCTGAAGCAAGCTTAAGGGAGTAGAGGGGGAGCTTGGGGTTCGTTTATGTAGGGACTGGAAAGGTTGTTGACAACAGTTTGAAGAGGAAGGAATGGGTGAGTTAGGTTGTGTGAGCTGCTGTAGTTGAGAACAAGGGATTTCTGTGTATAGGGAGAAGAAGCTACAGGTTGGAGAGTGCGAATGAGAGGGAAGGCCACTGCTAGAGAGTGGCTTTATGATTTCAAACTCTCATTTTTTTATCATTATTTTTTCTGCAGATGGGATAGGATATGGGCAGCTATTTGTAATAGTTTAATAGTTGATTTGAACAGCTTTTTTCAGGTTTTGGGCAGAGAAATGGGCAGAACTTGGCCACAGATAATGATTTGGTCATTTTTATATGTTTATTTTTGTTTCTTTCTCTTGGCTATAGCAGAGAAGTCAACAAATGCCCCCCAACAAATGTGATATGTGTCTAGAGCGAAACACGTTTGTTGTATGTTGATTAACCTTATGGATCTTCAGATATTTATTCCAGGTATTATACTAGGGCTATATTTAGTGAATCTCCAAAAGTCTTATTTGGATGTTACACTAAGGATTTTCGTTTAGTGGATCTCCAAAAGCTTGTTTGGATGTCATACTAAAATTTTCATTTTCAGATCTCAAAGAGCCCATCTCGGTGTCTTCGTATCTCTTTGAATGCACTTGTAATCTTCAATATGGTTGATATATTTGCTCTTGGTCAAGTAGAGATCCTTAGGGTAGTGATATAGTACTTTGTACTTTAGTTTTTAGAGCTTCACTTTATAGATTGACGCTAGTGGATAGCATCGTCATCATTTATTTTCTTTTAACACAAATATCACTTTAGTTTATATCCTTTCTATATATGCTCAATATTCTTCTATCATCTGGTTATATTTTGACAAAATTTTAAATATTTATTTGAGGATCTCGGCATACGGTATGATGTCGACTCAAATAAATATTTAAAATGCCTTTAGTCTTTAGGGATATTTATAGGTATCATCCAGGGTGCTCATTCCATGACTTTGACTTAAGTCCTGAGATTCTGATTCATTCTGTCATGTGCTTTGTGCTGCGGACATTAATGGAGAATCACCTTCTACCCTTTACTTCTAGCTTTGGCGGGCTTGATGAAGGAGTAGATACCAGTGACATAAACCCTTAGGTTTATATTAGGTCAGTGGCGAGAAGTCATCGGTCCAGATATTTGTGCATAATAGACTTGTTGATGACATAATCCACTTAGTTCAGCCTTAGGCTTTATGTGAACTTTGGGATAATTTTTTTGGTCCTTTGCTTTGTGCTTTAGCGGACTTGTTGAAGAAGAATTCCTTTGATCATCGCTTTGTGCTTTGCAAATTTGTTGAAGGATTTACAGGTTTTGGATTTAATCGATAGTATCAAATGTAGGTAGTATCTTGATCCTTAACCACTTGAGGAGATTTTAATCTGAATCACTTGAGTTCATCATATCAGGAGAACTGAGATTTGACAGCACTTTATCCTCTGGTTGCTGAGATGGGAGTTCCTTTACTACGGCCTCTCTTATGGCTTGTTGAGTAGACGAAGCTGCCAACGATCCAATCATATTTGAGCTTGTTGGATCCGACTTTTTACACCATTCAAATTTTAGACTTAAGCCATAGGAAATGCGCTTCCCAATGTTGACTTCCCTGAAGTTGGTAGATTTGGAGTTCTCCTTTGTAGTTGAAGATTTGGAGCCTACGCACATTTAGTAGTTGCTCAAGATTCCTTCTTCCCACTGGAACTTTGATTTTCCAATCATTTGGGAGAATTTAGTAGACTACGATCACTCAAACTGGTCGAGTCAAATTGGCCCTCGTGCTTCCTATAATCCCTACTGACAGGTTGACGAAGTGGGGGTTCTGTAACTACTATATTTATTATGGCTTGTTGAGTATACGGAGCTGCCAGCAATCCGGTCATATTTGGGCTTGTTAGATCCGACATTTTACACCCATTCGAACTTCAAGCTTCAAGCTGTCTAAAGACTTCAAGCTTTTCCAGCTCAATTTATAGGAGTGTGTAGTCACAAAAGTCTCTTTCTTGACTTTTGAAATCTTTTTACGTTGGAGAAGGTGATGTCCTGAACTTTTTGAAGACCACTTGCACATACTTTGAGAAAGAAATCTTTGTATTCTTTAGCACAAAGAACATTTGAATTGATAATTTTAAATATTTATTCGGGGATCTCGGCATACAGAAGATGTCGACCCGAATAAATATTTAAAATGCCCCTATCTCGCAGGGTCATCTTAGAATGGAATAAATTTGAGATTTTGAGATTTTAAATATTCATTTGGGGATCTCATTGTGTAGCACGATGTCGACCAAAATGAATATCTAAAATGCTCCCTATCTTGTAGGGACATTTTGGATAGGCTTTGTATCTTTGAGATTTTAAATATTTATTCGGAGAACTCGACACGCAGCATGATGTGGATCCGAATAAATATTTAAAATGCCCCCAGTCTTAGGCAGAGTTTTGAAATGCATTCTTGTCATACAAGATAATTTCAAAATATAAAATGTGTATGTGATAACAAACTTGTATAGAATACATAACACATTGAATATAGCATTTTCTTGGGAAATTTTATGCGTAGTATTTCCTAAGGTATCGACCGTTGATTGGCGGCATAGGTCTCTAACCTTCCAAATCGATCAACTAATAAGCTCCTCCTTGAAATACCTTCTCGACGACAAAAGGTCCCTCCCAGTTGGATATGAATTTGACATTAATTTTTTGATGTGGTATGATTGGCTTTCTTAGTATCAGAACCAATTCTCCTTCTTGAAATGCCCGAGGACGCACCATTCGATCAAATGATTTTTCCATTCTTCCTCGGTAGATTTCTAGGTTTTGTTGAGCTTGTAGTCTGATCTCATCAAGTGCATTAAGCTCTTCTATTCTTAAATGAGTGTTCTGTTCTTGGGTAAGATCATTCTGGATCGCTACCCATAGTGACGGTAGTTCAATCTTCAATGGTAATATGGCTTTAACCTCGAATACCAATGAATAAGAAGTGGCTTTAGTTAGCATTTTGTACGTTGTACAGTATGCCCATAGCGCTTCTACTATCTTCGTATGCTACTCTCTTTTATTCTTGGTGAGAATCTTCTTCAACAATTTTACCAGCGTCTTGTTAAAGGCTTCTGCCAAGCCATTTGCCCTGGGATTATATATACATGAATACTGCCAATTGATTTTATGCTGATCCACGAATTTATAGATTTTTATACTTTTGAATGTCGTACCATTATCCGAGATTATGGGGCGTGGCACACCAAATTTGTAGACAATATTATGGGTAAAAAAATTGATCACATGTTTGAATGTGACTTCTCTGAATGGAGCCGCTTCTGCCCACTTTGAGAAGTAATCTATTGCTGCCAGAATAAACCAGTGTCCCGTCGATGATGGCGGATCTATCGACCCGATTATGTCAGTACCCCAGCATTCAAATGGCCAGGATGTTACAGTTGGGTGTAGAGGATTTGGTGGTTAATGTTTAACATCATCGTGGATTTGACATTCGTGACACCTCTTGGGATGGTTAATACAATCTCTAATCATTGTTGGCCAATAATAACCTATTATCTTTTTTTTAGCAGCCATTTTGGGACCTGACTGATGTGCACCACAAAATCCTTCGTGGATTTCTATTACAACTTTATCAGCTTCCTTGGTCCCTAGGCATCTTAGCCACATCTGATCAAAAGCTCGTTGATATAGCATGTTGTTTATAAATGCATATCGTAACGCCCTTTTTCAGATTTGTACAGCTAAGATTTATCCCCTGGGAGTTTGCTTTCTCTGAAATAGTTGATGAAAGGTTTCTTCCAATCATCTCCTTCCTCAACATCGAGGCAATGCCACCAGGATTTTGAAGCTTGACTAGCTTTACGTCTCTTGGCTATATGATATTTTTCCAGATAATTTTTCATAATGATCTGATGGAGAGGTCGAAGGTCAGCCAAGATTATATCTCGCTGGCTTGAATCCGATACTTCTTCTGCCCTTGGGAATTATAATAGAGCAGGTTCCAAGACCCTACGGGTATAAACTCCAATAAATATTGGACTCTTCTCATTGGTATTTGCCATTTCTTTAACCAATTTAGCTAGACAGACTGCTTTAGCATTCTGTCCCTGAAGAACCCAGGCTATTTTAACTTGCACTTGCTTTAGAAGCTCAAGGGCTCGTCGATCATAATGGGTCAATTCAACATTGCCAACCTTATAAATACCGAGAACCTGATTTATCACGAGCTGAAAATCACCAAATATTTAGAGATTTTGGATTCTAACATCGATCGCGATCTCCAATCCTGCTATTAAAGCTTCATATTCGGCCTCATTGTTAGTCCGAGGTTTAGTTAAGCTGAATGAGGATCTCATGATGCCTCCTTCAGGTGCTACAAAAATGAGACTGATGCCTGCTCGGGTCCTTGCAATATTTGGAGGTCGGGTAGGCTTAATCGAAGATGCCCCATCAAAATACATCTCCCAGAATGGTAATTTTTCATTCTCCTCAACCTGCATGATCTGCTCGTCAGGTAAATCATCATTTAGTGGGGAATCTGCCAGGATGGGATGTGCTACCAAGAAGTATGCTAACACTTGCCCCTTTACTGCCTTTTGTGGCACGTACGTGATATCGAATTGTAGAAGTAGTACTGGCCACCTGGCTAAACGACCTGTCAATGCTGGCCTTGTCATTAAGAACTTCAGCGGATTGATCTTTGATATCAAAGTAATTTTGTGAGAGAGCATGTAGTGGCAGAGTTTCTGAACTACGAAAATCAATGCTAGGCAATGCTTCTCAATTGGATAATAGCGGATTTCTGCTCCAATCAACCTTCGACTGATATAGTAGAGCGCGTTCTTCTTACCTTCCTCATTGTGCTGGGCCAATAAAGCTCCGAGAGACTCTTCTAGTGCTGTCGTATAAAGTATAAGAGGCTTTCCCGAAATCAACACTACGAGAATAGCAAGTTGTCCTTGCAAGGAGCAGAGATGTCGAAGATTTCTAGGAGGTGGCATCTCCATAATTACTTTTATCTTATGAGGGTTGATCTCGATACCTCGATGACGAACAACATACCCCAAGAATTTGTCGGAGGAGACTCCAAAAGCATATTTGAGAGGGTTTATCTTTAGATCAAACTTTCTGAATCTCTCGAATACAATTCTTAGATCACTTAGGTGATCTTTACGATCTATGATATTAACAACCAGGTCATCAACATAACACTCGACCTTCTAGTGTATTAGCTCATCAAAGATACGAGTCATCTCCCGTTGATAAGTCGCACCAGCATTCTTCAAGCCAAAGGGCATGACCGTGTAGCAGAAAATATCGATGAGCATTCTGAATGATGTATGCTTTTCATCCTCATGTGCCATCTTGATTTGATTATAGCCTGATTATCTGTCCATAAATGAGAACATATCGTAGTTCGATATGTTGTCCACTAGGAGTTTAGACACCGGGAGCAGAAATTTATCTTTTGGGCATGCCTTATTGAGGTCTCGAAGATCGATACATATACGAATCTGGCCATTCTTCTTCTTTACAGGAATAATATTGGAAATTCAATCGGCATACTTTTCTTCTCGGATGAAGCCTGCCTCTATAAGCTTCTTCGTTTCAATAATCACCTACTTTTTAATCTCCAATCTCATTCTCCTTGGAGCTTATTTGACGGGTGCTGCATCTAATTTGATGGCTAATCTATGAACTGCTACATCAAGGGATAAGCTAGGCATCTCAGCATATGTCCAGGCAAAGCAGTCCCTGAATTCACATAGAAGTTCTTTTATTTCTTCCACTTGCTTTTATGGTAGAAGGGAGCTAATGAAGGTTGGGCGAGGATCCTCCTCAGTTCCCAAGTTGACTTCTTTTAACTCATCCATAGTGGCCGCCTGTTCACCATCTTTAAGCTCTTCTTGTGCATGTTTGGCTTCTACGGGTTGATCATCATAATCATCTACTTCGTATGTCTCCTCAACATCAACGTCATCTGATTCAATTTCCCCATATGTGATTACTTGATAAGTGTCATTTTTGGGGTACTTCCGTACAATAAATCCTAGACCCTTTTCACAAAAATATCTTTCTTCTTTATTGAGTGGGAATTTCTTCGATACCAGATGCTCAAGCAGAAACGAACTTGTTGTTTGGTGGAACGAGTTTTATCTCACTTCCGTAACATTCTTTGAATATTTCTGGTGTTATATCTGGGAAATCTTGTGGGTACTAATTCCCCGGAATCGATAAGTGTATGAAACCAGTCACGATTTATTTCTTCTTCAAGTTTTCCAATTGAATAAAATAAACTAGCTGGTCCACCCTTTTCTTTTGAGGGAGGTACATAGAATGTCACGAGCTCTTCAACATTATGAACCTCTCGAGGAATGACTTCTTTAAAGTTTTGTAAGGAAACACATGTGACTGCGAGTACACTATCTGAGATTGATAGGGTATCTATTCTACTGGAGAAAATATCCTGCACCGTATTCATATAGATAGAGTCGTAGTCATAATCATCATTTGAATATTCAACATTTCTACTCCATTCAGCTATAGACTGGCATTCTCTTCAGGATTTGGCAGGTGTGATATCATCTTCATCTATGTCACTCCATAAATGAGGTACATATCTTTTCTCTTTAGGAATGATCGGTGCTTTGGGAAGAGTCAGCGTTGCCTTCTTTCTCCAAACCTGCTTCTTCTTATTTTCTTGTTTAGTTTGCTTTGCAATTTTTGGGTTCGATGATTGGGTCTCAAGAGAGCTCAATAGCTTCAACTTCTTTGGAATGAAGTCTTTGCATCTTCATATATCTTCACTTCATGAACTACAAATGGTTAGATATCACCAGAGATCCTGAACTCCTCTCCATCCCTGAGGTACTTCATACATTGATGTAGCGTGGATGAAACAATGCCATACTCATGCAACCAAGGGCGGCCCAGGAGCGCTTTAAAGGCAATATCTGTATCAATCACAAGAAATTTGACATCTGTATGAAGCTCTCCAAACGTGAGAGAGAGCGTGAATGATCCAAGGGTCTTCTGCCCCTTCTCATTAAAGCCATGTACCATCAATTTATCTGACCCAAGATGCTCCACGTCAAAACATAATGATCTAAGTGCTTTTATGCTCATTAGATTTATAGATGACCCTAGATCAATTAAGATTCGACTAATCATCATCCCATCGCTTTCTGCAGTAACATATAGATGGAGATTATGATCCGACGTTCCGAGCATCATATCTTCTTCAGTGAAAGTGATGAACAGCTCATTTCGAACTTGCAAGACCTCCGTCATATTACGCTCAGCAAAATATGATTCGTACCTTTCAGGGTCTTTGAGAGCCTGAATAAAAATCTCCCGAAGGTCTTTGGATATCACTAAAGCATCGTATATGTTGAGTTATGCTGAAATTTTCCTCAAATGAGATAAGATATTATAATCTATTCCCCTGCCTGGGTTATCTCTCTTATTGGGATCTTCGAGGATGATATCTTCATTCACAATCATCTCCTTCCCCTTATCTTTATTAGAGATCCCTTTTTTTGGTAGAGGCGGTAATATCTTACCACTCCTTAATTGCACTTAATCGACTTCCTCAATGGGATGTTTTCTTCATAGTCAGCCATTGTTGCATTTAGAGATTCATCTATTGATTCAGAATCATCACCCAAGTTTATATATCCCATCTGCGATGCTATGTCGGGGTTCGACTCATCTGTCTTTGGAAAATATATATCCTCCTCTGAACTGTAATCCATTGGCAACACCATCAGACAAGATTCAGAGAGTACTTCTTCTTCAGTGTATTGCTCTTCTATCGACTTACTTAGCACCATTGAGATAACTCGATATACTTTTATAGAAAAGGATTCCTTATCACCTTCTTCGGCTTCATCTATTATAAGCCCTGACATAAAGTCAGCGAGCCTAATAGGTCGCCTCACGGTCTAGTAGTATTCATCCAAACTGTCAATAACCCTTTGGGTTGCAGTCATTTTCTCCTTGGGCTTCTTCAACTTGGCCTTTCTTTTGGAAGATTTTATCTTTCCAAGTTTTGAAGGACCATGTTGATTGGAGAGTTGCTTAGAAATATACGCTCGTGCCATAAGCAGAGCTTTCAAATTTAGTACTGGCTCCATGTGAGATTTCCATTTTACACCCGAAATTTCTTCAAGCGGCTTCAGCATTTTTACAGTCTTCTTGGAGACCGCAGTCTCCCATTTCTCTTTTTTAATTGGTTTCTTTTCTTTTCTTCTTTCTTCAACCGGGGGTACGGAGGATGACGTAACCATCGGAGTCGATTCTTTCCTGGGATGAGTTAACATATTGTCGGACAATGTGAGTTCCCCCTTATGGTACTTTTTTTCAAGCCAATCCTTAAAGATATAATAATCTTCGATAGGATGGCTGACTACCCAATGGTATGGGCAATAATTTGGGTCGCCAGTGTGCTTCGACTCTTCAGGCCTTTTGCATTCAGGAAGTTCTAAACCCGCCTTCAGTGCTTGTAAAAATAACTTTGCGACGCTCTCCCTCTTGAATGAAAATTCTTTATTCATCTTATCATTGAGGGATTGGAACATTCTATCACCAGTTCCTGTTATTTGTCTCTGACATTCTCCTCCACCTTGGAAGGTTCGTGGCCTATCATTTCCCCCTAGTGTCAGCTTTGGTTGGGGGTTAGGGTTGTAGGCTTGCTTGGGCTTTTCTTCATACTTCATTGGTTGCTTGCCCTTATCTACGTTGTAAATCACAAGCTTTTCTCTATCAGCTCTAGAGAAGAACGTAGAGTCGACTTCACCCATTCTAGCACCGGGGCTTAACTTTCTTGGGCTTATCAAAGTGACTTTCTGATCTGGACAAGTTTAGTTTCTCAAACTTAACCACCCTATCCAGCAAGTCTTCAAATGTGGTGATTGTAGCCATGCATAGGAATGGTTGCATTCTATCATCAATGTTTCCCATCAGTAGTTGCATGGTGTGCTCTTATTCAAGTTGTTGTTCACATTTCATGCTTAGGTTACACCAGCGAGTGATGTATTTAGTCACTGATTCATCCTTTCTCCTCTTATCTAGAGCGAGGTCAGCGATGGTGATCTTCTCAGTTGCACTAGCAAATCTCTTCACGAATATGGTTTCCAATTCTGCGAAGGTCTTCACAGAACCATTCAGTAGTTCAGCGTACCATTGCGTAAAATAGATGGACTTTGCTTTAAGTGATTAATGATTGATTTTAATTTCAAATATTTTTGGATTTTTGGTAGTTTTTGAATGTTTAGGCATTTGAGATTTTGGGAAGCATTTCTTTGAGATTTGTGTGGACCCTATCGGTTGAGATTTTCTATCAATGCAGCCACCATCAGGGTGATTATAAGGAATAGAATTTTATTTACTAAACCCTATCAACTTTGTTAGTCACGGACAGAGGATCGGGTTCAAGTCGATTGTATCTTTTATTAACGAATTTCTCTTGTTATAGACCTTAAAGGTCTAACATTAACGTATAAAATTAATATCCTGATCGATACCACAATCATATATTTGTTAGATGATTTGAGTCGTGTCGACTCCTATTTACCCGCATAGAAAGATCGGGCTCGAACTTGTGTTTATTATCTAACATGTACATCCCTACATGTCACGTGTGTACCGATAACATGTTTGTCGGGGCCCATGTGGGTGTATGATTACATATGCATCTCTATGTATTTATGTGTATACATATTATAGTGCATGTGTGGGGACATTTTTGGATGTATGACGGTCTACTATAACATCTTATAGAAGTTTTTGCTTCTCATAGTGCTTCGATATTTTCCCATAGGTGACATGTTGGGTGCACAATGTGTCTTTTATAGCAGTCTGTAGGCGCTTGCAATTGCTGCATGTCGCTCTCTTCTAGTTACAAAGGGGTTGATGTATTTGCTGGCCATTGAATGATGATTGATTGTAGGGGTGTTGTAGCATCTACAACCTATTGATCATCACTCGCCTATATATATATATATTATTGTGCATGAGATGCATTTGATAGTCGATCCTTGTATTCACCACGATCTCCTATCTCTTGCCTATAGAGAATCTACCACATTGGTGATGCGTTCACCATCGTTGCTTATAGATAGGTTCATTATAAGAATGAAGATTCCCTTTACAGTAGCTTGTAGGAACTCATATGTATTGTATATTTGTCGTACCTATCTATGCATAACATACTGCAAGTGTAGCTATACATGTAAGGGGGTCAATCACATTCATCATACACCACCCTTTATTACTTATAGTTATCTGATGTATTTGCTTCCAAGTTAATACTGTTTGTAGGCAAATTATGTCCATCATAATATCTTCTAGCATCAACTATGAGTAATGTTATTATATGTGATTCTAGTCTTCTATTGTTGCTTGTAAGGGTCTGCATTCATTATAATTTCTTGCCTCGGATTATAGGCAATGCATCGCCTACATCATGTACGGGTCTAATCATTATATTCATTGTACAATGACCCTTTTCGCTTGTAAGAAATTGCCATACTTGCTCAAAGATAATTGTCATTGGTGATGCAGGTGTTGTTGCATCCATTCGCAGGTCATTATTGATAATTATTGAGCTATATTCCTTGTCATCCATCTCTTCATACGTGTTGATTATCATTACTTATGGGGGACTAATGTACTTGTTTACACTTAAGTGACATCAGTTGTGTATGGCTATGATGTTCTGATCCATGAACACACTACGAGATTTATTGCAATCATTTGTTACTCTTCATCATCTGCAAATGGAGTTATATGTTCCTCACAATCCTCCCCCCTCTTGCAAATGAAGTTTTGCACTCATGCGAGCATCATGTTCGTGCTTAGGATTATGTGCAAGTGATTGTATTTCTTTATGCATGTTGATTAGTGAATTGTTGTGTTCACTTGGATATCTTTCTTCTCTGGTTGTAAATGACATGTTGAATATGAAATGAGTCTCTTGCAGTGCCCCGTACACATTTGCATTTTTCGCACATCATTCGGTGTTTGCTTGCAATGGATTAATGTATTTTCTCAACTTTGAATGATGATTAATCGTAAAAGGTGTTGCAGTATTCACTGTATTATGCTATGATAGCTTGTAGGTGTATAGGTATCTTTTATATATAGCATATATATAATTTTTTCCAACAAGTAACAAGTCGCAATAGCCTCTATATTCACTGGGGGTTTTTGTATTCATTACATGTTAAATCATTTTGTTTGCAGGGGATTGATGTATTTTCTTGATGTTAGGTGATGGTTGACTTTAAGAATGTTATGACATCTGTCATCAATTTTTTGTTGTCGTCAATGTGTAGACTATTGTGTGCATCCTGGATCTCCAACCATTATCTATAAGCTATTCATTAACACATGTCGAGCTTCTTACAGTTGTATTCAAACAATATCATGGGTGTATATCTATATTTGTAGAGCGCCCTTCATTCTTGTAATATTCCCTTCACTATATCTTTCACGTAAATCACCATTGCTTTGATGTATTCACATACATATTGATGTTGGTTGTAGGGAGATTGCACCATCTATTACATGACTCATACTTTGCTTATGAACATGTCATCATATATTCTTCAGTCTCTTTGAGTGCACTCAAAGGATAATTATCAATGTTATTATTTGCAAGCGAATCTGTGTATTCATTTGCGTGCCACAACTAGTTATCAGTGGGTTACATTTATCGCTGATTCTTCATGCACGTCGATTAGTAGGTTGTACATATGAAGGGTATCCTACAGCGGCTTGTAAATATATGCATTTACTACAAATCGATTGTCTCTATCTACAGGGTCCTGATATATTTGGTTGATATTGCATCATTATTGATTGTAGGAATGTTATAGTGTTTGTTGCATGTTGTTGATTACCCCCTAAAGGTATAATATTCTGCACAAGAAAGATTTTTCATCATTGCTTGCAAATGACGCCTCACATGAGTATCCATATGCACTGGAGACTCATTATATTTATAACATGTCTTCTTCATGCATATTAGCTAGTGAATCATCACATTCATCAGCATCTATACCATAATCATTGTATTTCGACTTCCAGTGTTTGTAGACAACTACTATATTCATCTACGAGTTGGTTTCCATTTATTAAAGGGAAGCCTTGGTATTCATTTCATGTTCTTCATGAATATGCCATCCATGATTAAGATGAATTATATGCACTTATGTTATATACTCCCTTTAGATTGATTGTGGCTTGTTACATTAATTCTTAAGCAAGTGTTTAGCAATTTATCATGAGTTTTCTAATTACTCATTGATCTTCGCATTATTTGTTGTTTCTGAATGGGATGTAAACTTTATATCCATTCTGAGCCATTGTTTAAAAGAAAGTACTTACATCTTCAATTGATTTGTTAATGTTTTTTTATCAAAGTTGTCATTTGGTTTCGTCATTTTCACTTTGATTGTATATTCATCAAATTAAAGTTTGGTTCTCTGGATTGTTCATTGTTGCAACTCGGGCTTCCGAGTTTATAATTTTGATGATAACAAATAATATTTATTAATCTTTTATTTATCCTAGTATTTGTAGTGCATATTTCTTTCTATGTTGACTAATATTTCAGGAATATCATGCACCGTTCTTTGAAGATTCAAGGCTCAAGATTGCATAGAATTGGTCATATTAAATGAGTCTGTAATTTTCATTTATTGAGTCAAGTCTTTTAATGATGTATGTTAGTTTGTTGATCAAGCACACACATAGAGGGAGCAAAAAAATGATTATAAATATTTTAACTTTTCTGTTCATCGTATTGTACGAATTTATTTCGTCCTGTACGATCGGGTGTAACAGAAATAAATTAAAATATTTAATTTTTCTTGAAAGAATTATTTTTGAATATAACTAATCGTACTGTACGATTATCACATCGTACTGTACGATCTGTTATAATTAGAAAGCTCATTGTCCAATAAATTAGGCAAAGATTTGAATTTGAAAAGTTGTTATAATCGTACTGTACGATCATAATCGTACTGTACGATGTTTAAATCATTGCCTGATTTGATCCTGTGATTATTCAATCAAAACGGCTTAATTTTGATGTGTTGATCGTACTGTACGAACTGTATCGTACTATACGATCAACAGAGACAATTTTGGCAAACTGTCCGTTTATTGAACTGTTCGTACAGCACTTTCGTACAATCCATCGTACAGTACGAACTTCAACTGAACTGTTCGTACAGTACTAACTGGACATCGTACAGTACTAACAGGTCAATTTCTGCACATCGTACTAGACGATATTGTGATCGTACGGTACGATATTTGATTCCGCAATTGAGTTTTCTTAGGGTTTTTTGAGCCCTCTATTTAACCACTCTCATAAGACTTTGTAAGAGTCTTTGGCAGCCATTGTGTCTTTGTTCTTTTGGAGAAAACTTGAAGAGAGGACTTGAAAGGGAGTGAGGAAAGGGTGGAGTTTGAGAGAGGGAGAAGAACCTTGGAGGGGGTTTCAAGGGAGTGTGAATGAGATTTCACATGGTTGCTCCGGCGAGCTTGCACCTCAGTACCATCGGATTCAAGGTTCGTCTTGAAGAAAGTTTTGGGAAGAAGAAGATATCATTGGTGTCAAAGGACCCGGCTCCTCCACCGCACCGGGGAAGGTGGAAGTGATTGTGTAAGGGCTTCTCCGCCTAGCTGTGGGGGCTAAAGGAGAATCACTAAAGGTTTAGTGTAATACTCGGAGGGTGCCTCCGGGGAGTGGACGTAGGTCATGGTTTGACCGAACCACTATAAATCGGTGTGTTCTTTCCTTTACTATTTTCACACTTTATTTTTGCATTCATTTTTATTGCGATTAATTGCGTGGGTGAAATTGATTACATATCTTTTTATTGTGAATGAAATTCGCTTCCACATAGAGTTATAAAAAGAGTTCTTTTCATTAAAGAAAGTTTTTAATCATCCAATTCACCCCCCTCTTGGCTCATCTAGTAATTTCATTCATTTGAGTTCAAGTCTCTTGTAATTGTGAGTTCAAATTCAAGTTTCATGTTATCTTATTTATAGACAAGTTCACTATCAATTTGTTCAAGTTTAACTTTCCTGATGTCCTTTTCATTAAAGTTCAAATCAGGAACTCTATTCAGTTCAAATTTCGGCAGCCTCCTGGCGTCTCCCCTGTTTAGGAAAAAATTCAAGAGTATGGGCCTCTCGCCACGCTAGAGAAAAGCCTGTATGGTAGGTGTTGGTTGACATCGCAGCCGTAAATCTTAATTCCCATCACATTAGAGAAAGACATACATGGTTCTTCGAGTACCTATTTAAAATGTGTAGTTGTTTCCCCGTAAGAATTATGGCGTCTATGGGTACTTATGTTCATCCCCGTCGCGCTAGAGAAAAGCGTGTACGCCTACCTACCTCGCCATAGGCGTCGCATCAAGATCCCTTCCTACCACGCTAGAGAAAAATATGTATATGTGATATTTTGGTGCACTGTGAACACCGACTGTGATTTTTAAGTTTAGGGAGTTATACATGCACAACAAGGAGTTGATGACAGTGACAATGCTAAAATTGCATAAAAATTTTCTTCCCTTTTTTAATTTTTTTCTCTTTTTCTTTTTTTTTTTCTTTTTTTGGAAGCTTTCTTCTCTTTTTTTTCTTCTTTTTGTTCTCCTTTTTTTAATTTCCTCTCTTTTTATTTTGCTCTTCTTTATTTTTCTTACACTTTCTCATTTCTTTTTTCTGAAATTTTATCTATTTCCTCTTTTTTTTTCTCTTTTTTTAATAACAATGATAATAATGATATCATAATTATCATTATTGGCAATAATAACAAAAATAATTATTATTAAAGAAATATTAGTAATAACATTAACATTAAACTAATATTAACAACTTATTAATGATAATAACAGTTATAATAAAACCAAACTAATGAGAGAAAAGAGAGATTACTCTACTTGCTGTGAGGGAGATCGGGTGACTGTGGTTGAGTGAGGAATATTGCTAAGGAAGCCAGGCTAGGGCATCGGTTACAAGTCACGACAAGGGTAGAGGATTTCAGTTTGAAGAGATGGAGAAGAGGCTATAAGGACCGACTTCGGATAGGAGCATAGAAGAAATGGCCGGCAGGCTTCGATTAGGGACTATAACTTGAGATGTTTGATTGTTGGGCATCGACACAGATAGGAGTGGGGAAGGCCAGTCAGTTCTGGCATAGGAGATGGGTAAGATAGGCGTCGGGCTTGGAGGATGGTTGGAGAAATTAAACAAGGTTCGTGGAGTAGAGGCTCAGATTGAGGCTGATGTCTTTGCGGAAGTTTTGGCTTGCAAATGGAAGAGGATTTTGATAGATGGAGGATGTGAGATTATGAGAGCTAGGGTAAGGCTTTGTTCAACTGTAGATGGTCGTGAGGTTCGTGTGACACAGTGGTTGGAGGCGGAGATAGGATGCTAGAGGGAAGTTTCGAACATAGAGGAGATGTGAAATGGGAGCTTCGATCGTTGCTTGCGTGCGTGGAAGAGGAAGGAAAGCCCAAAGGCTTATTTCCTTCTCATTTTAATGACGGCGAAGAGTGGGCTTGAGGCAAGTTACACATGCTTGAGACTAAACATGTCAGCACTGTTCACACATAATGAGCTTTTGACTTCAACAATACTTCGTGTAGGTATATATTATTGTTGTGGGCTAGAATATACGTGGAAATAGAGTTAGAAAGTTTTCGTCTCAATATTGCACGGATATCCATCACACAAACATGAGAGAAATAAAAACACCAGGACTTTTACGTGGAAAACCCTGAAAGGGGAAAGCTACAGGGCCACGCCCAGTTGAAAGAGTTCTCTTAGTATTTGCTTGAGGTACAAGAAGATGACTCATCCTTAAAATTTAAGACGATCAGATTACAAAATCCACTCTCAAATTGAAGTTTTGTTACAAGCAATAATTTGAGATTCATTGATGTTGGGTATTCGGGTTGAATCCCAAAGTCACTTGGAGATCAAGCAGAATTCCAGCGTCACTTGGGCGGAGTTTCGGTATCACTGGAAAGACGGGTAGAACTCCGGCATCCCATGGATGTCAGGCAGAATTCTAGCGTCCCGTGGAAGTCGGGTAGAATTTCTGGCGGTGGTCGAGGAGGAGTTTCTTCCCTCTCATTTTTCTTCTCGTCTCCTTCTTCTCTTCTTCTTCTTCCTTGGGTCCCTTTTCAAGAGAAATGAGGGGTCTATTTATAGATTTCTGGAGTGGCATGACCTGTAAATAGGTGAGAGATCAAGGGTAAATGGGGGGTGGTTGGATGGATGACCGATATTAAATCCCTTGGTCATGTACTATCCATTAGACATTTGAAGGTCTTAATGAAGTCAAAATTTGATGATCTTGGGCTAGTTGGATTTGTCTCGTCAAGCCGCTTGATTTGACTATAAGCATGGCATGTTTGGAAACCATTTGGTAATCCAAATTATGGTTGAACCTTCTAATAGCACTTCTGGTCTTCGGTTTGGACTCATTTGGGCTCAGATCGAGTTGAATTTGGTGTCCTTGGGTTCATATTTTCAAGACGCTCAGTTTGATTATAAGTTTGTTGAAATTGAAATTCAGGTGATCATGGATTTAATTTTTGAAGTTTCTGGCTTGATTTTACATTGAGATTCATGCCCGATAAATATAATTTTTTTATGATATATCAGTTGCCCCTCTATTTTATGACGTCAAAGCTACAGGAGTCAGAAAATACACATCACAAATTTTAGAGAATTTTTTATGTGATTTGAAATCTGATCTTGCGTGTAGGAGCTCGAAATGGCTTTAAAAGTGTCGAAATTGAGTTTTGAATGTCAAAAAATAGTTCTGAAGACCCCAAAAATGCCCGATTTGGCCTTTCCGGGGCAAAAATTGAACATTCATGTAGGCAGCCAAACTGGTCAAACCAGCCGGTTAGCCGTTGTTGTTGCTGTCGGCGGCATAGAACTGCATGTCAGGCCCTCTTGCCCGCTCCACGGCCCGCCTGGCTCCGCATGCAGCTCGGCCTGCCCGCGACTAGCTCGGCCTGCCCACGCCTGGCTCGCACAGTGCCCATGCTATTTGGCCGCTGCGCAGTGGTTTGCCGCTGGCGGTTTGGAAACCGCTGGCCATTAATATATATATATATATATATATATATATATATATATATATATATATATATATATATATATATATATATATATATATTGTAAAAAATCCCAAAAAAAACAAATCTAAAAAATTCCAAAAAAAATTAAAAAAAATAAAAATTCAAAAATTCCAAAAAAAAATTTCCTCCAAAAAAAAAAACTATAAATACTTCCCTAGGGCTAGGGGAAACTTACACATTCTTCTCTTCTCCTTCTGGCTTTCTGATAGTTAAAGTCTTCCGTTGTTTTTTAGTAGGTGGCTTTCCCTACTTAACTCAGCTCCCCTCCTCTTATATAGAAGTTAGAATTTTCCCCTCTTTCTCCTTCTTTCTCTCCCTTTTTTCTTTTTGCTCTAGAAGCTTTCTGCTATCTTTCGTTGGTGACTTTTCCTACTTAAATTTAGCTTCCTCTTTAGTATAGAAGTTGAAATGGATGATCACACGTCCACAAGAAATCCCCTAGCCAAAGAAGATTGCCCTGTTGCCCGATCTAAGGGTTTAAAAAAACTCAAAAGGCAGCGAAGATCAATGATGTTATCTCTATCATTACTGATGATTCTTTTATTGCTTTTAAGAAAAAAATTTATTTTCCTAATGATCTGGTGATGAAGGTGCCGACAAGATCTGATCATGCACGTTCTCCTCCCTCTGGATATGTGACTATATATGAATTTAGTGTGTGAGCGGGGTTGCGGTTTCCACCATCTCCTGAGTTAGTTGATATTTTGACAATTTATGGAGTGAGTTTGTCCCAATTTTCTTACAGGACCATGTCGATCATAATGGGATTGATCGTACTTTTTAGAGATCATGGAGTGGTGGTATCTTCAGAATGCATTTCTCAGATGGGACTTCTTATTAGTAATACGCAGGATCGTATCTCTTTTAGATCAAAGTGGATGGATATTCATACTCGAGATCCATCAAAAGGTTGGATTAGTGACTTCTTTCTTTGTAAAAAATGACTAGAATCTTAAAAAAAATGGGAAAAGTTGAAGAACTTACCCATTCCCCTACATGTTAGAGTAGAAGATTTATTGAAGATACCTAAACTTCCTAATATTGACGTCCTTCATTATGAGGTGCATTATTTGAGCAGATATATAGATAAAGAATACTGTTTCAAGATGAGACTATCTACTCAAATAGGGAGATCACATGTATAAATGCTAAAGAAGTTTGTGAAAGCTCCAAAGGCAATTCCTCAACCTTCAAAAATTAATTCTAAATGACCAAGGAGTTAGGGTGATTTGCAGGCATAAAAAAGAAGAAGGTGGATGAAATTTTGGCAGTCACTAGCAAAGATCCTCATTACACTCCATCCAAGTCATATATTCTAGAAGATGTTTTGAAACATCAGTGCGTTGGCCGTTAACGGGCTAAGGAGGTGGTGAGTTCACCTTTTCTTCTTTCCTTTTATATTTTTTCAAAGAATATGACTCTTACAAAGTTTTATTTTTGCTGCTTCTGTTGGAGCAACACACGGATTTCAAGCTTGAGATGACCAAGACCTTGAATGACTAGAATAATGAATTTATAAAGGTCAAATATCTTCAGGAAGAATATAAGAAAAAATATGATGGAAAAGTCAAGGAGATGAAGGCGGTGGAGGAGCAGCTAGCAGAGTGTAGAGCAAAGATGGCTAACAGGATAACTTCAGCCTCCTCACAGAATCAACAGATGGATCGTCTATATATAGAATTGGTGGATGCACAGGCGATGATTAACCAGCAGATGAGAGATCCGAAAATCCTTGAAACTGAGAATAAGAAGGTTTAGAGTATATTATCAGAGAAGGAAGCCCAACAATTGTTTTCTACAATCATAGAAAAATTCAAGAAATCTTTTTCCTTCAAGATAATTGTCGAGGATCACGTTCAGGAAGCTCGCAATTATATTTATGACGGGGAGGTGAAGGCTTTTGAAGTAGAGTGTATGGAGGAGGGCTTCATCAGAGATTTTATGAAGGGCGTGTGTGTGGTGCAGCGCAAGACTAGAGCGGATATAGAAGGATTGACACCTAGCCAGGCTTCTGGTGACCCTTCTTCAGACTGTGTTGGTGAAGAACTAGAGAGTGAGTTACAGAAGTCCTTTTCCCTCGAAAAGGAGGAGGATGATATTGAGATCATGTAGGATTGCTCTAATGTTGTTTGTACCACTTTATTTTCTTTCTAGTGATGAGTATATGTGTTTGGTGTTGATGCTTCTATATGATGTACTCGATATTCAATAATATATTAAGAAATTAATTATATTTCTTTTTTTTCTTATTCTCACATGCATATGAAACTAACTTAGTTTTATTTCAACGAGAAATATTTTGTGGTCTTTTTTTACTTAAGTGAATGCGAGAGATACCTTGTTGAATATCTTAACCTATCTGAGGTTGTTAATCAAAGCATTTGTTTGATGATTTTTAACCTGTATGAAAGGGGTCAAATCAAATCCCCCTGGGATTAATCATCCAATGATTGAGATACAATTTAGATTATGTATTTCTCGAATTATGGATAAAGAGTTTGAGGGGTTTTTATCTTTTTATAAGAGAAGTTATTATCATAACAAAGTGAACATCATATTACTATATTATATAAGATATTATAATAATTCCCTAGTATAACTTAGGGATATACGGGCTAGAAGAGTTCTATCCCAATCAACACATAAGGGATGTATGAAAGGTCGGCATAATAATACTTGGCGGATACAAAGCATAATCACTTGGGGTAATACAAGACAAACATAACACATAACAAACAATATTATCAACGCCTTATGATAATACTTACGAAGGTTGCTAACATTTCAAGTTAGGGGTAGTATTTTTCCACTAGCATCCTTCAGTTTAAAGGTTCCAGGCTTGACCATAGCTGCCACCAAATAAGGACCCTCCAAAAGGGGAGAGAGCTTGATATACTGAGGGCCTTTTCTAGCGGCTTCGATGCTATGCATAGCTAAGTCCCCAATAGAGATATGTTGAGGTTTCACCCTTCGATTGTAGTGACGAGCAGTCCTTTGGTGGGATGCAGCAGTCCTAAGTGAGGCTGAACTCTTCCTTCTGGGAGGAGATCCAAATTTGTTCTAAGTCTCTCCTCATTGTTACTGAAGTCAAAAGTATGAACTCTATTTCTCGGGACTCTAATGTCAACCAATATAACTGCTTCTGTACCAAAATAGAGATTATATGAGATTTCTCCTGTAGGAGTTCTGGAAGTGGTCCGATAAGCTCAGAGGACATTTGAGAGTTCTTCGGCCCATTGCCCCCTAGCCTTCCCTAAGCGTGTATTCAATCCTTTCAGAATCGTTCGATTTGTAACCTCTATTTTTCCATTTGCTTGAGGATGGGTGACAACTGTGTCGATGAGCTAAATATAAAAATCCTTACAAAAAGATGTAAAGATCTTCCCAGTAAACTGTGTCTCATTATCAATGATAACTTTTATAGGAATGCTAAAGCGATAGACCATATTCTTCAGCAATAACTATTTGGCATTTATTTCAGTAATCTTCGCCAAATGTTCTGCCTCCATCCATTTGGTAAAGTAATCTACAGTCATGATAATGAATTTTCGTTGTCCAGTGGCTATAGGGAAGGGTCCCATTATATCAATTTCCTATTGAGCGAAAGGCTAGGGGCTCTGAAGTGATATAAGCTCCAGAGCAGGAGTATGGGTGAGATTGGAATGCAATTGGCAGTTTTTATACTTTTGAGTAAACTCAAGTGTGTCCTGTTTTATTATAGACCAATAAAATTCTTATATCATAATCTTGTAAGCCAATGCTCTTCCTCCCAGATGTTCTCCACATACTCCTGAATGAAATTCTCGAAGTGTGTAATCAACTTTTGAAGGTGGGAGACACTTAAGATATGGTCCGGTGAAGACGCATTTATACAAGTCGTCACCAATAATGGTGAAATTTGCTACTTGTTTCCGAAGTCGTGTTGCAGTCATGGGTTCTTCAGGTAGTGCACCTTCCGGTAAAAAAGATAAGATGGGATCAATCCACAACGCCTCTCTTGGTTCATCGATTGATTGGATGACCCAAAGACCTTGGATAATTGGAAAGTGGATCTCCTCGATACACCTTCTTTTATAAACATCTCCAATCATTAATGTAACAAGTTTAGAAAGAGCATCTGCTCGCGCATTTTACTCTCAAAGAATATGGATAATCTAATGCGCTCTTATACGGGTTAAGAGTAGCTTCACAATGTTGTCATATTGGTCCAGTTGTGGTTGTGGATATCAAACTCCCCCTCCACCTGAGAGATGACTAATTGTGAATAAGTATAGACTACTAGATTTTGCACCTCACAGTTAATTACTAATCTTAATCCAGCAATAAGGGCCTCGTACTCCGCTATATTGTTTGTTGCCAGAAACTTAAGTCATAGCCCATATTCAAGGGCAACTTTCTACAGAGAGATCAACAGAATTCCAGCCCCAGTGCCGGAACTTTCAGAAGCTCCATCAATATACAACGCCCAACATAAAGGAAAAGGCAAAGCACTTGGTTGAATATCAGATACTAGGACGGTGTATTCAACTACAAAATCTATAAGTGCTTAAGATTTAATATCGGGCCTAAGCAAGTAGTGCATGTCGAATTCTCCCAGCTTTACAAACCACTTAACGAGCATACCCGATGATTCTAGATTTTGCAGGATACTTTTTAGTGGCAGATTTGTGTAAATTTCAATTGTGTGGGCTTGAAAGTAAGGGCGTAGTTTTATGGCGGAATAAACTAACGCCAATGCTGTCTTATCTGCTAGAGAATAACGTCCCTCTGTTTCAGATAAAATTTTACTAACATAATAGATGAGATGTTGTCCAGCATTTTCTTCTCATACCAAAACTAAACTAATAGCCTGGGTAGAAACAGCTAAGTATAAATACAACTTTTATCTCGGTGTTAGTTTAGAAAGTAGTGGCGGGGATGTTAAATACTTTCGTAACTGTTCAAAGGCTTTTTGGCATTCATCGATCTATTGGAATCCAGAGCTACGAGCACCTCTAAGTATCTTGAAGAAGGGCATATATTTGTCTCCTAAATGTGTTAGGAAATGAGATAGAGGTGCAATTCTTCCATTTAGCCTTTAGATCTCCTTGATATTCATGGTGGCACCATATCCCTTAGTGTCTTAATTTTCTCAGGATTAGCTTCAATCCCTCGGTTGGTTACCATATACTCCAAAAACTTTCCAGAAGTGACTCCAAAAGTATATTTAGTGGGCTGAGTCACATATTACAACATCACAATAAGTGGAAGCACTGTTCCAAGTCTGAGATATGTTGAGATTTTTCAAGACTTTTTACCAACATATCAATAATGTACATCTCCATAGTACACTGATATGTGGCTCCAGTATTTTTGAGCCCGAAGGGAATCACTAGATAGTAGTATAACCCTTTGTCTATTTGAAAAGTTGTCGCCTCTTCATAAGCAGCATCCATCTTTAT